>VCAU01000043.1:0-232558 GCA_015844325.1 Aspergillus nanangensis | reverse complement strand
AAAAAAAAAGGCAGGGACTTATTCATGGGAGTTGGTTCTGAGTCGCAGCATAAGCCGTTGTTGACAGCAGACAAGACAAGCAGATCCGGCGGTGTGAACAGAAGGATCCAATCCATGGGGGTAACAAGAGGGGGAGGAGGAAAAAAGAGAGGTGGGTGGGACTCCTGATGAACCACAGGCATGGAAAAAGGACTCGCATGAAGGATTCCCCGATGGTAGTTGTTTTATTATTTTTATTTTATTTTATTTATTTATCATTCGATTTTCAATATTACCATATTGTGATTCTTGATGGCCTGGCTTTGCATCAGACTAAACCTAGGTCAGTAAAGAATAGATGTACGTCCATGCAGTCCGTCGTTACATACATACCGTACGACGATGTATCTATCCATTACCATTTACTGTATGCTGCATCATTCCCTCCACTGATCTGTGAGGGTTGATGATTAACTAGGTGGTACTTAGGGTACCTAGCTAGGCACCTTAGGTACTTATTTAAATGGTCAATCGTCCAACTTGACTCAGCCATATATATATAAGTATAGGTAGGTAGGTAGGTACCTTATGGTATCCAACCTCCGTCAACTATCATCAAAGTCTACGAAACCAGCTCTCGCCCTCTGGTCCCATGATATCGTTAGTTAGGTAGGTAATAATGAACTTCTTGACTGACCAAAGCAAGAACAAGAACAAGAACATACCATCTCCAGAGGAATGCCCCGAATTGGACCGGCCCGGGGACTCCCGGAAAGGCAGTCTAAGACGAAAAGGATCCATAACGGTTTAACAGACTAGACAGAACATCATTAGGAGCAGGAGTAGATTAGGGAGTCGGTCAGGGACGGTTCAACAACCATTCCCCGTCAATTTCAATGGCTTCTTGACCGATTGCCTTCCTATTCTCGTTGCAAATGATCGTTAAGAGGAATAACATCAGTGAGTGGGGTTAGGACAGTGAATAGGAGAGAAATCCAACTGCCTACTTGCTCTACCGGTTCTTTCATTTCCATGATTATTATTATTACTCTTCTCTTTCCTCACAGAACCTTTCTCTCCCATTTTCTCCACCTCTCTTCCCCTCTCCAATTCAAGTGAATCACTAATGCTAAATTAGCCAGCTAGCGGGACTCACTAATAGCCACTAACGGTGGGACTGGGGCTGGGGAAGATGCCGTCACCATGGTCATGGACAGGATCGGGGCGAACGGTTTGATTCCTGACCTCCTCTTGGTACTTATTCCTGTCGCTCTTCCACGCGGTGGGTATTTCCACCTACCCAGTCAGGTATGGTCGCAGGTCCCAGTGGGAAGGTTATGTTATTAGGTCAACGTTTGGCTAAAGGCAAATCCAGGGGGGGATAAAAAAACCCACCCTATCATTCCACCTAATTTGGCTTCAAGTTAGTTGACTACCCATCTTAGGCAGTTGTTGGTAACCTGCCTAGTGGTTACCTACCTAGTGCCTACCAGGCACTACAACTACTACCACTAACTGAGTCAATTCTTTCAATCCTTCTGGATCTCAGCAGCGCCTCAATAAAGAAATAACCTGTCTGTCAATATAATTCACTCTAAAGATCCAGAACTCCATCGTGCCACCTTTCCCAGGGACGACCCAATTACCAAAGATGCTTGAGGCAGAAGGATTCGCTCCCACTAAATCGTGGTCTTAGACCAATGTCTAGATCACACCGTAGCTCGCCTCACTGTCTTCTGTGGTAATTTCTTGCTTGTCCTCCCCCTCCCCCCCTCAACAGCCTATGGGGCGATTATTCTTCTTGTCTCCTGTCAGTCAACTTCGTTTTGGTTAATGATCTTCAAGCGCTATTGACTTTGTGATCAGCGACTTATTCCGAACCACGCCTCGTAGGAAGAGGAAAGAGGGGGAACGGTGGCAAATCAATATCCATAAGATTGGAGGGGGGAATTTATCCCATTTTTATTTTACAAAGCAAAGGAAAGGAAACTTCACGCCGGTAGATTTGATGATCGTATCTAAAACTTACCGGCTACGTGCCATCGGTAGCTGATCTCACAACCGCTGCTGCCATCAAAGTTTACCTAATCCTCAACCGGGGGTTTGGAAAAGCAAACCAGTAACAGGGTAAATTTAATTAGAAGAAAATGGATTCTATCTACTTCAAACTGAACCCTAAACCATGTAGGTGAAGGTCAGATATTATCCCCGGCCAATAATACCCCATAATAAAACGAGAACAAACTGTCCCGTTTCTTTGGTTTACTTTTCAGCATGGTAATAATGGGGCGGAAAAAAAAGAAAAAAAAACAACCTCTCTACTCAGTCAGACAGACCGATAAGACATCTCATCTCAAATCAAACAATGTTGCTGCATAAGTTTCCTCCCCCATCAGCAACTGCTTGTTTTTTCATCCAAACCCAGCGGAAGTGGTGACAGACAGCAAGCAACCTTGTCTGTCTGACATAGCATAAGTACTCCATATCATGATGATCAACTCAACTCCTCCCTACCAATTGTCCAGTAGCCCCCACGCATCCCCAGCAAGGCATAGTATGCACAAGCCTTAGACATGGGGAAAGCTCCTCCGGGCTGGCTGTCTAACTAACTGAATTGTCTATCTCCTTGACCAGGGCCTAGCAAACCCCGACAGTTTCGGTACGGGGCGTCCATCTATCCTCTTTGCCGGGAGGGGATGGTGGACGGAGCTATATTAAAGACCGAGCTATCTGTCGCCAATATCCTTGTCGCATAAGTGACCCACGATAAGTTTCTCAGTTATCATGCATTGTTCAAAGGGGGTGGGGAGAAATAAACAAATAATAATAATAATAATAACTATCATTATTATTATAATTAAAAAAGAGGAGGAAAAATAAAAAGAAAAACTGTTGAAAAGACTAGACGTTGTTTCAGCTACGTCATTATTGGGCACCAATGTCCAGTTCAACAACAACTACATATAAACAGGGAACAAAGTTCGAAACAGGCAATCTGCCGCTGTTGTTGCTGTTGTTGCTGTCGTTGCTGTCGTTGTGCCCTTGAATTCGGTCCACGAACCACATCATTCTGCAGTCGGTCTTAACTCTCGATATGCTGGTGTGCAGGAGTGGCTGAGGTGGATGTCGGTTGCCTTGCCTTACATGCACATCCGTCTTTCTAAATGGTCCGATATTACCATCGGGGTTACGCTCCGAACGGGTGGGTTGGTGGACTTGCGTGGACGTTCAGCACGGCGGGTGTGGATATGGCACAGAGGAAAGGATAGATGAGGTCTGGATCAAAAATTGAAAATTATTCCTCGGTATAGTATAAATTTTATGTCTAACTGGTGAGATCAGACCCCAATGTCATCATCATCCTAATATAAATTAATCAATGAAGATCATATGAATCCTTTGTCGTAGCTATTTCGTCAACGATAATATATCCGCCCCCAATTTCGACGCTCAATCAATGACTGGGATATTTTAGCCTTGTCTTAAAGTCATATCCAGAGAACCTAGTTACAGAATCAGGGTATGGATATTATCAGGGGAAGGCTTTTTTTCCCCTATCAAATGACATGCACTTCTTCATTGTTCGTCCAATTAGAATATTTGAATGGGGTAAATTATCAGGGATCAAAAAAAGAAATTATACATAGGACATCTCACCAACTCTAAGAGGCTACAATTTGGAGGACAATGGAAAAAAAAAAAAGGATTGAAAATGATTTTAAAAAAAAAATCATGAATAAAAATGGAAAGGACATAAATAACAAGAAGAAAAGAAGCCTACTATACTCTATAAATAAAAAAAATAAAAAAATCATATCCATGCAAGAAAGAAGACGAGGCGGGAGAAAAAAACCCTATTAACATAAAAATTAAAAAAAAAAAAAAAAAGATCAGTCCAGTCCAATACATACAATCGGTAAGGATCGGTGAAGCTCCATTTTCTGCAGCACCACACCAAAATGACCTGCAGTGAATTGGGGAATTTGGCCTTGCAATCTGGCTGATCGAGAAATTTTCATTGGTCAGGGGAAGGGGGGGGAAGGAAAATCGAGATTCCTTTTTTTTTTTCTGTTTGATGGACCAAGGAAATTGCTCTGGACAGTTTAGGGGCTCCAGTTTTTGGCGGCGATGGGCTTACCCTCGTACAGACACTTAGACGACTAACCTAGTCAATCCTCTTCAATCTCGAGACGTCAAAGTGGAGACACTAGTGGACAAATTTTATTGGTTTCGAACCCCACGGAGAAAATAATAGTTACCTACGTGACCTGGTAGTTTGGGTGAGAGGAGTACGTACCTATTTACACTAGTCACCAGCTACCCTGGCAAGCTCGCTATGGGGGGTGTTCCAGGGGGGAGAAGAGTTGAGGAGAGAGAGAGGAGAGAGTCATCATCACACTCCAGGTTCTGCAGAGGGAAATGTTCATCCTTTCTCAGAGGAGGTAAGTAGGTAGGAGGTACCTTAGGTACTCTAGGTACTTTACTTTGAGTGTACTGTACACGAGTAAGGGAAGTGAAATTTTTGTTACTTTTTATTATTATTTAATTATTATTGGTTATTTGATTCGTCATCAATACCTCTCTCGAGTAATAACAACTCGTTGACCGCATACTATGTGGACTCTGTAGATCGGGGGGAGAAGGGAAGTGGGACGAAGAACGACGTGCACGGGTTCTGGAACAAGAGAGGGTGGCCAGAGTGGGCGGGCCATGGTGCCATTCCCTGTCATGAACTGAATTAAGGACGAGAACTAGATGAAACTAAGTCGGTTGAAAAGTCATGCCAGTGACCTGCCAAGGAGAAGATGACTACTCATGACGAGGATGAAGACAATGGAAGCACGGGAGGATTCTAGCGTCCCCAGACTAGGGGGCCAAACAAGTGAGGGAAAGACTCCCTCGTGAGCTCCCACGGGAAGTGGAGCAGGAAGGCGTTTGGTTTGGCCCATGATGAGCATTCGGATCGTATATTGCTACTAGGTACTAGTACCAAGCTGTAGTGGAGTGGGTACGTATAATAATAAATTATTCGATGGTCGAAGAAAAATTTTGCCCGGGATTAGCTTTCATTTGGGAGAGTAGATACGAGTGAACATATATGAAAAGGAAAGGATATGGGAGGTTGAAAAAGAAGAGGATCTATTCACATGAGTAAGTGAGTGAGTGAGACAAACCCCCAGTTTAGGGTGAATTTAACTCTCTGGGGGATTTCCCAATATTATGGTTCCGTCTTGTTAGATTCCTGTATGCTGCAGGTAGCTGGTAGTTCTCCGGTCCCCTAATTATTACCATCTGCAATCGTACATCAATCATCCTTATGCATCCCATCGGCAGTAAAGACCATAAGATTTAGTGATAAGTTCTTTCTCGTTACCAGAAATACCTCGTAGTACCTAGCGAGGTACAATATCTATCTGACTTTCGCAATATTATGGTCAGCAAGGTCAGGGGGAAATAGTCAATGGTTTATCTTTTTTCTTTTTCCGCTCCTCTCGACTTTTCCCCTGGTTCCGACACAGTCGAATATACCGCTGTAACCGCCTATCAATGGTGAACTTTGATCCCAAGTCTCTCAAGCCATCTCGTGCTAGTTGAGTCTATCCTTCTTTACATGCAGGATTTCCCAATCATCCATGAGACTAGGACTCCACCGTGGATACGTACATGAGACACTGGTTCGTCGTATCCCACTCTCCCCAGTCATGTCGACTCGACACAGCACAAAAGGTCAGTTGTGTGTCTATTATTATATGGACAGAAGTACGACATCAGGGAATTTCGGATCCGAAAAGAAATCCGAATAAGAAAGCAACTTAGGTGATGATGATAGTAATAATAATACTAATAATAATAACAATATTAATAATACAGTCAATAATTATTAACGATCGTTGAATATTGTTACAATTATTAATAATATTAGTCCTTGCCATACAAATTTCAAAACAAGAAAAACAATTACCAAATATATATGTATATATATAAAATAAGATAAAATAATAATAAACATCAAAAAATCAAGAAAAACCGACCCTCAGAACCTCCACGAGCATCTGCATCCACCTGCATGTCTGGGACCACCAGTGTGCTGGCATGGTTCCATTGATTCAATCAATCGGATTGCAGCGATGACCCAGGCGAATTCACACCGAGTCCAACAGGAGTGTCTTTTTTCCATTCGCTGCCACCGACCGAGCCACATATATGTACGAAGTATATGCATGCAGCAAGTAACAATCACACTTGTCACTCCCCGATTTGAAATTCGAAGATCGTCTTGGTCGCATTGGGCGGAATCCGCCTGTTCTTTTCCGGAGATGGGCTGCATTCTCCGACAGTAGTGGCACCTGGAAATAATAATATTATTGTCCATGGCCTGCATAAGCTCAGGTGTAGGCCCCTACCTACCTATCTACTTACTCTGGAGATGGATTTTCGGTGCGTCCTGGATTTGGTCCATCGGATGTTGTCCATGTATCTGTGATGTACCTAGGTACCCACCCCCTACAGGCATGGATACCTTTGGTATGTATGTACTGTATGCACTGTATGTATACCTGGTATATATTAGGAGGTACCCCTATGTACCTCTCTGTAAGCATTAGGTTTATTCTTTGGTACTAGTATCATCTTAACTGACCTGTATATGTGATTATTAATACACCGAACGTCTGACAGGGAAAGGGCCTGTTGGGCATTGTTGGGTTTGCATGTATTTTTCTTGGACTCTGTATTATGATTGGCATATATATATACAGCACATATAGTTACAGTTACAATTGAGAGAAACAAAAACAAAAATCACAAACAATTTTCAGACCCCCCTCCCGAATGACTCGCCCATTTGTTTCCGATCTGACCAAGTTTGGGTATTTGCCCTAATGCCAGCCATCTTCAGCTTCGACCTTATTTGGATAATTTACCCCTTGCTGTGCTAGAATCTACGGTTCGGTCGCACAAGATCATATTTTAAGAAGGAGAGAAAAAAGCAAAGATACATAACTACCTACCTAATCTCGAAATGCCGTCCGGCACATCGTCAGTGCTTATCTGGACCAAAAAAAATGACACCCACACCTTACCTTCTAAGGACTCACATTATTATTTGTTCCCTGCATCAACTCGTCTGCTTTTGTTGCTCTATTGCATCTCTATTTTCGCGGGAAATTCTTCCCCGAATTAATTCCCCGATCAACATATCAGCGGTCCCCGACGACAAAATCGATCTGTCACCGGATTTACTCGGGTCAATATACATATGTACTCAGGTCATTTATTGGTTGCGCTATGTACTTTTTATGTTCCTCTTCCATAATATCAATAGTCATCCCTCATTTCACTTTTCGAACCGAAACACATTCTTGCGCTGGCCACGGACACCCACATCAATCCTATAAAGCCGTCCTCCATACCGAACCGACTCAGGAAGCTGGTCATCATTGGTATCATCCTTTGCGGTCGTGATGAACAGCTCCGTCCCCACAAAAGCCACACAGGTGATATTTCTCGTGGGAAGTGACACTTCACCGATGATTTCCCCTTCGGGCGAAATCCGGATGACGTTCCCGCCGCCATAGATCGCACTCCAGATACATCCCTCGACATCAATGGCGAAGCCATCTGGTTCCTTGCGTTCCTTGATGTCAAAGTGGACCCTGCGGTTACTGATCTCGCCGGTGGCGGCGTCGAAGTCAAACGCAAAAATCTTCCCCGTGGGCGAGTCGGTCAGGTACATTGTGTCATCGGCGTCATTCCATCCAATCCCGTTGGGAATCGTCACTTGCTCCAGCATGCGATGCAGTTTCATGTCCGGATCCAGTCGGAACAACACCCCCTCGTTGGTGGGATTCTTGACCTTGGGGTCATTCATGGCGCCGGCCCAGAACCGTCCGTGGCTGTCAACGGCCCCGTCGTTGAAACGCATCCTGTTTTGGGCGCTCAATCAGATGTGTCACATCGAAAAACGGGATCGCGGGCGTTGCAGATCTCCTCCATCCACACACGCATGTCAGGGCTTACCGGTGGGCCTTGTCTGGGTCATCCTGCTCGTTATCCCAGGCTTTGCGGATGTACGACAATTCGCCCGTTGTGCGGTTGACAACGGCGAATCCGTTCTTCGCAGCTACGGCTATCTGGTCTGGAGTGTCCTGGATGTTGACAGTAACCCTAGAAAGTTCGTTTTGCCCCGCCGATGATCAGCCTTGAGATTCTCGCGGGGGAGAGAGTGGGGGGAGTTGCCGCGGTCCAGGGATTCTGCCCTTTACGAGGAGCAAGCACACGCACCCGATCGAAGCAGATGTATCCAGTGTCTTAAGAGAGTCTGGGCCCTTGGTCAGGTCCAGAGCATGTAGTTTCTGGTCCCAGATGTCGATAAAACGTAGCTCATTCTTGGCTTCGTCATAGTAAGGACCTTCCAAGAGGGTCCCTGCAATGTCGAGGTACGGCTGTGACAGGGAGTGAGAATGTTTCTATCTTATTCTCCGATTTATGCGTATATTTTCTCATACCTCAGAAACCGTCCATTTTTGGAAGGGGGAGGAGGACATAATCGCGATTCGGCTATGTATACGAACAAAGGGATTTCCGCTTCTGGTAATTGATCGGAGCCAAGTTCAGAAAAGAAAAAAAGCTATTAGCTAGCCACCTGGGGGGGGAACAAAAGGACGGATCGTCGGATAGGAAGTTAGAAGCACAGGGCAATAATTCACTGATAACAATTAATCATGAGGAGAGTTGGAGAGGAAAGACCAGAGAGGGGCAGGTTTCAATAGTGGTTGTTGTTCGCGTGGCCAGAGAGTGCCAAGCCTTACTAGTACCGAGTAGTTACGGAGCACTAGTCCTTGTTAGTCGTGGAGTACTTTGGCATCTTCTTTCCTCGAACCAACTGAAGAATTAACAACCACAACAATAACATCATCATCACCTCCCTACCAGTGGGTCTTCCTCACCGCTTTACTCTGGTGGATTCGATGATATTACCCAATTCGTAATATCAACGAGCCTGGGAATATCTATCTGAGCTTCCTAGCTCAACAACTGGAGCCACCCTGACTCAGTGATCACCATCACCAAATTTCTCCCGGGGTTTGAAGACCGGTTTACGGCTTCTCATTATCCCATGTTTTTGACCGAATTATTGGAAGCTACTAGCAAAACGCTGCTCCACCGGGATCCTCCCCCCGATTAGACCTATCGCACGTCAGGAGAATAAGAATCCGTTCCAGCCAGCAGGGGCAAACGTGATGGTTCAAGCCCAGCAGGGGAAGAGGAGGGAGAAATAAGACCTCTAAAGCCGTTAGCCCATCGCTTGACAAATCCAAAAAAAATCCATTTGAGGGATTTCTCCCCCTCTCTCTCTCTCTCCGTTGACAGTCAGTTTCGGGCGTTAGCTGACAGTTAGCTGGGGGAGGTGCCAAACCTTCCCGTGTTTACGCCTCATTTGTTCCAGACATGGGACCTCCGGTGGAGACATACAAAAATGGGGGCAATATGGTCGAATAGGAACCTACCCGACCAACTTATCCCCCCTGGGTCAGATAGAATAGCCGCCGGGAGGGATGGAGCCTCGTTAGCTACCCTAGCTATTCCCAAAGTCAAAGCCCTTAGACCAGCTGCGAGACAGAAAAACTTGGAGCGCAAGCGCCGGTGGGGAAATGGAGCAAAAAACCAAACCCGAAATTTAAATTTAAATTAAGAAGAAAAAAAAAATTCAATTCGATGGGTCCATCCAACATTAACGAATTCCTGGGAAAGCAAGACACGGCACGCGTCTAGGATTCTCCAACTCCCGGGACTTTTGAAGCTGCAGGAAAGAAAGAAAGAAAGAAAAAACAAAGTTAAGAATAAAAATGCGATGTATCTATTCATCTGCCCATGTCCACGCCGCTCCCCCCCCCCCTTTACCATGGTTATCTGACATACATACAGCCGTTAAATGACAAGTGTGCATGCTTACTGCATTGATCACCAGTTCTCGCTCTCGCTCTCTCTCTCTCTCTCTCTCTCTCTCTGTTTCTTTCTCTCCTGCGCCGCAAGGCCTGTGCTCCCCCCCCCCCCCCCCCTCTCTTCTGCACATCTGTCCTGCATCTGTAGTACGCGGTCAGACAACAGCTTGAGCAAAGTTATCGAATAGAATCTACTCCACGGCGCGGATGACGGGCGGAGGAGGCGTCGGGGAAAGAACTAAGGGGAGAGAAGGGAACGGAGGCGCCCCACTGAAGCTCTCCAGGTCACCCAACAGCATTGTGTGATCGGCCGATAAGTCACCGTCATTGTGATTTCATTCTCTCTCCCTCCCTCTCTTTCTCTCTCTATCCGTCAAACTGCGGAGAACCTAGTGGAAGGAACACCGTCCATTTGATTTGGCCTCAAAGGTTGCAAAGGCAAATTAAAAGCGGTCAGGCCATAATAACTAACTTATTCTGCTTTGGGACGGGAAGTAAGTGACCGCCTGAACTACACAACGAACCTCCCCCCCGACCCCATTCTCGCATCGGTTTCTACGGTGATCGCCCGATGAGGGATGGAGCCCATCTCATCTCATCTCATCTCATCTCCAGTCAGAGGGGGGGACAGGTCTCGGGCCTGTGGTTGGTGGTCGGTCGGGCAGGGCTACGACAGACAGAGTAGACTGACTGGCTGACAACCTGATGCTTCGACTGTGTGTGCCAGCTCAACACCGATGCATCACAGTTTGGTTGGGCAGTCAAGTCAAACCAGTGCCGACGGGAGGTGATCCACTCGTCCAGGAGGTAAAATGGGGCAGAAGTAGTGGCAGTCCGGATGTGGCCCGTATGTGGAAAATGCGGTGTAAGTTGTCAAGAGACGTTGTCCCAGCTCATGCCGTCGAAGCCGACCGTTGAGAATGAGAGGTCATATAATATGGGAGAGGGGTTTTTAATTTTTAATTTTTAATTTTTTTTATTTTGGTCTGTCCATGGTACTGATGGGAGTGCAGCCTACCTACATACATATATGTACATCCATACATACATATTATATATATATATATATCTACAGAAGGACGGAAGTAGATATGGTGGGAGATGTTAATATCTATTAACAGAAAGAGAGAGAGAGAGAGAGTAATAATAGGCAGCCTCACATGACTGATTCTTCATGCAATGCCCGACAGCGTAACTTACATCCTTGAGATGCTGCTCGCCGACCGCAGGGATCCCCTGTTCCATGGTATGTAATGGTATGTATCATACGGTATGGGCCATTACCGATGGGTTACTTCCGGGTACCGTTAGTATGTATTTAGTAGAGAGTGACTTCAGGATACTCTAGAGGTACAAAACCAAGCAACACCACATGGATGTCTCATATATACCTATCCTATATAAAGTAGGTATATAAGGATAATCCCGATTGGAAATTTCTCATCTCATCTCCAAGGGAATCAGGCAAAAAGAAAGAAAGAAAGAACGAAAAAAAAAAAAGGCAGCCAAAAAAACAACAAACCCACCTTGCACTACTAAGTTGGTAGATTCCTACAGTAGGAATAGGTTATTATGCAGACTCCATGTATAGATCCCAACCAAATCAGTCGCCCTGCATGCTGCATACTGCAGTTCGAAAACTAAAGTCCAACTAACTCATGTCCATCATCCACTCCTCCACTGCCACGACAAAGAGCGACAGACAGCACCGAAACCCAACCTTTAACCACCGGGCCAATCCGCGAAATTCCTACCGCTTGGCTTTTTGTGATTCGTGGTGAGAGGGGTGGTTGACACAAACATGATCTGCTGGTGGGTTTCATTTGTTGGCTTTTTTTTTATTTTGTTATTTTTTGTTTTTTTTTCACACTTTGCGGCTGGACATGTGCAGTGGGTTTTTCTGATATTTTGCCTAGGCTTGTTTGCCTACCTACTTACCTACCTGGTAAGTATACCTTAGCTACTTAGGTTGTACCTATGGTATGGGGGATATCATTTTCTATATTAGGTAGGTGGGTTGGTAGGTCAGTAGATTTTTTATTTATCCCCTAGTATCTCTTGGGAGAATATACCAAGATATTTATCTTAATTCATTCATCGAATACCTACTAGGCAAGGTCAGTATACAGGAAGGTAAAAAATGCCAAACAAGTACCTAATACTTAGGTACCTAACTATAATCATCCAGTCTAGATGATGCAACGTTGTTTATATATCTACCTAATCTATCTTATATGCACATCCACCTCCCATGCACAACAACGCCCTACATCATAAACAATGATAATAAATCCCTCCATCTGATCTTTATCCTCCGTACTGCAGAACCATAAAAAATAAAAAAAATCAGAAAACCCCATCATCAGACGACTCCCCCCCACCTTTCCCTTTCTGCAAGAGACATGTAACCAACCCAGCCAGCATGTTAGCAAACAATGGCGTGCATAGGCGCCAGTCGCAGCCCATTCCTCGCTGCAGATAGATAACTTAAGTAAAGCAATAGATCCCTTCTCCATACCTATTGATGATGGTATCATCACCGAAGACTAGGCATCCTGGCGTGCATGAATACCTTAATTAGGTATGTAGGTAGGTAGGAGTCACCCGATCAAACAATGTCATTCATGGTGTTGTGTACCCTATCGCAGTGCGACGAGTGGACAGTTGTGTGTAGAAAGGGGGGGGAAACAAAAAAAAATTAAAACTAAAAACTAAAACTTGGTAGTATTACATGCATGAGATGCTTGAATATATAAAAGAGCTAGAGTATGTAGCTAGCAAGATAGGTCGGTATATCTTCAGATGGGGGAATATATATATGACTTGCATTTTTTTTATCGGGTTGGTGGCTTACAATTGTTTGTTTGTTTGTTTGCTTACTCCTTGATGCCTATACCTAAACTCTCTATATGTAAAGCTCCTGCCTGACTGGAATCATCTTCGCTTCGTTTTGATTCTAGGTACTCAGTTCTATAAATAACTCCATCTAGAGTGCCTGATCATGCATCCGTCTGCAAATAGCAATAAGCATTATGGATGTGGCTTATTATTTCTTTTCATTTTTGAGTCCATCGGTCTGAGCCACTAAGTTACACACGTTAACTACCGGCTCTGCATGATTATCTAGAAGATAGACGGTTATTAATTATCTAGGTAGGTGGGTATATATTGGGTACATGAACATCTACATACTACTTCTATACTTATCTATCTACGTACATACATACATACATATATATATAGGTAGTTAATAATATATTAGTATCATCCTGCAAATATCAACCAAAATACGTATACATTCACGTTCATGTCCCTCTGTCTGATCGGGTAGCAATACTCCTTCCTCCTGCGCGCATAATGAACGATAATATATACCAGAAATCACAATCAACCCCAGGTGACGCCCTGTCGTCTTACCTCCCGACGACCTACCTGACCTAACCAACCTTACTGATATGCCTTGTTTTCTTTCTGCATGAATGCCTCCCTTCCCATAGTACCTAGCCGATTTGAGGGGGGTTACACTTTTTCGACCATATGTGTGACTCGTGTCACTTTTGGGTTGAAAGGTGAGTTGCAAATATGGTGACACCAGAAGAGGGGACAAGGGGAACGAGGGAAATAGGGAGGAAGGAGGATGATTTATTCATCTATATTATCACGCGAAACCCCCTCCAGCATGTGGAATATGGATGGGTGATGGGATGGGTGATGGGATGGAGTCGGACTGTATACTGTTCGTGCGTGGAGGAAAAGAGGATGGACTCTACCACAAAGAAATAACCAACGGTGCATGCCAGTAGGAATCGAATCGAGTCGATGAAAGATTTATCGTCGACAGCCTGTTTCTATCGAGGACCAATGTGGCCTGGCCACATCGCAAAAACGATTCTACATGCAGGATGCGATTGCTATTGCGAATTCTCATTGGATTACAGTGTGTATACTCCCAAGATTTCGAGCTACCCAGCCAGGTAGGAGGTAGGTAAGGTAGGTATACAACACATGCAGGCAGCGACGCAGCCACGAATGCACATCAATCAAGTTCATCATACGTACAACGCATCAATTATATGCAGTGAAAGGTGGAAAGGGGAGGGGGCAAAGACATTATCATCGAAAATCCAGCCATAAGTAAATACATCAAAAATGTGATGAGAAAAATAAAATAAAAGAAGAATTACAGCTTGGTTCCCATGTTGACGTGAACAGCTTTGGTCTGCGAGTATGCCTCAAGACCGGCCTCGCCAAGCTCCCGACCGATACCGCTCTGCTTGACACCGCCAAAGGGCACGCGGAAATCGCTGTCGTTGCTGCTGTTGATCCACACCATGCCGGCTTCAATGTCGGACGCCACACGGTGGGCACGCTCAATGTCCCGAGTGAAGACCGCGGCACCCAGACCATAAGTTGTGTCGTTAGCACGGGTGACGGCCTCTTCTTCGGTCTTGAAGCTGGCGATCACGACAAAGGGGCCAAATACCTCCTCCCGGTAGATACGCATGTCATCCTTGACGTTGGTGAAGACGGTCGGCGCGATGAAGAAGCCCTTGCCGTCGCCAACATTCTTGTAGGGCTCACCGCCGCTGACGAGAGTGGCGCCTTCGGACTTGCCACTCTCAATATATGAGAGCACCCGCTCGTACTGTGCCTTGGTGACCTGGGGTCCCTGGAAGGTGTCGTCGGCGAAGGGATCGCCCACCTTGCTGGTCGCGAGGACAGCCTCCTTGAAGAGAGCCACGAACTTGTCGTACACTGACTCATGTACCAGGATGCGGGAGGTGGCCGTGCAGACCTGGCCTTGGTTGTACATGATACCAATGTGAGCCCACTTGGCGGCCTGGTCGATATCGGCGTCGTCGAAGACCAGCAGAGGCGATTTGCCACCAGTCTCCAAGGTGACGTTCTTCATCGTACCAGCGGCCATCTTCATGACCTCGCGGCCGGTCAGTGTCGATCCGGTGAAGGCAACCTTGTCCACACCGGGATGAGTCACCAAGGCACTTCCAGCGACTCTGCCGAATCCGTTGAGGATGTTGACCACACCAGGTGGAAAGCCAGCTTCCTTGATGAGGGTGGCCAGGTACATGATGCTGAGCGGTGTCTGTTCAGCAGGCTTCATGACGATGGTGTTTCCGCATGCGAGAGCGGGACCGAGCTTCCACGCCGCCATGGCTAAGGGGAAGTTCCAGGGAATAATCTGACCCACAACGCCAATAGGCTGGCGTAAAGTGTAGGCAAACTTGGCTGGGGTGGTGCTGATAGTTTGGCCATGGACTTTGTCAGCCCACCCGGCACAGTACCGGATGGTATTGACAACCTCTCCGATGTCATCATTCAGGGAGACAGTGTAGGGCTTGCCTAAATAACGGTCAATAAGCAAGGATCAAGGCAAAGCCATGTGGATGGGATCAGTACCATTGTCCCACGTTTCAATGGTGGCCAAGGTTTCCTTGTGCTGTTCGATGAGATCGGCCAGCTTCATCATCAGGATTCCACGATCCGTGGCGGGCAGAAGCTTCCATGAGGGGTCTTTGAGGGCCTTGCGGGCTGCCTTGACGGCAATATCAATGTCCTCTTCACCCGCAGCATAGACGGAAGTGATCTCCGACTCATCGCTGGTATTATTGGTCGTCAGTTCAGGCTGGCCCTACTAGGTGGTACCTGCTACCTAGGAGGAGGTCTAGGCATGGGGGTGTTTAGGTAGGTCCAAGTTGACTTACGAGGGGTTGATGGTAGCAAACTTTTCGCCCGACTTCGAGGCAACAAACTCGTTATTGATAAAGAGACCGATGGGCTGAGAGTACTTGCGCCCATTCGGGGCCGTCAACTGGACGGTGATGTCGGACATGATGCGTGGAGAAGAGTGAAATGCTCGACGAGGGATGAAGGGGGAACGATGCAGACAGGAGCGAGAGGAAGAAGAGAAGAGGTGAAGGAGAGGAGAAAGAGGAGAAGGAGGCATATATGCTGCCAGATGGATTGGAGTGGATTGGATTGGAGGAGGAGGCGCCTGCAGGTCTATCAACGGGATTCCGCCATGAGGGGAAAAGGCACGATAAGGCGGCTGAGTCAGCGCCCCTCAGTCGGATGCACCTGCTCTTTTCAGGCAGTGTGGAGTGGATGTGCCATTCTTATTACTCTTGTTAATTCTCTCAGATCCCTGGGGATTCTGATGGAGAAGGAAAATAATTCATTGAACCCACGTACAAGATCCCATCCCTTACGGTCGAAAATCCCATGGGCAGAAATAAACCCTAATTAATCATGAATGAACACAAAAATCCATACAATAAAGGGTAAAAAAAAAAATCAGCTTAAAACCATGTCTTCGCTCCGCTTCTTTACTTTGATTCATTCGCCAATCCTATAATAAACTCCCATTCTTTCTTGCTGATCCGGCAGACACTCAAGCGGGATTGTTTCAAAACCTGTAGGTTCTCTAGTACGCCTCCAGATTCGGAGTGGGCCTTGAGATCGTTGAGCGAAACGAAATTCGGGAATTTGTGTCGGAACTCGACGTGAACCGCCACCCATTTAGGATCTGCTCGTGACGACTTCTCATCGTAGTAAGGGTGTGCTGGGTCAAACGCAGTTTCTAGACAATCATCCACATCCCGTCAGTCATCCCCCGTTCATTAACCTTCGTGCGATATCAGCGCCAAACTTACCGTCCGGTGAGCTCTCCTGTACAATCTCCATCATACCGGCAATTCCGGGAACCTTGCAATTGGAGTGGTAGAAGAAAGCGTGGTCCCCCTTCTTCATGTCTCGCATATTATTGCGAGCTATCAAGGGTGAGTGAGTACATTATTCACGAGACGCAATCAGAGATTCTTCCGGGGACACCCTTACCAAGGGGATTCCGCACACCTAGAATACGTTAGCATATCCCCGACATCCGAAACGACATATATCAAGGGGGAAAATTACCATCCCACGCTTCAGGCTCTGTGCGTTCGCGCAGGTCGTCGATCGAGAATTTCACATCAACGCCCTTCTCCATACGTGACTCGGGTTCCGCCTTCATCAACCAGTATGAGCGCGTGATTTCCTCATCATCCCCATCAGCATCGGCATCCTCTTCGTCAGCTTTCGCGGCTTCTGCCGACGTAGACTCGGACTGCTCTGGTTTCTCGGGGGCGGCGTCGGTCCCGTTAGCGGGGAGACTCTTTCTTGGGCGCCCGCGCTTGCCATCTCCCTTCGGAGTCTTTGGCTTGGCTGGAGTATCTATTCGGATTAGTACGGTTGGCTCGTAATTGAGTGTTGTATGATGCGCAGACAACCGAAGCCAATCGGGTAAGGCAGGCTCATGGGAGAAAATACGGACCTGTCGCATTTGCGTCTTTACGAGGGCGACCACGGCCCCTTTTGGGACCTGGGGGCGGCTGAGGGCGAGACCCCTCGGGATACTTTCTAGGACGGCCTCTCTTCCTCTTCTCTCCGGTAGCTGCTGTATCAACCTATGAAGGTGAAGGTGAGAATGACATTAGTCGTTTGTGTTTATCTTCTTAGGTATGATTATTTTAAAGGTATTTGCCAGTAAAGTGCTTATGTAGGGAAGACGCATGATGTAGAATAAAATCGCGAGCGAAGCCGCTGAGATGCGACTGCGCAACAAGCGGCATGACGCGTTTTCCCAGGCCGGATCTATTGGTCGCGTCTAGAAAGAAAAAATGGTCCGCGTTGGGCGTTCAATGGGGCATACGCACTTTCTTAGGGGGATTCCCGTCGTCGGCATTCGACACGGACTCAGACGTGCGCTTAGGCATGGTTGAGTTGGGAGCTTTGTAGCTAGTCTGGGGGGTAGAAACGCGAGCCACTATGTTGACGGGGAAAGACGGCTTGTCGGAATTGAAAGACTAGAGGTGGGAGAAAGGGGGAAAAAAGAGAGAAAGGGTGTTATGATTTTGGCCTTAGGGGCCAGGAAACACGACACCGGCCAGTTAGGAGACGGGATGAAAGATGGTGGTTCAGACGCGCCTAAGGCAATGTGAAATGAATGGATGTCAGTTCAGTAAACATCAATGATTGAGTTCAAAAATATTATGTAGGGGGTTGGGTCCAATGCAGAGTCAACACAACATACCAGAGATGGAGGTGCAAAGCAAAGCTCCTTTGTTTCGCATCCAAGGGAATCCGTTCAGTTGAGACAGTCGAGCTCGCAACGCGCCAGGAAGCCAAGGTGTGGCGATCAGCACGTGACTATAACAACATCCATCACGTGATTATAGTAGACATACATTAGGGACTTTTTGTTTTATTCGATATTAGAACAGAATATGTCCAAAAATTCCCATACTTACCGAGGTTCTATTAGAACTACCTAACTATTAAATATATATAAACGACATAGGTACCTGACATATGTAGGGTAATGTGAGGGTGAACCATCGGACAATATTTTCCCACATGAAGGGACAGATCTTCAGGATGTTTACGTCTATCAGTATCCACATCCTTAACATTTCTATAGATTGAAACATGGGATCCTCCTAATACTCCGTATAAAGTATATACTGCGCCTGCGTAGTATTTATTTGCTGTTGTCCGCCGATCTACCTCGGGGTGGGTAACCCAAGGTATCACTAGTAACTTATGAAAGCGGATAGGGCTGGCTGCTCAAAACCATAGATATAAAGCTTGTAAGAGACCCCATTCGTGATGAACTTCAATTCTACTCATGAACTATCAATCTGAGTGGTTAATTAGTAGCGATCCGATAAACAGGTATTTAATTTATCATTATAATTATCCTTGACTGCCCCTAGGTACCCAAGTACCAAGTACCAGCCTGTTAGCCACATGTACTATGCACTCAATAAGCCACTTCGGCAGTCGGGACGATGTCCGGGGAGGAGCCACCGGCTTATAGCCGAATAGCACTGATTACTGCAGCTAGGTACGAATCCTACCCTAAAGAATGCACGGTTACTTGCCGTGGTTT
Source organism: Aspergillus nanangensis (assembly GCA_015844325.1). NCBI lineage: Eukaryota > Fungi > Ascomycota > Eurotiomycetes > Eurotiales > Aspergillaceae > Aspergillus > Aspergillus nanangensis. The sequence continues at coordinate 213,688 of VCAU01000043.1, read as the reverse complement.
TTTTTTTTTCTTTCTTTCTAACTCCCCTAAAGACACTAGGGAATTCTCCCCTCCCCGCATTCATCTTGCCTTCTCTTCTTTTCACACATACTTTTTCTTTTCCTCTGTTGTTTTTTTGACGGCAACTTATTTGCTTTATATACTTGAGTGTGGTGACCGTAGGAAGCTTAACTTTATGCGGCGGTAAATATCTAATACGGGAGGAGAGACTTACCGGCAAATAGCCCCGACTATGGGAGAATCTACCGAAGCAGAGCTGGAGGCTGAAGCTCGACAGGTTGTACAAGATCCAGAGAACTCAAGCCTCGGCGATGTACAACGACCCGGAGATCAGGAGGAAATCGATTACCTCTACTTAACCTTCGAGACCCCATTACCACACCCCGTGGGCATTGCTTCTCCACAGTCTGGGCAAACGGGTCCACCACCATGTCCCGACCTCACCAAATATGCGTCCCCGTTTTTATGGTCCGAGTCCCGCAAAACAGTCATCACGATGATCTCGTGCTGTGTGACGGCTATGTCGGCCTATGCAGCAGGAGAATACACGCCCCCTTCCGAAGAGCTGACCGTTAAGTGGGGAGTGAGTAAAGTCGTCTACAATCTTGGCATCACGCTCTTCACTTTTGGCTTTGGTATTGCGCCGATGGTCCTGGCCCCTTTTTCGGAAATCAACGGACGGAGGCCGATCTTCGTGTTGAGTGGACTTGTCTTTACAGGTTGGTCCTGACTTGGTTATATCATCGGGGTAACTCTGACGGGATCTTAATATAGTGTGCCTGATCGGATGCGGAGCTACAAAGTCCTTTGCTGGCTTATTAGTGGCAAGATTTTTTCTAGGTATCGGAGGATGTAGGTTGATATACTCACCGTCCCCTTGACACACACACACACCTTCTTGCCATACTAACAACGGGAACTATAGCGACTTTCTCAACTATGGTAGGAGGTGTGATCAGTGATATCTACCACGCCGAAGACCGCAATGGGCCCATGTCATGCTTCTCTGGAGCTGCCCTGTTCGGCACCGGGCTTGGGCCCCTGGTCGCTGGATTTATCTATATGCGGGTCAGTTGGCGCTGGATTTATTATTCACAGGCAATTGTGGCGGCAGGATTCCTTGCGATCATCTGGTTTTTCTTGAAAGAAACTAGAGGAAGTGTTTTAATCAGTCGCAAAGCAAGAGCTCTCAACAAGTATTATGAAACACTGGAGAATGCGGGTTATTACGGGGTAGTATTCAGTTCCGACGACTCGGCGGAAAAGCAAGAGGTGAAACGCATTCGGTGGAAAGTTAAGAGTGACGAAGAGCGTGAAACCTTAGCCAAGATGATTTCGATCTCTTGCTATCGGCCTTTCCGTGAGTGTAACCCCCCCCCCCCCCCCCCCCCAATCCCCTTCAAAATCTGTAGTCAACTTTCATTAACTATAGCCGCGCTGTTCAGATCTTTTGGTGACTGAACCAGTGGTTTTTTTCTTTTCATTGTGGGTTGCGTTCAGTTGGGCCATTTTATACCTACAATTCAGCTCCATTCCATTAGTCTTTCGCACCAACCACAACTTCAACGTTGAACAGTATGGCGCCGTGTTCTCAGGTAAGGCTTTACAACAGTCATCTCCGCTAAGTATTCTTGGATACGTGCTGACGACATGACAGCGGTGTCAATTGGGGCGTTGCTCGCCACCGTTCTTAGCATCTACCAAGAGAAGTTTGCTACCCGAATCGGCAAGATGTCTAGCACCCTTGAGGGACGTCTTTTTTTCGCATGCGTCGAGTCGATTCTGATGCCTATTGGCCTGTTCTGGTTTGGATGGACATCCTTCTCATCGACTCCCTGGATTGTGCCGACCCTGGCGGTGGGATGCGCGACAATGGGGATCTTCTCCATTTACTTGGCTACTTTCAATTACCTTGCCGATACGTATCATCGGTATGCTAGCTCAGCCATTGCTGCGCAATCGTTTTGTAAGAGATCACTGTGGAACGGTCTTGTCAGTGGGCGTCACTGACATCCCCCCTCATTTCTCTTTTCAGGCCGTAATGTACTTGGTGGCATTTTTCCTCTGGTGACAGAGCAGATGTTCAATAATATTGGGTACCCCGGGGCCTCGAGTCTCTTGGGAGGAATTGTAAGACATGCTCCCATGCGCTCGTTTCCAAACCCCGCTGACATCAAACCAGGCAGTTTTGCTGACCATAGTGCCCTGGGTGCTTGTTTTCTTTGGACCTCAAATCCGTGCGCGGAGCAAATTTGCTAGTGTATGTCGAATCTTAAATCCCTCTTTTGGTTGGACTGTGTACTGACTGACCGGTATGTAGGAACTCGTAACCCAACATTAGATCCGTCATATACCGAAGACGGAAGAGCGAGGACGGTAAACGATAGTTTATGTATAGATCAATCCCTCTGATAGGGGTCGCAAAACATTTTCGTATATATATACCTACCTTATATCAAGACTTGTACAAACCAAGGGTCTTTATGATTTGCCGAATTGGGCGCGATATTCATGTCGGACATGGTGGGGCTTCTCGATCGAGTATAGCCGCATTCTCGAACGGCACTTGCGTTGGATTGGGTTCTCCCATAACGGGCCAAGGTGGTACTACATCGTAGTAGCTGCCGAGCGCGTTAGCTTCTTTCTATGATGATGGTTCGTGTCGATGTCAAGCAGATGGCGGGAGGGGAAGTGCGTAATTGCGCCATCTCCCCCAGAGTCGATTGGTTCGCGCAGAAGCGCTGAGCAGGGCTGTCGGCCGAGCCATGTTCTTGCGTAAAAGGAATCGGCCGACATGTTCGGGTGAGAAAGAAGGAAGAGGAGGAATGATGAAGAAAGAAGAAACGAGGGTGTTTTAAGGGATTAGTTAATGAATGATGAAGAGAGACGAACGATGATAATAGTAATAAGAATAAGAATTCAAGTAAGGTACCTGGATGGTAGTTGCCGTTAGTACAGAGTAGCAAGTACCTTGTTCTGATGGTGGCCCATGGAAAGGGAAAGTCCTGCCCCTCCTTTTTAGTCACCCTGTTTTAGGCAAGAGCGAGAGCCGCTAGCCCGCTAACGCCCACGCTAAACATCCCACCACCCATACTACCTATGGTGACTATGGCTCCAGTATGTTGGCGGAAGGTACCAGTTGTGAAGGTCCCCGGATGAGCTCATGCCCCGCCAATAATCGCCGGTGGGCTGCGGATTGCGTGATTGCGAAATCCGGAGGGGCTGAAGATACCGATTGACTCGACTCTTCTTATTATTCTGCTCCCTGCTCTCCTTCTTCCTCTTCCCCTTTTCTCCTCCATCCATCAACCAACTTACTACTCCTTCCCTCTTCATCCCTATATACTCTTCTATCTTCCATCACAATGGCTGAAGAACGCGCTGCCCCGTAAGTCTATGAATCGCCTACCTCCTCCACCTCCATCACCACCACTAACTCAGATACCCCATAGCATCCGTCTCGGATCCGTTGCCCCTAACTTCGAGGCTGACTCCTCCAACGGCCCGATCACTTTCCACGACTACATTGGCGACAGCTGGGCCATTCTTTTCTCTCACCCCGTACGTATAATCATCCCCCGTGGTCTTGACCTGAACTCGGAAACAAGGAACCCCACGAGAAAATGAACACCACCTTCTGACTGAACGTGTTGAAATATAGGATGACTTCACCCCCATCTGCACCACCGAGCTTGGTGCTTTCGCCAAGCTCGAGCCCGAGTTCACCGCTCGTGGTGTCAAGCTGATCGGACTCAGCGCCAACAACACCGACTCTCACCATGCCTGGATCAAGGATATTGATGAAGTCAATGGCTCCAAGCTGACCTTCCCCATCATCTCCGACCCCGACCGCAAGATCGCCTACAAGTACGACATGGTTGACTACCAGGACACCACCAATGTCGACTCCAAGGGCATGGCTCTGACCATCCGTTCAGTCTTCATCATTGACCCCAGCAAGAAGATCCGTCTGATCATGTCCTACCCTGCCTCCACTGGCCGTAACACCGCCGAGGTCCTTCGTGTTGTGGATGCTCTCCAAACCACCGACAAGCACGGCGTCACCTGCCCCATTAACTGGCTTCCTGGTGATGACGTTGTTATCCCTCCCCCCGTCTCTACCGAGGATGCTCAGAAGAAGTTTGGCGAGCTCCGCATTGTTAAGCCGTAAGTTACACAGTTCCGCCGGATCGATTATTTCTGGAACCTTCTCGGGGCTGACAGTTTCTTTTCTTTTCTTTTTTTTTTTGCGATTAGTTATCTCCGCTTCACCAACCTCAAGCAGTAAATTCGCGCACTAGCAACTTGACCTATTTCCGAACCTGAAGGAAGTAAGTAATGGGTGACGATTGTATGAAGTGTGGATGAAAATGGGAAACAAAAGGGGATGGTAGTAATTTATGGGTTGAATGTCTAGCAATATTGATACCTTAACGATACGATTCTATGTGTTTTTTTTTTCCTTCTTGGAACTTGATGACCTCTATTGTGTGGATATGTTTGTGGGGAACCGTATGCAGGAACGAGATGCTGCATAAATTAATAACGGTATATTAAATCCGGGCGATGTCATCCTGCATATGACCTCTCTCTTTGGTTAGGAGAATAATAGATAGGAGATCGGAAGATCGGGACGGAGAGGGTGAAACAAGACCAGCCACAAGATGGGTTGTATATCTTCTGTGCTTTCACGTTCGTGATTATTGATTGAGGGAAGTTGGCGGTCAACGCTCGCGCCTTCCCCAAGTCACAAGTCACGTATTGACTCCTTAGGCTCCACCATCCGCCGACAACGCCCAATAAAGGCGGCCGCCTGGCCTCAACTCCCTTTCCCGCAACTCCCCAAGAATCATCAGCCTCCTGTGTTGGATTCCTCGGTCCTCGTCTCGTTCTCCCGCTGCGAAACCGTCGCGCCATTTTCGTCTCTCATCCTCTGTCACAGGTGGATTTTCGTCGCCCGCTCTCCTTTCAGCCTCGACTTTGCTCCTCGGGTGCGGAGCGTCTGGGTCAGCAGCAGCGGGGGAATAAGAAACAATTGAGCGACGAAAACCCCATCCTACTGTTCGCTCGCATCACCTTTGCATCGCGCCTTTCTCATTTTCCCGTCGGAAATTGTTTAGGGTCCTCTTGCTTGTTCGCTGTGCGGTATCGAGCCTGATATTATCGTCCTTGGCCGATTTGACGGATACTGAGCGCTGTCAGAATAGGAAGGGCGTTTTAACGGAGATACTTCGACTCGAGACTCGCTGGTACGATCGACCTTGTACAGGCAAACCCGTCAACGCCACACCCCCCTGTTTCCGAGACAATTGATGGTCATCATTTTTGTTCGTTCGCATAGACCATTCAAATCGCCAACATGATGTCCCGAAGTCAGTCGAGCTTGGGGTATTTGGATTCGGCCAGAGACGACCTTGCTGCGTCAGGGGTCTCTCCCGGAAATGTTCAACCTACTGCGGCATCGGGCCCGATCAATCTCTCGGGCCTAGTTTGCAATGTTCGTCGCACGACAGGCAGGGAACCGCACCCCCTGGTCGGAGCAACGACGACAATCCTGGGCGATAAGCTCTACGTATTCGGAGGCCGTATCCTGTCGAAGAGCCGTCCGCAGCTGACGTCAGACTTATATGAGCTGGACTTAATACGGCGTCACTGGACCAAAATCGAGGCGGCCGGTGATGTTCCGCGACCCCGATATTTCCACAGTGTATGTGCGCTCGGTGACAATAAGCTGGTTTGTTATGGTGGCATGGCGCCGAAGGACGCTGCAAGCGTCGGCGTAGCGGGACAGGAGACACAACCAGAGGTGGTCGTTATGTCGGATATTCACATATTCGATGTCCCTTCTCGGACGTGGACTCGGGTACCTGCGGCGGAGTCACCCCAGGGCCGATACGCACACTGCGCGACGATTCTCCCATCTAGCGCCTGCTTCACTTCTGCCACTGCTCCGCTCTCTGCCATCCATCATAATCCGGCCTCATCGAACCCCCATCAAGGTTCGATCGGCGTGGACATTGATGGATTCGGTGGTGCTGAGATGGTAGTAGTTGGTGGACAGGACAGCTCCAACACCTACATCGAGCAGATTAGCGTGTTCAATTTGCGCAGCCTGAAGTGGACCAATACAAGCATGCTTGGACGGAGCTGTGGTGCTTATCGCAGTGTAGTGGCTCCGTTGGTCGGGATGAAGATCACTGACATCGGATCGGCCTCAAGCGACGAAGCCGCCCGTGAGCCTGTGGCAGATGTTGAAGGCGAAGGGTGTCCTATGTTGATTTACTCGAACTATAATTTTCTGGATGTCAAACTGGAACTCCAAGTGCGTTTACCGGATGGACGCCTGGTTGAAAAGCCGATGCAATGCCAGACGTCGCCTCCTGGGCTAAGATTTCCTAACGGAGGGGTCATCAATGGCCATTTTGTCGTGAGCGGTACCTACCTTACCTCCTCGAAACAGGAGTATGCGCTGTGGGCACTGGACCTGAAGACTCTCACCTGGGCTCGGATTGACGCCGGAGGGTCTGTATTTGGCCATGGTAGTTGGAATCGGGGTGTGTTGTGGCCTAGAAGGAGTACCTTTATCATCCTCGGTCATCGGAAGCGTAGTCTTGTGGATGATTATAACCATCGCAGGCTCAACTTTTCCAACGTGTGTATGGTTGAACTAGAGGCGTATGCGCTTTACAACAATCCGTGCAGAAGCTCGCCGACATCCGCATATGTATCTCATAGTGCCCCCTCTGTACCTGCATCTCTTCAACACAAGCTCTCCCATCTGACATCTGGTGGGCGGCCCTTTTCCGTCGCCTCAGACGAGCTGGGAAAACTGGCCCAGTCTCTCCCGGAAATGGCTGATATGGAGCTTCAGGCTGTTGGTGGGGAGCGCATTCCCGTGAACTCACGGATCCTGTCTCGACGATGGGGCCCTTACTTCATTCAACTCCTTCGCGAGTCCTCTGACAGCGGCGTTTCAGACTCTGCCACTCTTCGAGCAGGCATTCAAATGTATCCAAACCGCAACTCGAGCATCACGATTACCCCTTCGATAGGGCACAACAGTAGCTACTCCAATGCCACTACACTCGTCAGCAACCATTCTGCCTCTTCCAAGTCCCTGTTAGCGAACCTTGAGATACCCTCTGCGCATAGTCTCCCTCCGACCTCACGGCCCCGTGTGCTCTACCTCCCTCACACTTTCCTCACCTTGCAAGTGCTTGTCTACTACTTCTATACTTCCTCCTTGCCATCCGCCGGGTCCTCTCTCTGCACACCCCAGATCCTCTGCTCCCTTCTCCAACTCGCGCGACCCTATCAGGTCGACGGTCTTTTAGAAGCTACCGTCGAACGACTCCATCAGCTTCTTGATGGAAGGAACGCGGCAGCTGTCTTCAACGCCGCCGCCATGGCTGCCGGCGGCGGCAGAGGTACCGGCTTCACCAGCGGCCCTGGTGGCACCCTCGAAGCACTGAACGGTGCCCATGCCGCCAGTGAGTCTCGTGGTGGCACTGCAGGGACTGAGACCACTTCCCAAAGCCACCTCACCTCAGACTCCTCCGATACAGAGCACGGCATTACCTCGGCTTCCGCATCCGTCGAGGGTAGCACGGCCGGATCCCGTGGTATTCCCCTTCGTATCAACACCAACATCTTCACTCGCCGACACCGCAGTGGCACAAATACCGACCGCGACCGTGAACGCGACCGCGAAGATTCCATCAGCAATGCTAGCACATCCACCTCAGCCTCCACTAACACCAGCTTCGACCATTCCTCCGACGTCGACTCTGCTTCCAACCAGCAGCAGCAGAATCGTCATCACCGTCGCCGCGATACCGACGCCGAACTGCGTCCTGAGCGTGAAATCTGGACTGGTGACCTCAGCAGTGTCATTGGACTTCAGAAGCGAGGTCTGCGCGGTCTCATGGAGGGAAGGCGTCTACGTGAGCGAAATACCAAACCTGCAAGCACCGGTGGACCAGTGTCAGTTCTTGCGGAACATGCCGTTGCTTCTGGCGCATGACCGTCTACTTAGCCCTTGTTATCACATGTGTTCCCTCTTCTGTCCCGTTATTTAATCACGTTCGATCCTTCGCTGATGTACATTGATTCATCGGAATGTGTAGTTTGGATTATATATTTATTTGGTATGTGAGATGGTCTCAGGAAGAAGAGGCATTTCACCCTCGGTTATATAGAGATATACACATATGACCCCTTGAAACAGTCCATTACTTATTCATGAAAAGCAACCTTGTTGGCTAGCTCGTAACTGGTAAGATTTGTCTATCATCCGTGCATAATAGACTGCCTTTCTCTCTCTCTCTCTCTCTGTATTTTTATTTTTTATTTTTTATTTTTTTTTAAAAAAAACCACCCACTCCTTGATATAACATTTGATACAACTAGATTACTTATCCCTCACTACCTCTACCTACCAACCTTATAGCAAGGTCACCTTTTTGTTTTAAACAGCCATGCACTTCATCATCATATTTTCCACTCCAGATAGACCAAGACGCAGACATCCCATTGAAATTCTTTAAGGCAGCTAAAACCGTCGGTGAACAGTATTCCGCGAACTAGATAGAACCCACGCCTCCCAGAAGACCCTTTGTTCGTGGTGCACACTCAACCCGTCGTCACCGAGGTCATCAGCCGTGAGCTTCTGTAAGCTCTCGAGAGTAGCGGCTGTAAACGAACGACGAGTATGTCCTCGAGGAGCGAAGAACATATAGTCGATATTGAGGACGATGTGACGTGGCGAGAGATCAGGGGCTGGGTGAGCGACGATCGAGGGGTACTGGTGATTATGGCCATTCCCGTTACCGTTGCTGTTCAGGACATGGCGCGAATCGGAGTGTACAGCATAGTCAATTTCGCGCAGGTCGATACGTTCCAGGTGGTCCATTTCGTCATGTAAAACGGCGAGGACGTCGCGCCATTGGCCCTGATCGTCATGGAGATAGATGCTGGTGAGACGAATGTCGCGCAGTTGGTGCCGGTGGCGGCGAATCAAGGAGATGAGTTCTGATGAGCGCAGACGCCAGCCTTGGATGCTGAGAGTTCGGAGACCTTTCCATATAACGTGATGGAAGATCTGCTCCAGGGAGAGGTCGAGAGGTCGGTGGGCAGGGAAGCCCAGGTGGATGGCTGTTAGGTTTTTGGCGGCGAGGAAGAAGTCGTGGAAGACGTCGGATATGGCTCCCATTCTGGTTTCCATGTCCTTCGCGGAGTGAAATGTGACGTCTAAACTGGTCAGACGAGCGCCCAGCGCGGTGAGGGCTGTTTTCGGTGTCTGCGATAGTCGGACTGTCGCTTCAGGGCTCATCTGCGGGCCTACAAACCCCACAGAGGTGCAAGAGGACTCCAACAGGGAGACCCCTAGGCTCGTGACAGCCCGTGTACAGGCGGGTTCCCAGTCCAGGCGCACCGTTTCTTGTAAGGACTGCTCACGTACGTGGTCGAGGACTTGTTCGTCCGCACCATCTTGTAAACGAAGTAGCTTGATTTGCTGGAGGGACGAGAAAGCTGATATCGCGCGTCGCAGTAACACCAGGTCGTGGTTTCGCTCGACAATGTATTGTTGCTCCTGAAAGCGGCGTTTATGTATATGGGAAGCTGGAAGGTCGTCTGAGTCAACCCCATTCAGGAAATCGGACCAGCCTAGGAAAACGATCAGCTTGATATCCTTGCGAGGTTGGCGGATCTTCAGAGACGGTACCGCTTCCTTGGTAGAAGGGTCGCACCATGTACGTAAAGTATCTAATATGACCGGCCAGCTGCATGCTCAGGAGATCCTCCAGTCTTTGGAATCCATCGCGCGAAAATCGGAGAACGAAACGTGGGAATTTCCGTGGCGTGCCAATCCGCATGAACCGCTGACAGACGAGCCTGAATCTATCCAGCTCGGACTGCTCGCCGTATGCCTTGGGGCTGCCATTGGACCCATGAGATGGGTCGTGGTCGTTTGCCGGAGCATTGTCGTTGGAGGGACGCTCGGAGTCCAAAAGAAACGAGAGGATGTCATTGATTAGTTCGTCCGCCAAGTCGTCCATACGCCGTGGCCTGTCCATTTTCTTCATTCAACGAGGCAGCCGTGTGTCCGGCTGCTTTGTCCACTCGCGACCACATGGAAATCAACCCTGATGGCACAGGTCTAAACCCAAGGGTGCGCTTGATCGGGTGAATGCGATGAAACAGGTAGAAGTAAGGAGGCGATAGAGAGTCGGGGGAAGGAAACGAGTGTAAAATAAGCAAAGACGAAAAACGGCCGACTGGAGGATTTTTTTTCCCCTTTATAGAAAAAAAAATAATTTTAGAAAAAAAGAAAGTGATACATCCCCTCATGACGAGTCCTCAGACGAGACTCTATCGATTGCAGAGTAGCTGGCGGGTCACAAACTAGCGCTTGGAGCAAGGCGACATGTCTGACAAGATTTAGGGCGTCCCACCTGGCTCATCAACCAACCCAGTCGACTGGGATCATGCAAAACCTCTAACCTAGGGCTTTTCCTCTGGGCCAACAGACGACTCAATATTGGATGAAAGCTGGCACACTGAGATCACATGATTGCAAGAGAATGCGGTTATCCAGCGCGAACCTGCATTCGAGGAGGAGGATCGGTAGCAAAGGTGATAGATAGTTGGCTGGACAGAAGACGAAGACGAAGACGACGGGAGGGGGTGGAGATGATGCGACAGGAGAGTCAGATACCTGCAGATGGTCACCCCGCCTGGGAAGCGAATCAGGGGGCTGTATAGCTCCAAGCCCAGATCAGGGCTGCGACTGGCCCGAGGGCATGGCGACTATCCATACCCCGGTCAGTGAATAATCCCCAGTCATCGTTGTGGACGAGGGCCGAACAGCATCGACGCACAGAATCCGATCGCAGCTGGCAACAATGCCATTGCTTCCACAGGCTCAGAGACCACAATCATCGTGTGGGCGAGGCAATCCTTGGGAGAAAGGATCAACATGCGCTGGACACGCTTGGACCAGTAGCTTCCGGCGCGAGAGCGTAGTCTCAAACACTGGGGGCAAGATAAGACCCCTCCATGGTCCTTCTCCAAAGGAACACAAGGTGAAGGAGACAAGGAGGACACATCACATACATGAGATAATAATAGACTCCTGAAAAGAAAGATGGGCCAAAAATGAGGATTAAAAAAAATACACATAATTAACATACGATGGTCCGGATTTGGGTATTTTACATCGATCCACATCAGCCACCCACCGTATTTTCTCAGGGGCCTGGTTTTCCTTTGGGGTAAAGAAGAAGGGAAAGAAGTCATGGTCATCATGCTGAAGAAGACATGACTCGTTCCGCATCGTGAGATCAAACGTGATAAATGCGATGTATATACAGAGAACTATGTTGGACCCCGATCCGGGGTGCGTCTGATGATGCTCTAACTGATGCATCACATCCCTGTTGGTGACGACGATGCATGAGGACCGTCGACAAGACAAAGGCAGCATCCCGTGTCCAGCCAATGGGTTCGCCTCTTCATTTCTTGGCTAGCTCCATCCGGCGCCGTCTCAAATCTGTGCTGCTTATTTTGGAAGCAAAATCCTCAACATCGACCGTTGGTACATCTCCTGAATGCAGAATGTCGACTTCAAACACTTCAAGGGCCTTCCACCCCTTCTTGGCACGTGCCTCGTTGACTGCAGCACCTCCTGAACGGGTTTCTTGCGATACCACCAAAGCAGTGATGCTCTCTTCAGTGATAGTAGGTCCAAATGGGTCCGATATCTGGACGAGTTTCAAAGTCACACCAGGCCGAATCATCATTAAGGTGTATCTCCCGTTGGGTCCCGGTTCAGAGACCTGTTCGATGCGTGGTGCACTACTGGCGGGAGGGGAGAAATCCAGGATAGCCGTCAAAAAGGACGCACAACTCCTACATCGATCCTCATAGCTTTCCAAGAATTCCGAGTACTTCTTATTCACCAGCAGCTCGTCACCAGTCACTCCAATGGTGAGCAACCCATCTTTCCCTGGGATTGGGTCCTGGTCCAACGCCAGTGCTGTGGCGGTGAGTAATTGCTTGTGGCCAATATGGAAATGATCAAAGGTGCCCCCTACAACGACTGAGTAATGTGCGACTGATTTTGCTGGGTCTTCCGGAACGATGAGAGGCTCCGAAGTCGTCCAATTGGGCACGCCAAAAATTGCTTCCAGACCGCCCGCATTGGGGTCCTTCTCCCCAGCATAAATACTATTGAACGCTGTCGCTAACTTTTCACCTACTGGAGTACTCGGGTAATATATCGTATCCCATAGACGTGCAGACTTGGCAAGGGTTGGAAGATCGATGATCGGACCCGTCTGTGAGACGGAGACAGTTTCTTTGCGGGGGTTTTCAACGGTATCGAAATCCAGGAAAAAAACTCGCGCATCAATACCACCGGGGCCACCGAGCTCAACGTGTTTTTCCACGGAGACGATACCGATAAGCCTATAGATATTTGCTAAGAAATGCCGAAGGCTTCCGTAAGTGCTGGCCCGAGGTTGACATTCGGGTGACAGTAGGCGGGGCAAAGATAGAGCAATCTCTAGCACTGCAGATTGGTTGAGGCCTCCAAGGCTTTGAGATAGGTTTGAATAAACAGACGAGAGAATAGGCTCATAGGCATCCTTGAATTGATGGAATGAGGCGGATGGTGGGGGAGGCAGTAATAGTAAGACCGAGGTCTGACCCAGAGGATCGTCCATACTTTTTTGCGGGGGGGAAAGAAGGAATGCGGAGGGAAAGAAGAAGAGAGAGGGTTTGAGAAGGTGGATGAATGGATTGGGAAGAGTGAGAGAGTGATTGCGGTGGGAGGGATGAGTATATGGGAGGAAGTATACAAAAGAATGGGGGGGGAGGAGGAAGAAGAAGAAGAAGAAGAAGAAGAAGAAGAAGAAGAAGAAGAAGATGATGATTAGTTCACCAACTTAGTATGATGAATGATTCGGATTTAATGTTGGAGGAGATGCGCTTCCCCGCGGGCTGCTGACTCAGCGGTCGCTGTGAGTTGCGAGTTGCGAGACAAGACAAGACGAGACGAGACATGAGACATCCAGACCAGAACCAACTCCACACTCTCGTCTCTACCCATTCCTCTTCCCTTCTGGTCGTCCAAGCTCCCACAATGGATTTCTAAACCCTTGACAAACCGATCACCCTGCGTTCATTGTTGGCGCTATCGGGAGCTTCTAGCTTACACTCCGCCAAGTAGGCCCGCTACCCCTACTACCAGCCCCCCTCGACTCGACTCGACTCACCACCACGTCCCTTGTCGCGATCGCAAAGAGCCTTCGTTGCACTACATCTCCCTCGCAGTGGATTCGGCACCTATTCCTAGGAAAATCTCTTGCATTTTCCATTGTCAACCGTAAGACAATGTCGAACCAGAACCCCCCCTTCGATTCCCGTCGGGCCACCACCTATGGCCGCCAGCCAGAGGAGCTTCATATCCCCACGGGAGGCGCAAACCTGCAGCGACAATCTATGTCTCATGAATACACACCTGTCGCCATTGATAACCACGTTCCGTCCATTAATGTCCATCCCTCGAGCACCCAACCCAGTCAATTTGCAAATAGCGGCACTGGCGGAGCTCTTCCAGGAGCGTTGCAACCTGGCAATGTGAACCGACCTCCAGCAGTATCTGTGAATACCGCCCCATCCGTGCTTCCCACCATTCCACAACTGTCGGCCCAGGTTTCTCATCAGCAACAGCAGCAACATCAACAACTCCAACAGCAACCACCGACGACACCTCGTTCTAGCATGGCCAATGCCCACGGTCACTCGCGATCCAGCCCGACGGGCTTTGAGCCGCCAAAATATAAGCCCAGTGCTTCTGAGACTACTAGATATGGAACTTCCCCCGGTGCTGGATTTCAGACCCATACTCCTCAGGGGGCGAAGTACTCTCCTTTGGGGCTGGCTGATATCCGCCCACCTGGAGATCTCCTGAGCGATGCCATCATGAGTCCCAGTATACCGCACTTCAACGGGGACAACCAGGTGCCAACCAATAGCAACTATATTGCACCATGGCCAATATATGCTGTGGATTGGTGTAAATGGCCTATCTCAGGCAGTCAAGGGTCGTTTGGAGGCAAGATTGCTCTAGGCAGCTATTTGGAGGACAACCACAACTATGTACGTATCGTATTGCCTGGGCGGGGTTACCGCATCCGCTGCTAACCTATGTCAGATACAAATCATCGATACCCATTGGACTCAACCTGACCCGGACACGCCCGACGCGTCTGCTGGGGAGATCAAGCTGGAGTATGTTAAGACAGCGGAAGCTACACATTCGTATCCCGTCACGCGAATCTTGTGGGAGCCTCCATCGTCTCAGAAACAGTCGACCGATCTCCTAGCGACTTCAGGCGACCATTTGCGACTGTGGTCTTTGCCTACAACGCAGCCATTACAAAATTCGAGCTCTATCACAAGACCATCAAACCAACGGGACACACCAACAGCCAAGCTATCTCCATTGGCCTTGCTGTCAAACTCCAAATCCCCTGAGCATACGGCACCAATCACGTCACTTGACTGGAACACTATCTCTCCAAGTTTGATTATCACATCCAGTATTGACACGACCTGCACGATCTGGGACATTCCAACCCTCACGGCAAAAACGCAACTGATTGCCCACGACAAGGAAGTATACGATGTACGATTCTGCGCCAACAGCGTCGACGTTTTTGTTAGCTGTGGAGCCGATGGTAGCGTCCGTATGTTCGATCTCCGCAGCCTAGAACACAGCACAATCATCTACGAACCGACGGAGAAGACCGAAAAATGTAAGATTTCAGATGTCTCTTCAGCCCCTCCATGCCTGATCAGCTACTAAGAAAATTTATCTGCAGTAATGAGCCCAGGAAACGGCAGTCCCTCGGCCCCATCGGCTGCTTGGCCACCCCCCTTGCTACGGATTGCAGGTAAGCATTTTTAACCCGCCCCCGGGCCAACCTACACGTTTGCCATCTGTACTGACAACATGACAAGCATCGCCGCACGACGCCCATCTCCTCGCCACGTTTTCCCAAGATTCCAATATTGTCCGCGTCCTCGACGTCCGACAGCCAGGCCAAGCCCTTTTAGAACTTAAAGGGCACTCCTCTTCAATAAACTGTGTCGAATGGTCGCCCAACCGTCGCGGTGTCCTTGCCTCTGGTGCCGATGACTGCTTCGTCCTTGTCTGGGACCTGATCAACCAGCACAACGCTGTTCCTGTCCCGCCCGTCGTTAACAACCCGGGCGCCCCCTCAACCACATCCGAACGAGGCCCCGCTGCCGCCTGGCAGAATGAGTACGAAGTGTCCAATATCAGCTGGTCGCCTCAAGGTGGTACCACACCTTCCGGACACCCTCGCGACTGGCTTGGGGTCTGCGGAGGCCGTGGGCTATGGGGCGTCTCCTTATGAAAGTAAGAAGACCTAGAAAAAGACCCCCTGCATCGATTAGAAATGATTGCGTTTTATAGTGATTATGATACGTCCTTTTTTTTTTTTTTTTTTTTTGGGTTTCCTCGGCCCCCTAGTTACCCCTTGTTTTTTTTTGGTGGGTTTGCCCGTTTTTTTTTGGTTGTTTTTTTGGTTTGGTTTTGGTTTTTTTGTTTTTTTTTTTTTTTTTTATCTTCTTTTTTTTTTTTTTTTTTTTTGGCTTTCCTCGTCCCCCTACTTACCCCTTCTGTTATATTCGAGGCTTAGCCCGTTTTTTATTGCTTCTTTTTTAGGTTTCCTTTTCCTTTTTTTTTTTTCATTTTTCTTTTTCTATCTACAGGCATGACTTGACAGGGGAGTGGATGATTTGATGTCCAGTATACGCACGCGTCTGTGGTTTGATACGGCTTGGACTGGTATGAGTGAATGAATGAACGAGCCATTGAATAGCAACCCATGCTGGTATGCAACAGTAGTAGCGTTGGGGTTGGGTTGCGAATAGGGAATTGGCAGTCATTGGTCAAGGGGCAAAAGATACCGCACTCTCACTGACGACTTTGACGAAAAGAAGACAGGGTTATATAATTATCCCCAAGTACATATTATGAATGTCTATTGATTCGATACTACTTCGAATATATGATTGGTATAGAACTATAACATTACAACCGGGATAAGAAAGAAGGAAGCTATCTCACGCATGGCGCTGACGCGGAGAAATAGCAATAGACAAATGGTACTTGAAACAAGTATATATACAAACCGGAGCACGCCCGCTAATGGCTGAAATAAACAGCAAATATGTCCCCCCAATTGAGAAAGGGTGGGGAGGGAAGGGTTCTTCATGAAGGGTGATTAAAGATCACTGAAGATGATGGGGGTTGTGATCTGAAACCTTACTCGGCTGGCCGATTGCTTTAACAACGAGCTTGTTCTCTATCCACCGGGCTAGTTTAACGCTTGGGATGTCGACAGCCCTCCAGAAGACGTCTCCGGCCCAAAGAGAGAGGGGCAGGCAGATGAGCCACCCAATAAAGAAACCCAGGCAGTACTGGAAGTTGGTCTCTTTGCCGGTAATCTTCCAAATATTCGGCATGATCGAGTAACCCAGCGAGTGAAGAATGGGGCCATGGACAATATAAAAGGCATAGGAGATCTTTCCGAGGTACTGCGACAAGGGGTTGATGAAAAGTTTTTGAATGTCTTTAGAGTGGTTGATGCTGAAGACTATTAAGATGGCGCCAAGGGTCTGTGGGAAGCGATGCGGTTCGGGATAGGTTTTTGGAGTGATGTTGAAAGTCCACATATAGAAAGGAGTCCATTTGTAGCCGACATTGGGGGTGGAGCCAAAGTAGAGGCCAAGGACAAACAACGCAATCCACAGCCTGCGATTTGATAGTTGGAATAGCAGCTGCTTGGAAGGATGTCGAGGTATCCAGGGCTTTTCTTCGACGGCAGGACGCTCCCATGTTCCGTTGATCAGATCGGCCTCGGCCATGAGCATGCCCGACAGAAAGAGGACGACATCCCATCGACCCCAGCGCATACAGAACCAAACGAGAGAGCTGACCATGAACAAGCGGACCACGGATCTTACTCGCGACGTTGCCAGGATGGTGAGGAAAAGAACAATAGAGCAGCGAAATTCAACCGGGATTGTCCACAGATGAGGATTGTAGTTATTGTAATAGAGGGCCCAGTCCCATGGATTCATAAGCCTGACAACAGTAGCATACCAGTCCCAAAACTGCTTAAGAGAAGACTTCATAATCGGGGGGTGCTGCTCATTGGTCCCCATTATGGTATGGCCCTCAAATAGGACCTTCTGGGAGTAATTATATACTCCCAGTTGCACGGCAAGCAGAACAAGCAGAATGCCGACGATAGAGGGAATGTACAGTCGGAGCCCGCGGCGGAAGGTCGAAGAAGCCAGGGTGGTGAAAGTTTCTTCCCATGATCGATTGCGGATTTGTTTGAGGGGCTTATAGGAAAGCACATAGCCAGAAATCACAAAGAAAATGGCAACCATGATATGGCCAGATACCAACATATGGATGATAGGGAATTGAAGGATACTAAAGTTCTCGCCATTGAAGCCCCAGCCGATTGCGACTTTCCACGTGTACGTAAATAGGAAATGGAAGTTAAAGACTAGTAGGCACGCCCAGCCACGCAGACCGTCCAGCGCTGCGATGGCATGAAGTCGAGTAGGTTGCGGTGGCTCTCCGCCAACCCAATGTTGTAAGTAGCTTGGGGTGAGGCCGATCTTTAACTTGGTGGCGAACCGAGTCATGTAATCTTCCCAATTTTCCGAGAAATGCTCAACACTTGAAGAGAGGCTTGAGGAATCTGACAAGATTTGGGATGGGGAGATATCGGAAAGGTTTGACCATGTTAAGGAGGCTGATGATGTACTCCGACCGGACTCTAAGTCGTTCAACGGAATATTGTGAATCGCGGGTGAAGACTGGGGATCTTTGTCGGGGGTCGACATGATGGAAGGCCACTTTTAGGGAAAGAGAAAAGAGAGGAAGGCAATTGTTCGAATGTTCAGTACGCGCGTTGCGTAACACGGACCGATAATGAAGGGTGGGCTTGAGCGGTAGATGAAAAGCGATCCCAACGAGGTGAGGATTCCGAGGAAGACAATGAAGGTCGGATTTTGTTTCAGGGAAGAAGATCAGAACAAATGAAGCGAATGACCCATATACCTGATATGGCCAGCTTGACGAAGGGAGACGAGGAGATGTCAAATAAGTCGTGATAGCGGTGGGGTTTGTTGGTGGAGGTTAACGATGTATTCCAGCAAAAGGATGGCGGTTGGGGAGGAGCATACTGGGAAGGGTCAGTTCAAATGGAATATTAGTAGAAGGGGGAGGAATTTAATCCAGGGAGCACTTTGACTTACCTGAAGGGGGATTCAGTCCCATAGGAAGAAGGAAGAAGGGAAAGAGAGAGAGAGAGTGAGTGAGCGTGAATGAGGACAAATAAGAACCAAATGCGCCGATCGTTGATTGATTACTTAAAAATTAAATTAAAGGGGATTACGCAAGTTGTTTGGTTTTAGAAACGATTTCTCCTCGATGAACTGCTGAGATGAATACTACACGAAGATAACTATTATGATTATTTTATTGTTATTGGGGGAAAAAACGAAAAAAATCTTGAATCATGGCCTACATCGTATGTATACTGTATGTCTACTGGTACTTCCGGAGTACATTTCCCATTCAAATTGCCGCCGCTTTAACTGAGACGCCAAGTGTCACTCACGTGGCGGGTTAGTCAGATGAGTTCAAAGCGGCAGCGTCTGATTCCTAAAACGGAAAGGCAGCGGAAATCCAGGATTATTCATTCTTCCTTGTCAACTCCCATAGGTAAGGTGGATAGCTTAATCATATCAAACTGGAAAGACTCGGCGCATGGCCATGAAACTAGTGGAGAATCTCGAGAGTAGCTGAAGATGATGCCCCAACGACCTGAAATGCATCTCCGGTGCCAAAAGAATGGATGACCCAATGAAGCTGGAGATTCTACAGATTCGCGGCTGCGACCAATCAGCGGGCTCCGTTGCGGCCTGATCGCGACTTCCGTTTTCTTTCTTTCGTTCTTTCTTCCAAATTTCCTCCCATCCTTCCAGTCGTGTCTTCTTCCTTCCTTCCTTCTCCTCCTCAACTCCCCCAGTCCATCCATGTTGTGAATTTCCTTTTCTTTCTCTCTTCCTTTTTTCTCCTCTTCTATCTTTCTCTCCCCTTCCGCAATCTCTGTTGTTCGGGGTGAAGCTGCTGTGGAAGGGGGCTCTTTTTTCCCTTACAGCTCTTAAATACACCCACAACGCGCTTGGGTCCATCATCAGATCCCCATCATCACCATGGATTTGCGCACCATTATGAACACTGATGCTGCAGGCACCGCCGCCCCACCCCCTCAGTCCTCCTCACAACCGTCGCGCAATCTTTCCGATGCTACCTATGCCCCCGTCGCTCAAAAACCCTCCAAGGCCTCCTATCCATCGTCGGACTATCCTCCACAGCCCCCTCCGCTGCAACAACCTCAGGTCACCCCGGACCGTTCGTCATCGTATGGCTCCCTCCAGTCGCCTTATCAATATCAACCGTCTTCAACCTTCAGCGCTGGCGCGCAGTCCCAGCGAGTTCCGAGTCCTCCGCCACCACTCCCTCCCCCTCCCCCATATGGCTCCTCTTCAAAGCGAGATGCTTATGGAACTTCTACTGCCTATAACTCTTCAACGCCGCAAAAGCGACAGTCGCCGTACACGCAACCGCGTTCGCTTTCCACACAGTCTGTCGCGTTCCCCTATTCTTCATCCACCCACTCATTTCATTCCAGGGAAAGCCCGACTGCAGCGGCTCCGATGTCTTACCCTTCACAACATTTCTCCCCTACCACGCAGCCCTCCATGCCTGGAACACCTCGAGGCTCGATCGCTCCACCCTTTCCACGTAATGCCTCGCCATCCTCGGCGCGACCTCCGTCTTCTGGCCATGACTCACTGTCAAACCGAGCGTCAAGTCCATGGGTAGGATCGGATGCGCCGACACACATGTCTCCTACTACCTTCCATCGCTCCTCGCGACAGGAGCCGAGACCCGACCAGCCCCCACGACTACATTCGGTGGGAGCGGAGAGGAGGGATTCCGATGACAGCGTAAGCCCGAAGACGGCCTATCCCCCCGGGTCTCGACATGACAGCGCCGCCGGACATCTCGATGCCAAGGCCCTGCATCCATCAAACCACATAGAAAACGGGGCAGATTCGAAGGAAAGACGGTCCAGCGGCCTGGAGCCTCATACAATGCCGGCATCATCGAACCCCGTGAATAGCTCTCCACCCGCTCGGCGATCTCGGTCAAATGAAACACCTCCGATGGATCAAGGGCATCCAATACCATCAAAAGTGTCCCAAGATGCGAAAATGAGTTCAAGCCCTCATCAACCCCGAGTGAAGCGCAGACGCTACAATGAGCCTCCGGTATTTGCCCTGATGGCTGAACGTACCAAGGGCCGGTGTCCCAAGATTCCAAACCGACTACCACCCGTACCAAAGCATGCGAGATATTCGGCACAAAACCCTTGGATATCCCGACAACGGTGCCAAACTTCAACCCACTCGGCCACCCCAGACCGTGCCATTAAGACCAAAGCTGCGTCATCGCCGGTCAACGGACCCCCAATCCCGCAGGCTGTGCCAGAGCCTTCCCAAGCAGGGAGTTTGGGACCGTGGGAGCCCTCTATTACTGGGTTTATACCCCATGAGGAGTTGACAAAGACGGTTTGCGACTTTCTGTTCCAGAACGTGGTCCTCCGCAATGATGTCGTCGCAGCCCCTGCAGGAACGGCAGCGGCAGGCCACGGAGCAATCATCGAGGTAGAAGCCAAGTTGGGACGCATTATTGACATGGATAGGGGAGAGAGACTTCAACTCCCGATAAGCTCGGAAAGCATTTTAAACAAAGAGAACTCTCGTTTTCGGACAGCTTTTGAGAGCTCCATGTCACTGGTAGGCCTCAAACCCCTTCTCTAGTCCGCCAGGTACTCAAAGTGTGGCATGAAGATATGCAAGAGGCTAACAGATATCTAGGCCCAACACCGTGCTATGAACAATTTTTTGAACGAGACTGTTAAAGCATCCATGCCGCACGTCAACGCAGGACGCATACCGCTATCATACGCCCATAAGAAGGAGCGAGATATGTTCTATGAAGTGTCACCATCTGATCTGCCACCCATCATTCGGCAAAATCTCCATCCACGTCATAAGCCAAAGGTGCGAGTCACCGTCGATCAGCGAACTGGTGAGATACTTGCGAAGATCGTGAAGTGTCGAGTCGCGGATCTAGATGTCTACAGCCCACGGACACACGTGGATTGGCGTCTCAGCATCAACCTAGAAATCAGTTACGAAGGAGATGTCTCACATCTACCTATGGTGGATGCCACCAGTGGGCGTGGGGGAGAAAGGAACAAGGATCGCATGAGCTATCGGCACTTGGCATATCAGGTTGATCTGACCCAAGTTGCCAAGTCTGAGGTATGCTGCACCATGCTTACTCCATTTGCATCCACTAGATCGATGCTAACTTAACTTATACAGCCACCGACCAAAGGTGACTTTGACCATGAGCTTGAAATCGAAGTATCCGCCGCTGAAATCCGCCGTCAGGGTCAGCTCGCCATGGGTGGCGACCCCGAAAACCAATACGAAGATCTAGTCAAAGGGTTCGTTGACAATGTTCGCGTGCTGGCACGAGCCGTGCCTCCATAAAACTTATCCTTGTGATCTCTTTTCTTCTTTTTCCTTTCTTGTTCGAACTTTATTTATACCATGATTCCCACTTGTCTACCGATATATTCTTTTTCCCTTCTAAGCTACGTTTGTAATATATTCATCTTTTAGAACAGTGACATCGTGAAGGAACAAAACAACACCAAAAAGAAGGATGCTTATTCTCAACATTGAAGACTTCGTCCATTGTTTTTCGTCCCCTTCCAGAGGATCATCTCCCTCTCTCTCTCTTTTCTTCTTACCAATGCCTTTCTCAACTGATGTGAATGAGAAAGATTAGCAGGATATCTCTAACGCGTTATGGCCTTTGATTTTTTTCGTTTTTTTTTTGGTTCCCTTCTTTAGGCATTTACCTGTCTGTCTAATTAATCCGGGCGTTTGTCTGCTATAACATCTCCGTCTTGTCTTCTTGTAAGATTATTTGGGGCGCTTTTTGTTTACGATGGGATTATTTCTTCAAATTCACACTCAGAATTGACCAGTGGACTTGTCCTCTGGGTTTTGGGTATAAAGTTGAATAGAGTTGCCCTCTTTTATCGTAATATCTATCTCCCCCCTCCCACCCAGACTTTGTCAATTCCTATGACCAGCATGTCGGCAGAGACAACCACCTACAACGTCCACTGAGCCCACATTTACTCCAAAAAACGAGGCCGAGACCATGAGGGAATCTTGTTCCTGCACAGAACAAGGGCTGTTAATGGTATTACATACGAAACATCCATCCTCGGAGGCGTTGGGCATTGGGCATTCAGTATTGAACGAGGCCAAACAAATTAAAGCACCTTTGTATTGTTCATATACAACGCAGGGATGATAAACCAAGGCGAAGTAAGAGAGATAAGAAAAACGCAGAGAAAGTAAATGTACGCCAGAAAGAATTTTCCCCGACCCCGTCCATCTACTGACTTCTTTATACCAAATACAAATGTACCACATACACTGGGTAAAATTAAGGGCTGGGCGTCCCTTCTTCATATCGTGGTCCGCCGTCATCGCCGTCACCGTATGGTCCTGCGCCGGGTGTAGCCGCTGTACCGCCCATTGCAGGCGTGGGTGCGTCGTACGGGCGATTGCCACCATCCCAGGCTGCTGGTGTAGGAGCATCATACGGTCGTTTGGAGGGCCCTCCAGGGGTAGGGGCATTGAAAGCCCCGGGGGTAGGAGCGCTGTCAGGCCAGGCGCCAGGAGTTGGCGCCGAGACACCGGGAGTCGGGGCACTGGCATATGCACCTGGAGTGGGCGCGGAGTAGTTACCGCCGGGGGTTGGTGCGTCGTAGTTGCCGGAGTCTTTGCTGCCGTTGCTCGCTGTAGCGCCTGCAGACCAGGCGGGGGTGCGGTTGCCGGAGTTCCAGGCTGGAGTCCTGGAACCTGCTGCAAAAGCATCGAATCCGCTAGATCCGGAGCCGGAATCGTATGGGGTTCGTGCGCCAGCGTTCCAGGCAGGGGTTCGGGATCCGAGACCACCGCCATATGCGGTGCGATTGCCGTCGTAAGGATTTGATGTACGTGATCCATCGTTCTTCCAAGCTGGGGTACGAGAGCCGCCAACGCCGCCCCAAGCAGGTGCTGATATAAGGCGTTAGCATAACCGGAAGGTATGGGAAGTTTATAACGCGTAACAATATACTTACTTCGCGCTGATGATGACATGCCCCAAGCAGGAGTTCTAGAGGAATCTCCAACAGCCATTGGAGTGCGACCACCTTGCCATCCAGATTGTGGCGCCCCCGACGAGCCACCATAGGGAACGCGCTGCCCACCCTTACCTCTGGACATATCAACTGTGGCACCAGTGACGGGGTCTTTGACAACCAGAATCTCCTTAGGGATAGTCACCAGCTTGTTTTTTGAATGGAGCTCCACGCGTGCCTGCTGATCACTTGCATCCTTTACAATACCGACTAGACCCTTGAAGGGACCCTTTCGGACCATCACAGTTTTCCCGATCATCCTGTCTCGTCCCATGAACTTGGGGGGGGCCATTGAACTACCACCACCGGGTACGGCATTCCGCATGACAGCCGGGTTCAACTTTGTAAGATCAGGGCCATTAGATCTGCCTCCCTTGGCTGATACAGTGACAACATTGGTGGTGCGAACAACAATGATACCGGAGTTTTCAGCCTGGGCCTTATTATGCAGAAACAGGAATGAACGATGGATATGAAGAATGACGCCACTCCTCTGGTCACCATAACCTTCCCGGACGGTATCGCCATGTCGAATCTCAGCACCATTTCGGTCGGTAGCGACAGCATCACGGCGAGGGGTGATCTTGCTGGCAACCTGCGTTGGAAGCACGGTACGAATTGAACCGTTCTGATCAAGGACTCGTAAAGACTCACGATCTACCTTGACAACGCAAGCAACCGTAGATGCACTAGAGGGGTATTAATAAAAGATTGAAAATCGCACAGTATCGTCGGGTTAGGAAAGAAAGGAAAAATACATACTCAAGCTGCACAAGATCATGGACGTCGAACATGCCAAGTTTTCCATCAACGCCTGTCTCTGCAGAAAGTCGAAGGTCCTTGCTAAAGACCGTGATTTCCTGCATACTCATATCGCTGAGGAGGGTAACATTATCATCCTTGACCTGCACCACCATACCCAACTCGTCCTGGTACCTGCTACCGCCAATGACCTTGACATGATCACCCTCGCGGAAGCGTTTACGAAGGGTTTTTACAGGGGCATCGATCAGTTGGCCTGCAAGATCACCTTGGGTGACTTGCACAGTCACAATATCTCCACGGGTAGAGCTTGTGCGCCCTACTAAGCCCTGTTGCTCGCCTCGATACACTTCCACAGGATCGCCTGGTAGGTATGATTCTTCGGCGGTAGAGTTTTTGAGGGTTTCAGCTAGTGATGCAAGATCGAGGTTGGCGGTGCCATCTTCTGAGCCTCGAGCAAACATAGTGACCTCTTCCAACCGAGGATTGACGCTCTTTGTGACGAGATGCTGAACCTTCATATCCTTGATCAAGAAACCGTCGATATATGTCTCTCCCAGATAGTTCCACGACTTAGGTCCCAGTCTGGAAGTCGCAGAAAGATATTTTCCATGCTTTTTCTTGGCTTCAGCTTCGCTGAAAAGACGCTGTGGAGGGCGAGCAACAGCGGGGTTCACTCCTGGGCGCTTGCGCTTCGGATCAACCAAAGGCGCGGCGGTATCCTCATTCAACCCATAGTCCAAGCGGGGGACTAAGCGAACAGTCACTGCAAGACCGTTTGTTTCAACTTCCTCAATCTGGGCCAAGTCTCCTTGGTACTTGCCGCGCTTGATGCGAACCCAACCGCCTGGGTTGAGCTCCTCCGATTTCTGGACCCGCAGAAGGTCTGGCATCTCCCTCACAGGGACCAGGATCACCTTGGAGCGTGGGTAAACATTGGACATGTCTTGTAGTGCCTCTAGCACATCGGCTTGTCTGCGTGCTTCGATGTAAATATATCCAGCCATGGCACCTCCGCGCTCAAAGGCCGAGATAATCTTAATAGGGTTGCGAGAGCCAGGAGGCCGTTCTTCGATACGCTTTTGGATTGCGAACACCACTTCTCGTTCCTTTCCAGGTTTGCAGCGAACACCCCAGATACTCGGGTCCTCCACGCTAGGAAGAAGTAGCCGCTTGGGAACAACCACAGCATCGGTTGCAGCGGCGCGATTCCGTCCATAACGTTCTTTGAGCAGCTGTGCTTGCTTCTCGGCATCCATACTCGCCTCCAATTCTCGCTGGCGATCGAGCTGACGATGACGGCGGTCATCTGTTTCAGCACCAACAGGAAGCGCGTCCATGTCATCGGGATGCATCTCTCCACCAAGCTCAGCTAACTCATCCTCTTCGTCCTCCGCTTCGTCCTCGTCTTCGTCCACGCCAGCCTCTTCCTCGAAGAAATTAGCCACACCTCCTCTTCTTCTGCGCTTTCGCGGACGACCCTATATGAAAGGAAGAAGAGCCCAGGTCAGTACTGCAACAGATACCGGTATACAAGTGGATAATTTGGCTACTCACGGAAACCGCATCTTCGTCATCGTCATCATTATCATCGTCCTCGTCCTCGTCCTCCTCTTCACCCTCTTCTTCTTCTGCCCCTTCCTCATGTGTGCCTTCATCGTCGTGAGCTGCGGGCTCGGCATCCTCTACATCGTCCTCATCTCTGTTTCTCACATCATCTTCGCTGCCTCGTCGATGGGCGGGGCGTCCGGCTTTAACATCGGTATCCTCTTCATCGTCTTCCTCATCATCGTAGTCGCGGTTGGAGGCCTGTGTAACCAGGGTGTCAGCGTCGGCCGTATCCTTTTCATCGTATTATCCAAACTCACCTTAGCTCGGCCCGCATTTTCGTCATCTGATTCCTCTGCAGGGGCAGGATTGAAATCTTCCTCCTCCTCATCGGATCCAAAATCTTGATCCAGTAGGCTGTGCGACATTTTGAAGCAAAGAGTTCCCTGGCAGAGGGTGGTATGAGAGAAATGGAAGGGACTAGGTAGAGAGCTGAAGAGGGGATTGAAAGAGGCGTTTTGAGGTAGGGATGGGACGAGGCGAGCTAGTGCGAAGTGATCTCAAGCAACTAGGCAGAAACAGGGAGCGCAGTTAGACATCTATCTCAATTGACGAGTCGCATAGAGGTTCACAGAGTCAAGGATCTGTCAGGGACGAGAAAGAACAATCAAGCTCCCTAGACAAACAAAGGCGGCAAATTACCTTAAAACTCGCTCGACGTACCAGGCAGTTCCCTGTTTAGATGAAAAAAGCCGTAGACGAGTAGTTTCGGATATAAGGAGGCAGGACGATGAACGGACTCGAGTCCGTGACCTGATGGTTCCTGCGAGCAGGTGGGCGGCGTTGGTTCCGGAGGTTTGTCCAGTCCGCGACCGCAACAAAAAAGCTTTGTCTGCAGTCGAGAAGAGCAGAGAAACCAAAAAACAAAAGGAGAAAACTAGCTCGTACCACCAAATGCTGGTACAAAGCAATATACTTAGCAACGTCAACGAGAGTGGACGTCTTTGAGGAGAAGTGTGGCAGGAGGAGAAGGAAGTAAGATGAAGATCGATCCATATGGCGCTTGCGCGATTGGTGCATATGCGGTACCCTACTTTATGCCTAAGGCATGAATTCCATCGCCAATACCTTGACAACATCTTCAAATGTATCTTAATGGATTAATTTTGGATATCTGCTTTTTAGAGAATAAACATTATTACAGGGCGTCTAATACAGTAGGTCGGTATGTAGTCTCTATAGTTTACTATTTTTCATCTTATGCCAGATACCAAATGTAGTGCTTAACACATAGCAAAATCTCCTTGATCCAATATATATATAGTACAGCGAATTGAAATCGAAAATAGTGGAAATCAACCACAAGAAATGTAGGCGATGGCAAACTTTCTATACCCGAAAATCCATCAAGAAGAGACAAGCGAGTATCGCACAGCAAGACAGGATAAGACATATGGAAAAAAGATAGCGAAAGATGAAGAGGGGGAATCAGATAAATAAAAGCGAAGGTTTACAGCTTCATGCCAAACATCTTGTGCACGCGCAAGCTTTGACGCATACTCAGATCCAACATAATCTCCTCGCTTCCACCAGGGATGGCGTAGGCGCGCACATCACGATACAGACGCTCGATCTTACCACCCTGGCCACCGCGGCTGTAACTCAGGCCACCGAAGATCTGACTGGCTTCACGAGCGCAGAACTCGAAAGTCGTTGTCGACTGAGCTTTGAGGCCGGCAATGGCGCCACCCAACTTGAGCATGGCCTCCGTCTCCTCCATCGACTGACATTGGTAAATGATGTTCTCCAGCCAGTTGTATGTCGCC
Source organism: Aspergillus nanangensis (assembly GCA_015844325.1). Lineage (NCBI taxonomy): Eukaryota > Fungi > Ascomycota > Eurotiomycetes > Eurotiales > Aspergillaceae > Aspergillus > Aspergillus nanangensis. The sequence continues at coordinate 186,087 of VCAU01000043.1, read as the reverse complement.
TCAATCTGACGTGCCATCTGGGCGAGCTTCATACGAATAACCGGGTGGTCAATGAGTCGCTTACCAAAGGTCTTACGCTTGTGAGCGTACTTCATCGACTCCTCGTAGCAGACTCGGGCAAACCGACAGCACTGGATGACAATTCCAATCCGCTCATGGTTGAAGTTGGTCATGATGACTATTGTCGGTGTTAGCGCTTGTAACGAGAAGCGGAACGCTAGATCGACTTACCCTTAAAACCCTGGTTTTCCTTTCCAATGAGGTTCTCCACAGGAACCTTTACATCTTCAAAGGTGATATAGGTGGTTCCACTGCTCCAAACACCCTGGCAGTCCATGCGACGGGTGCTGACACCGCCAGCCTCTCTCTCGATCAACAAAACACTGATACCATTCATTCCCTTGTCACTGGTACGGACGGCGGTGGTGAAGTAGTCAGCCCAGACACCGTTGGTAATCCACTTCTTCTCGCCGTTAACGATGTAATGCTTGCCATCGGGGGACAGTTTAGCCTCGCATGTCAGATTGGCGACATCGCTTCCTGCATCTGGCTCGGTGATTGCCAGACAGATGCGCTTATCGCCCGCCAGAATACCGGGGAGGATGCGATCGACCAGAGGTTTCTTGCCGAACTTAACCAACGGCGGGCAACCAATACCGTAGCCACCAATCAAGTTCCAGACAAGACCTCCACTGCCAACACGGGACAGCTCATCGGTAAGGAGCATTTCGTGGAAAAGGTCCCAGTTCTCGGGGGCAACGGACTGCACCCGATATGGCGTATGGTTGACAGGGAACTTGACGCCCAGTGTGCCAGCGAGGTACCCACGCTCACCCATTTGCTTGTAAATATAATCGGGAACGTTCTTGCCTTCATCCCACTCAGTCACATTAGGCTCAATCTCAGTTTCCACCCATTGCCGGACCTCATCGCGCAGAGCCGCATGGGTTTGGTTGAAGTAAGGGGAGTGGTACTGCGAGAAAAGAGCATCGTCAGCTTCGACGGTTCCAAGGAGACTACTACTTGGGTAGAACTTACTCCTTGATACCATGAGGGATCAGCAAACGGAATCAGTTCACCGTATGGATCCTGAGGCTCTTCGGATCTGGCAGAAGAAACATCGACGGGAGCGGCTTGTGGTTTGGAAGCCTCCTTCGTTGGAGCAGGAGCAGGAGCCGGGGAAGCCGCAGTCTTCTTGGAATCCAACGAGCCAATTTGCAGCTTGCCTTTGTACTTCTTTAGGATGCCCTCATTGTGATATTTCCAGAATTGCTTCGAAGCGTCCTTGCCCGCAACACGCGTAAGAACTATCGGCACAGAGTCAATATTCAAATTTCAACACTCAAGTCAGTTATGGCTAAGAATGACGTACTTTTCTTTCCACCTATTTGCGCAGAAGAGTTAGTATGACGAACGAAATGGTTAAGACCCATAGATCACTAAGCACGCGTACCTGGATGCTCATCCTGAAATTGGGTCAAGTCGTAGACATCTTCATCGATGACAACCCAGAGATTATCAGGCTTGCTGTGCGAGGCGACCTCGTCCTTGGAAAATGTTTTGGACATGGTAAGATAGATCTGATGGATGTATATAGTAAAATAGAAAGACGAGCTGAAGGATTAAGGGAGTTAGAATGATAACTCAGTCCCAAGTAGAAGCTTTTCCAAAGAACTGGGTAATTTGTGGTAGGAGGGGGGAAGGACAAAAAAATTGCAACAGGGGGGAGGAGGTATAAATATATCGGCTTGGTTTCCTTTTAAACAACGGGGTCCTCCGCCACGGGGAACTGGGGGGAAGAAAAGAGCATGGGGATACACGTACCTAGGCCAAACCAGCGGAAATGACAAACAGGAGATGATACTTGGGTCGGAGGATAGACCTAAAAGAGGTAGGGTAGAATAGGGAATTATGTCGACAGGATGATGGAGAGACGACAGAAATTCCTCCGATGATGATCGACTTGAAGGGCAGTTCGATTGTTTTCACATGTCCAACGCACCCCAGCGCCACCAATCGGACGCCCGGGTCGGCCTTGTCGGTCAGATCCAGCCCCTTTCTACCATCGTTGATTGGCTGCTGCTTGTCCTCCTGCGTCATGAGGGCACGTGGATGGGCTTTCCTATTTAGGAAACTGCCGAGGCAGCGTGCTGACCACGTGACGTCGTGCATGAGCAACAAATCATTTGGATGATTATTAGAGGCATAAGGTGCTGAAGGAGGTAGTATATTATTGATTATTATTTCATATAATCAAGAAGCATGTGAAAAATAATAAAACAAAAAAGATGATGCGTGGATTATCATCCCTATCCTCCTGATTTGTTCTCGGCCCTCCCCGGTTGACCCCATACTCTCACCCCCATATTTATTATTATTATTATTATTATTATTATTATTGATTGCTGTCCATCGCATCCCCTACCGACTAGGGTTAGCCACTTCGCTCCACTATGAACCCAGGCTGTCGTAAAAAGATCTGAAGGCAAGCTACAACCTCCTTATATACGCTACAACTACCGATTGCAAAAAGTGACCAAGTCTATCCGATCGATAGATATAAACATATCAAAGCATATTCGACCATCGCTGGCCCCCTTATAAAATAAGACATAGATCCCGTAATTAATCTAGTAATACAGCGCCCCAGATAATTTGGAGAGCAGCCTTTTCACTCTTCCCCTTCGGTCTCATACGCAAACTCGTCAGGGACGGGGGCGTCTTCGCCGCCTTCTTCATCTTCATCAACAGCCGTCAGGACACCGGCAGCTCCCTCGGCTCCGAGACCATGACCCATGCCGCGTTCAGGTGTCTGCAGCCCGGCCGCCGCGCCCATCGCGGCCTGTAGCCGATCCTGTATTGTCTCCGCGGCAGTGGCCGCTTGCCTGACCTCCTTGCTGGCCTTCATCTCAATAGTCTCTCGTGGCTCCTCAGGTGTGTTATCCAGCACGACGACGACACCACCAGTAGGCTGAAAACATCGAAGTTAGTATTTTCATCAATAAGACCCGAATTAAAATCAAAAGAAAGGGGGAAGGGAAGTAGACATACCCGTTTTACTGGCTCATACCGGGGGTCGGGGAAGGTTAGGTATTTCAGCTGAGCAGGAAGCACTCGGGACATATTCTCCAATTCATACCCAACCTTCTCCCGCTCCGCCTTCTTCTTCTGAACCTCACCAGATTCCTTATCTCCGTCCTTGGCCTCCTCCTCGACCTTGACGGCACTATCATCTGTCTCCATCTGGTCCGGAATTTGGTCCGAAATCTTGGGAGTAGTGGGAGTCTGGTCGATATCCATACTTTCCCGTCGTTGCTGCTTCTCTCGACGCTGCGCGCGACGCTTGGCCTGTGCGGTGGTGGAGAGGACAGCCGTTTTAACCTTCTCAGGTGCCTCCTCGGTCTTGACTTGCTGCTCAGGAGGATAATCGAAGAGACTCGGCCTAGTGTTGCTGTGGAATTTGAAGAACGGCACCTCAAGCTTCTGATCCACACCAATGACAGCGGTGGGCGCGAAACTGAGCGACAGGAAATGGGTGAGAGGGAACCAATACCAGTACTGGATAAACACGGCGGCTCCGACAATACCAGGCATGTTGAGGTTGCCAGTCTGTGTCTGCAGGCTGATGGTACAGTTGCGACCACCGGCATCAATGATACCAAGGGCAACGGCGCAACCGAATTTGGCCATAGCATCTTCGTGGCGATCGCCAATCATCTTCATCATGGATTTGCGAAGTGTGCTTACGCGGGGATTCATAGCCTCATTCTGTTGAGCCAGGACCATAGCAAGCGCAATAAGGGCACCTTGTCTCACGAAATCGGTAGAATCCTTGAGCATAGGCTCAAGAAGGTCAATCGCCTCGTCAAGACCAGTGCCAGCACAAGAGATGCCAAGTGCCATGGCTGCACCATACCGGACGTGAGGATTGTACGATTCGGAGAGCAGTTCGACCATACGGGGAACGCTCTGGTGCTTTCTGAACAGGATAAAACCTAAACTCAGCACAGCAATACGTCGTACATCATCATTGACATCGCTGACGGCCACGTGGAGGAGCTTCCGCACAGCCTTGTTGCTGCTGGTTCCACAGTAAGCAAGAGCAATGGTCATAATGCCACCATAACGAAGTGTAGGGTCTGGGTCGCCCAAGAGGCCATTGATCAGCTCATCTGCAGCCTCCTGCCTGCCGTACATGATGAGAGCCATGCCCATGGCCAAACCACGAACGATCTTTTCGTGCTGCGTATCGTGGGCATACTGAATCATATCCTCCAGGACTCTCATGTTACCAGTTCCCAGCATGACCAGACCCATGGCAAGGCCGACTGCTTCACCATTGAGGGCAGAATCGGTATAAAGAACGGCCCGAAGATCCTCGTAAATGCCCTCATCTCCTGTGGCCATGCCTGCAACACCGAGACCTAAAGCACCTCCATGCTGAACAACTTCTTCAGTGGCGTCCTTGAAGTGTTTCCGAATAAGATCGACAGCCATGCCACCATGGTTGGCGTAGATCAGTCCGAACGCGTATAAGGAGCCACCTTGGCTGTAAACCGATCCAGACCCACCAACACCTGCCATGTGTTCTCTAGGCAGGTATGGCTGCAAAAGCTTTTGGCCCTGGCTGAGATTTCCACGGTGAATTACACCAAGGGCGGCAGTTGCAGTGAACTTGGACCAATTGACAGCTTTTCCAAGCCACTCGAGATTGTCCCGGAAGAATTTGTCATGGGTAGTACCAGCATGCATGAAGGCATTTGAGAGTGTGACAGCAGTGTGGAAGATCGAGTTTCGAGCCTCCAAACTGTCTCGAACCTTATTCAGAATTGCAATGTCGGCCTTGTTGTTTCTATACAAAAATTCCAAATTGAGTTGAATGGACTTGATCCCATCAAGGATGTCTAGAATATTCTTGAACGCACTGCGTGTTTCGGGTGCAATCTTTACTGTGTCGTTTTTGCCGATGGATTTTGGTTGTTCTGAACTTGACTGATCCTCCAGAAGGGGGTCGGAATCCTTGGGCTCTTCCTGGTCGCTCACGGGCCTGTTTTCTTTGTCGTCATTGTCTTCTGGTACGAGTTCGGCAATCTCCTGGCGAACCTTTTGAAGAAACTCTTGAGTGCTATTGTCGTATAAATCAAAAGAGATTTGGTAGGCAACGGCGAGAGATCGAGCGTCTCCTTTGTCGACTAGCTGGCGAAGAATCACGGACGCCATCGAGTGTTCGTTGAGGTAAACAACACACTTGGCGATTGAGAAGTAGTCAGGCGCAGGAATCTCGTTCAAGAGCTCCAGAATAAGTTTCAAAATCTAAATCTCATAGTTAGTGGACTGTGTAAGTTACTTAGAAGGCGGTTGAAATTAACATACCTCACTCCGGAAAGCACGCTCCTGTACAATACCCATGCAGATATCTAAAACGTACTCCATGAGCTCTTCGCTGCGGCGAGATTCGCCATACTGCTTCTTCTCATCTTCACTAGCCCGGATGATTGTCCGGCGAAGTACGTCCAAGTTCTTTGCCTCGATGGCAATTCCAATTACCTGGCGATACCGCTTCTGGAGGAAGCATTGCTCAAACAATCGCTGAATAACAGATTGCAACTGCGCTTGAACACCGCGCTTGAGGACAAGAGGCGTTTCTATGTGACTGACCGTGGCATCCTCACCCCCTGGATACGTCGCATCGACGCCCGGCAGCTCTTGTCGAGAAAGAAGGGATTTTGATGGCAATGCTGACTGGGAGAAGGGGGTGATCGGAGATGTCAAGCTGGCGGAAGTGCTAGTGGCTCCTTCTCCAGAGGTGGGGAAAGCAGTATTCAGGTTGGCATGTTGGTCACCAGTGGCAGGGCGTTGAGCCGCCGAGAGTGAAATAAAGGTATCGACACATTTGGCTGGACATTGAAGAGAACGAGTTAGGTTGATGCCTCCATTAAAGTAGCTTTGGAGGTCGAAAACTCACCGATGATCGTCTCCTCAAATTCACCGCCGTTATCCAGCTTGAACAACTTGCCGGCGCCTAGAGCAAACACCATACTCTCATTGTATTCTTGGAGGTGGTAATACACCTTTGCCGCAACTAGTGCAGCCAACTCGCGTTCTGGGAAGGACTCATCTTCATAAAGAGCCTCTCTATAGATCGACAAATAATCACGTCAGCTCTAGGATCTTTGAACAACGGAAATATTGAGAAATTGAGATGGAAACCACGAAAATGGGGATGAAGGAGCTAGGATGCCGGTGATTAGGTCGGCGGCAAACCTTACATTTGGGGAACGGCGTCCACAACTTCTGTCCAGAGAAGATCAATCTGAGAATCAAGGGTCTTCAAGGCAAAGACTCTCAGCTCTGAATCAGGCTCAGAAAGGAAGCCGACGAGACCGGCAGCCGAAGCAAGTCCAACCATCTCTGCAGGATTATGCTATAGCAAGAGGGATGAGGCGACAGCTTCGACGGAGCTTTGGGACAGGTGAATCGAACCAGGAGGGAGGGTGGTGTGTATGCTCTAGAACGAGGAGGGAAAGGAAGAAATTCACAGAAAGAAAAGAGATGAAGGAAACGAAATAAGATCCAGTTGGTTGGGGGAGATGAAGGCTTGGAGAGAGCTCGAGAGAGATGAGACACACGTCAGCAGTCCGCTGACGGCAGCAGCTCGGGAACGGTACCTCTGGTTCCTGCAGCGGCCCCTAGAGATATCACGTGATCCATGATGGCATGCGCCCGCAAAGGATCACGAGTCACTCGTATCAGCAGCTCATGCGCACACCGAGGTGGAAGGTCTGTTGTCTCTTTCTAGGCTCCGACCCTCATAAACACCACAAATCCTTGATGGTTCCCGGCAAGCGAAGAACAACAACGCTTCCCGCCCGGTAAAACCACTGGATTAGTCCCGCTCCATGTTTTGTTCACCATGTCAACATTACATTATTCGCAACAACAACAGCAACAACAACAACAACAACAACAACAACAGAAGAAGTCCCTGTTATCTTTGCCCATCAGGACATCCGCATATCACCAGGACCCGCTGACTTATATTAACCGCCAAGCAAAACATGTCCAACAGCAATTACAGGTGCTGATCGATGCTCAAAGCGATGGTCTGCTTGCTGGTCTCGGCAAGACGCAGCTTGATGGTGATAGTCTTCCCTCTCCGGGGAGTCAGTCTCCATCTCTTGACTTGCGAAATTTCTCTGGCTCATCCACTCTACCGGTGAGACAACCGCCTGCGAAAAAAATCGGATTACGCTCAGCTCGAGATGGCATTTTCAAGTCCATCTATAATCTGTTGGAACTGCGGGAGGAAGAACGCGAGATCCTGGTGTCTCGTGCAGACGAGAGGAGAAGGGTACTAAAAGAAGTGGATGATTTCCACAAGAAACGTGGGGGACTGGAGGAAACCATCATCACAATACAAAACAATAGAGAGAGCCAACGGTCGAGAGAGCTGCAACAGGAAAGTACTTCACTCGAAACAGATATTCATGAATTGGAGACGAAACTATCCCAAATGAAAGCAAGACGCAGATATGTTCTGCAAGAACTATCGCAACTGGATAATTCCGTGGAGTCTAAATTGTCTTCCTATCAAGCCTCTTTGTCCCTCCTAGAGTCCAATATCCAGAAATTTCTTCAGAATCCTCCACTTGAACCATACCCACCGAATGCAGAGCAAGCCGCGTTTTACTCCTTGAACCCCAAACGACGTACACTTGATATGGCCATGGAACAGTGGAAAACGGAAGAATTGAATCTGCAAAAAAGGCAACACGAGGTCAATGCCGAAGTCCAGGCGCTCGAAGAAGGAGGTGGTGTATGGAAACAAGTCGTCGGCGAGGTTTCAGGTTTCGAGAAAAGGCTTAGAGGAACAATGCGTCAGTCTATTCGAAGGCAGTCGCAGTCCCTCATGCCCGACGGGCTGTCTGGGAGTCAAACAGATCACGATCATGTGCAGAGTATTTTGGACGACCTAGAAACTACGACAAATCGCATTGCTCATCATTTAGAGTTAGCGGAGGAAAGGGATTGGAGGTTACTTGTTTGTTGCATTTCTGCCGAACTTGAGGCACTGTACGAGGCACGATCCATGCTTCTCGATGCGTTCGGCGTATCTGAAGACGAGCGAGCACCGTCTCCAGAAAATAAGGAGACGCAGGAAGCACAAAGACGTGGCCACGGCCCTCAAGCAGACCCCCTCGGTGTCGATAATCCGGAACCCCCGGCGGATTTACTCAAGGACGCCGAATCTCATAATCCCGGGGCTATTGAAAAATCCGAAGAGGATGATGAGCCTGACCCTGCCTGGCTACTCCCCGAAGCTTGATACCCATCTACGTATTATCTACGTATTTATCGCCTTGTTATTATCACTATAAAGTTAGCTGTGTCTACATAAGCTGGATTAACGGGAATCATATATATTCTATAACCTACCTCTTAATTTTTTTTCTTTCTTTTTCTTGTGTTTTTCTCCCCCAGGGAGCCTTGACTATAATGGTGTAGGACGTTGTCGCATACGATCTAATAGATTATTATTGTCAAGGTTAGACGAAGATCGGCGTTCGGAAGTGGCGCTTGGGCCAACTACCACCCTCGTCGCTGCCTTACCATCATCACATCACTTGTTGACAACCTACCACTTCTACTTGCCTATGATTCTGATGAACATCCAGAGGTATGTTACTGGAAAATAAAGAGACTGTTTGGATTTGGTTTCGGAGAGGCCATGTATCTCTCAGCTCCTAGTTTCACATTTTCTATCCCTTCGGTCTATGATCAAACTCAACTCAACTGTCGTCTTTATCTACCGAACAATCTCGAGTCTGAATGTTCAGCCGCGCAGCCTCTTCGAGGCGCCATAGTTGCCCATCCGTATGCACCCCTCGGTGGGTGCTATGACGACCCGGTGGTTAGTTTCGTTGGGGGTGAACTTCTAGACGCTGGTTACGTTGTTGGAACATTTAACTTTCGGTACCTATGCCCCGGTTCCTGCTGTGGGCGAGGCTATTAAATAGAAAAATGGCTAAGTTATGGTATAGCGGAGCTGTCGATGCGGCTGGCAGGACTAGTTGGACTGGGAGACCTGAACTAGCCGATTACGTCTCATTTTATGGCTTCATGTTTCTTTATCTTCACCTATTGAAGTCGGGAGGGTTGAAACCTGGAAGCATCCCCGACTCCAATGACGACGACATCCCAGGGCCGGCATGCGGGCATAAATCGGCAGCCGTTCATATTACGTTGAGTGGCTACTCATATGGTTCATTGATGACCTCGAACCTTCCCAAATTAGATGCTATAGTGGAGCTCTTCAAAAGCAGTACCGATGAAGCACCGTTTAATGACCTTATACGAACTGCAAAGGAGATCTATCAAGGGTCAGAGGATGGCAACTCGGCCCCTCAGAGACAGACACCATCATCTGGGAATTGCCGTCCGAGAGACTGTGAAGCATTACATGACACAACGACAACAACGATTTCATATCTGCTGATATCCCCTCTTCTGCCTCCCATCAATTTATTTCTGACAATGTTCTCGAAGTTGTTCCTTGATGTGGGAGAACAAGGTTTAAGAAAGGGGATGCAGATTTCTTGCCCCAAACCAGCGGATCAATTGTCTGTCCACCCAACCCTTGTTATCTATGGCAACCGGGATACCTTTACATCCGCGCATAAACTACGTAAATGGTCTGAAGACCTTATGCGCATACCAGGGAGTCGTTTTCGATCCGTGGAAGTAGACGGAGCTGGACATTTTTGGAGGGAGATGGGAGCCGAGTCGCAAGCGAGAAATGCGCTGAGGACCTGGCTGGGTCAGATAGCTTAATTGATAGGCTGTTTGTTTCGATGGGTCGAGTTGGGATCTTGAGAGGGCTAGATCAGGCCTTCGTGGCGAAAGCGAAATTTCTCCCACCAATCTCACATGCTGTGTGCGGTGCGCATGTGATTTTCGCTTGGGGGTTCGCCTGACTTTCGCACGCAGGCAGGTTTACGGATAGGATGATTCACTACCCGAAGCAAAAAGGGTAATGCCAAACTCTCTCGTCGAGATCTTCGTTCCCTGAGGAAAATCGCCGGGTATCTTCGATCACATCCGTAGTATGATGCAGACACCTGTCATTGTCCCTTTTGATCCGCCGATTTAGGCGTCCATGCCCTTCATCGCCAACTATGGTTAACCTGACTCGAAAGATTCTCCCAGTGTAAGGGAAATATCATGAGAATCAGAGATTATTGGGTACATATGCCAAAAGCCACCGGGATAATTTAGAGGAACTAGTCAAAGTAACCCGACTCGTGCAAGGAAAATTCAGGTAGTTAGGTAGGTGGTAAGTCAGTCTGTGTGGGGGGGAGGTGGGATGAAATGAGATCATTGAGCATGCGCCGATTGAGGAACATGCATAACGTGACTTAATCCATTTGCCTTAACAAGATGAGAAGTGGAAAAAGAGTTTTGCAATTTTTATACTTCGCCTGATGATAGGATTCGGGACCTCCGGCAAATAGCTACCTACCTACAGAGTACACAGGAAAAGGAAACCTCGAGGAGGGCGAGAGTTTCATCCATGATACAATACGGGGAAGTGGCGACAGATCGGTAACAACCGAATTGGCAACCAATCAGCTCCCCCACATAGAGCAGCCCTCGTGACTATACGCCCATCTGACTGATGCGCTTCTTTCAGGTTGTTCTTGTTCTCATTGTTCATTCTTTCCTCTGCCCCTCTCCCCCACCATCATATTCCGCCTCTGGCCCTGGGAATCTGTTCTCCTTCTATTCTAATCCCCTTCGTTTCTCTCGATCCCCTAGCGACGCAGACCCTGGCCCTCCTTCCTCTAATCGTGACGAAACCACTATCGTGATATATTCTTATCTGACCTCATGGGTCATTCTCAAGCAAAAAAGCCTTTATGTCGATTATGTGTGATCCTGCAATAGTCCGGACTCGCTGTCATGTTCCATCAAAACGCAAGGGCAAGTTGGGGCCGGAAGATGAGACCCCGGACACCCATATACCATCCTGGTCCCTGTATCGACTCAGATCTGTCGCTGTTCCTTCGCTGTCGTCCTTATTGAGTTCGATTACATGGACCGGGAACAGATCTTGGTATATGGGATCACACAGCTCGCAACGGGTCTCACATGCAGATAACGAAACTCGCAGACAGATACTATATCTTCGAATGCGCAATGTAAGTTTCCTGACTACTTATTTCTTGTCTGTTCCATAACCCACCAGCTAACTTTCTACGGTAGGCGGTATCGTATAGCGAGTGGAGAAGCTGTGCCTATGAATTGGACAAGCTAGAGGACAATAACACCTGGAAGGAAACGTTCGAGTCTTCGGAATATAACCCTACGCTTGTCAAAGAACGCCTGAAGCAGTTGGAGGAGGCACGGATTAGTTGCGATACCAACCGAATGCTGTATTTGATTCGTACCTCGCTGAGCCGTGATCTCGGCGATATGAGCAATGCAGCGTTATACAAACACTCCCATTTTGGCACTAAGGGTTTGATTGACCAATACATCACGACAGCTGTCGATACCATCTCGACTCTGGTGGATCTTGCTGGAAAACGTCAGCTCGATGTGGAAGAGACGAGGCAAATATTCGAACAGCTTCTAGAAACCAGACAAGCTTATGGCCGCAGTGCTTTATTACTTTCAGGAGGAGCTACTTTTGGGATGTGTCATATCGGGGTGATAAAGTCCCTGTGGGAGGCCAAGCTGCTGCCACGGATCATCTCTGGTGCCTCGGCTGGCAGCATTGTATCGGCAATGTGCTGCTGTCATACAGAGGATGAATTTCCGGCAGTTTTACAGGGGTTTTCGACGATGGACATGCACGTTTTCAATGAACCCAACAAAGAGGAGAATATCCTGCAGAAGGTCGAGCGGTTACTGAAGTTTGGATCACTCATGGATATCCACCATCTCACCCGCACAATAAGAGGATGGCTGGGAGACAAGACATTCCAGGAAGCATACAACAAGACTCGGAGGATACTCAATATCTGCGTTTCATGTGCCGGCGTCTATGAGCTCCCGAGGCTTCTCAATTTCATCACAGCGCCAAATGTTCTGATCTGGTCTGCGGTGTAAGTTTTGGCTAAGTTCCTGCTACACCAGATTGAAGGGCGCTCGAGCTAACCTCTTATAGAACTGTCTCATGCTCGGTCCCATACGTGTTCTCGCCGCCTGTCCTCATGGCTAAGGACCCGATCACTGGGGCACCGGTCCCCTGGAATGGGTTGCATAAGCATTATATCGACGGCTCCGTAGATGGAGACTTGCCCATGAACCGCTTATCAGAGATGTTTAATGTCAATCATTTTATTGTTTCACAAGTTAATCCCCACGTTGCTCCCTTCCTTCCAAGGGACGACGGCCTTGGGGATGGAACAACATCTGCGGGTACATACCCTTTTTGGTTACGTTGCCTTTCTCCCGTCACAGACCTTGCAGTCGATGAAATTTTGCATCGACTGTCATGGGCTGTGGATTTTGGATTCCTTCCCAATTTCATCACGAAAGTCGCATCCGTTATGAACCAAAAATATTCTGGGGATATCAACATATATCCCAATCTAAGCTACACCGACCTCCCGTTCATACTGCAGAACCCAACGACGGAATTTATACAGAGGGCTGCTGCCAGCGGGGAACGAGCAACCTGGCCCAAGCTTGGACGAATCAGGAATCATTGTGCAATTGAAGTCGCCTTGGATACGGCTATTCGGCAGACGCGGGCAATGGTTTTGTCTAAGACCAATCACCAGAAGGAGTCTTGGGCTGTTGGCGGATCCCATCGTCCCCTCGGGCCGACCAACGACAGTGACTTTTATTTCCAGCGAAGAAACTCATACAGTCAAAGCCATGAACAAAATAAGCATGTTGAGAAAGACACTTGTTCTTCGGGAGGGAGACCTATCTTGAGAAGGGCTTGCAGTTCTGTGCCATCCGATCAGTCTCACACCCCGGGCGTTATCGACGGAGTATTATCCTCCTCCAAACCCGAAAAAGAAAGGCTAGCACAGGATGCCTATCCCAAACGGCCTACGTTAATCAAGCGCCAAGCGAGCTGGGGCCCATCATCTTATGACTATGGAGATTTTAAGTTAACTTTGTACGATTCATCATCACCCTGCCATTCGCGCCGATCATCATTGGGTACAGGCGACTGGCAAACGCCTGTTGCTACCGAGACCCCATTTTCGAAGCATGCACATCAAGTCAAAGCCAACTCCAGTGCCCAATGCCACCTCCATATGACATCAAAGACGCCTGCCGGGCTGCCAGACATGTCAACACGCAACAAGCATGCTCTGCAAGCATGCAGCAGTGGGTAAGGAAAGGGCTCTGACCATGGGAACAATCTGTAGGATACCACTGGCTATGGAAGGAGATACAAGAACGAAATTATGACATTTATTTGCACGGGTTGAATGCATACAGTAGAACGGGAGTTTAGGTTGCATGATGGCATTTTTTATTAATATTATATTTTACTATTTATATTTCTTACTGATGTTGACGTTGACGAAGAAGGGGGAATGTTACTCCAGAGATACTCTTATATATACAGGCAATTGAGATACCCGAAATGATTCGTCCAACTAGAAATATGTACATACATACATACCTCTTGTGTATGAGAAATACCGATTTATGTTGACAGTATGCCCTTATTATCATTATCATTATCATTATTAATATTAATATTAATATTAATAATATTCTTTAACATCTGCGGGAAACAAGAGGTGTATAATTGTGGTGATGAGGAACCGCATACATAGCGTAGTTCGAATGAAAGTCATCCAAGAGCATTATTCAATTTTCTCCTGTATCTGGGAGTGTAAACTGTATGTACAAGGTAAAGGCCGTTGTTAAGGAAGATAAATTAATTTAAAATGTTAATATTTTTTTTTTAGTCAGAAAATACTTGCCCCCGTCAGCGACAAGTAATGACCAACAAGAACAAGAGACGAGATAATTTTAAATTAGAATTATGTCTGTGATACTAGTGAGCACTAAACCCAAAATGGAAAGTCTTCACCCTGGCTACAGATGGGTGATCAGATGCGATTGCCTGTCACGACCAGATTAGAAACATTTGCCATGTATGTAACCCTCCCTGGCTGGATGGGCGCGTCGCCAATGCAAGTGACCAGCTAAATTTGGTGCAATTACCCAGGATTAATATAGTTGATGCACTTAATTAAAGGCAATTAATTGACTAAGAATAACCACCAATCAGCCTTTCCCCCCCCTCCCGAACTACTGCAGTTCTTGGCTCGGCGGTTAATGTTTTGTTCTTGCTAGGGTGTAGATGTACATATGTACATATGACGATGGCAGGAGAGGAGAGACAAGGGAGTGAGCAATTGATGCCTTATATTTATATTGACTGACCCCTCTCTATATCCCCAGTTTCATCTTTGCAACAGAATTCTCTTTCCTTTCTCTCTCTGTCTCTGTCTTTCTCTTTTTTAGGGACTCGACTCAACCCAGGTCATAACCCTAACTCCCTAGCCACTGTGCCACTCTTGTGTTGTTGTTGTTGTTGTTGTATGCATGACGCTGCCCCAACGTCCATCCAGTCACCGTCGGCCTGTTTGTCCTGTTGGAAAACCAGGATCTTGGTGGTTGGTGAGAGAGTGAAGGAATTTTCTTTCTGTTATAGAGAGATTCTCTCTATAATGCTTCTTCGTCTCCAGCCTTCGGGTTGATCGCATTTCTATCTCAATCTTAACCCCGGCAACAACAACAATTATTATCCTCGTTATAAATTACCAGACAAACCATCATGGCAAACATGATGATGCACCTTCGCAAACCGGAAAACTATCACTCCATCTCAGCCCCAGCCGATGACTCATGGAACCAATTCGATAAACCCCATCGATCTTGCTCTCGCAAGAGACACAATCTGAACCCGAGCCGCCAATCCAATGGCTCTCACTACTCTTCCTCCCAATCCGCCTCCTCCTCATATTCCTCCCATGTCGAAGGAGATCCTGACGACACCGAATGCTTAACCGACAGCAGCGTTCCCTCGCGACAAAACTCCTTCTCTATGCGCACTCTGAACCCTCGCCGTCTATCCATGCGCCTAGTCCCCCGGCCGAAACTATACACTGACGATCACAAAGAGAGAAAACACCGTCAAAGTCAGATCGAACGGCGGGTGGAGTTTGGGTATAAGCCTATCCACCAAGATTATTCTCTCGAGGTAGCTGCAAAAGCAGCCAACCCGACCCAGCCATCGTCTCGCTTTCGGTATATTCCCGCCCATCCCCAGTATTCCGACGATTCGAAAAACCGACTCTCGTCGAGTCTCCATATCGAGAACGCCATCAGACTCCCGGAAAGGAGTATGCAGCGAAGTCATGAAAAAGCTGAGGTTTATGAAGAAGATGACGATGAAGAAGAGGAGGAGGAGGAGGAGGAGGAGGAGGAGGGACATTATGATGTGGACGAAGTACCGCACGTGGAAATGAATGGTCACTCACTCCAATCTAGCCGATCATCGGGCTACCGAAGCAGTCTGGCTTACAGCGAGAGAGTGGCATCGAACTTGGAAAGGAAGAAGGCTCGCTCCTCCAGGTGCATGACGGTGACAATGGTGCCGAGTGCTGAGGATATCTTTGGATAGAGGACTCGTTCTCATGAGTGACACGATGAATGAATGGGCATTGACGAATACAAGTTGTTTTTCCTTTCTTTGATGATAGCATTGGTAGGCGTGGCGTTGGTTGTTTCTGTAGCAAATTCAAGTCATATTCCAATTTCCCCCCCCGCCCCCCCCCCAATGAGACTATCTTCATCTTTACCAGAAAGATCTTCGAAGTACTGTAGCTGTTGTAGCTAAGAAGTTGATAAGATAATCTAAGATATGGTTCTGAGCCCTAACTCGGCACTGATCTCCCCTTCCACTTCCATGGATAGCGGGACAAGAATAAAAAAACAAAAAACAAACAAGCACTAAACTAAGGCTATCATCGAAAATAGAATCTCCCTCCAGTGCGGGGATAAGCAGCCCATTGGCGCCAACACGAATCCAGGCGCTTACATCCCCGACGATCGAGCACGCACAACCAATGAAGCTCGACGCCAGCCAGAAAACGGACGGGGCAGCTATTTTTGGAGGGGAATTAAGCCGTGAAAGCAGTTGTTTCGATCCTGCTTCTCTAGCCGCGAGTTCGGATCCAACTCTCTGCCTTGAAGGATCGGACCCTGCGATTAAAATAGCTTCAAACAATTGATTCTGAAACGCGGGTCTTTTCTTCTTAATGCGATGGTTTTCTCGCTTTCTCGTTGCGAAGACAAGACAGGAGATTTTCCCAGGCCATCTTTCTCCCTCTCCTCTCTCCCCCTCCCACGAGTGGGAACTCCCATCCCAACCCATCATGATCATCATCCGTCGTCATGCCGAGGGCCATGGGCATTTAATCTCCCGATATGACGACCCGTACGAGACGGGGTCCGACACTCCCCAGCCCGATACAACCGCATCCCGAAACCGCATCATCATCGGGGTAGTTGTTGGTGGAGTCGCTGCCATCGCAAGTAAGTAAGCTCTTCTTCATCTTCTTCTTCTTCTTTTCTTCCCCACCTCCTTAGCCCTAACTCACCTCTCATCAGTCACCGCCGCCATCTTTTTCGTTCTCCTCAAAAAGCGAAAATGGGACCGCATCAAGCGCCACGAAGAACAACTCCTCGCCATGCATGCCTCCGCCACCTATCACAAATCCTCCAACGGATTCTCACCCGCAGACTATTCCACCATGGCCGCCCCTCCACGTCCTTCTTCCTCTTCTCTCATGTCGTATAACCCTCCGCCCCACCAGCCGAGAGTCTCCGTCGAAAGTCCCCCTCCCTCGTATCAACGGTTACCGGCCTACGATCCCCTGCGATATCATCGTGTCAGCCATCTGCCCTCGAATGTGAAACCCGCCCGTGGTGGTCATCATACCTCTTCTAGTAGTCAGGGCCATGGCCCGTCCGGCTCCCTGGCAGGGTTGGGGCTCGGGTCCGATGGGACATCCATCCCTCTCGCGTCAATGGGTTCGCAGCAGATACAACGCTCGAGACATTCGTACCAACAGGATCCAAGGGGGCCGTCACCCGAAGGTTCCATGTCGGTTCATTCGGATGATATATCTGCGGCGCCATCGGGGTTGGCCACGGAACACAGACCTCCCCGGCGACCAAAACCAGTTTTGACGAGACTCGTCACTAGTTTTGTATAGAGAGAGAGAGAGAGAGAGGGCTGGTCGGTTCGGAGGTTTGGGTGTATATGGAAAATCAATGATGATTATGATGATGATGTCTTGGATCTGGTGTTTGTTTGGCCTTTTTTTTTTCGGTTAGCGTTTTTGAATCTGGTGTCTTGGAGTTGGTGTCTTGGGGGGTTCATTTTTTTCTTTTCTTTTGGTGGAGGTCGTCCGGAGGCAGATACATACCTGGGATTTCCATCTAGGCATATCATACTTAATCATAATTGATCATGATGTGTTCAGTTGTTTTCTTTCTCTCTCACCTTGAAGGGGCATCAGACATTGTAGATTCATGTAGTTTTCAATTTTCCAAAGATCACATACATTGTTATCTGTTGTGTCTCAGTCGTCTCGGACGGATTCTTTTCTTTGGAGGGTCTTTCTCCAGCTTCTCGTGTCTATCCAGATTCTTTGGAATTCGGTAGGATCGAGGGACTACCTAACCACAGAAGACGAGGAGGGAGAGAGAGAGAGAGAGAAAGAAAAAAACAGGAATGAATGAAAGAAAGAAATGGGAAATAGCTATGGTGAATATTAATTCATAATTAGATTCTATGTGCTTCGTCCTCCGAGGATATATGATATATATTGCGGGAGCATCCAGCGTTTAGCCCTAGCTCCCTGACTACATTTGGTAGTAACAAGTAATTTCACCCATGCAAGCAGCTCCTTGCATCGTCACAGACACATTAGGAATGAATATCCATATGAAATCATTTTTATTATTCTATATTATTATTAATAAAAACAACAACAATAATAATTAGCAAATTAATGCGCTAACTAAGGTTACTACAACATGCATTGACCGGCCTGTCCCGTCACAGCGCGTAAATAAGCTCTCTGGATGGGCTCGGGGCCAACCGCAACGATCGACATGCGACCAGCCAACGACGACACGGTGATAGTGTTGGGAACTTGGATGGCACGATGATTTCCAGTGGGAACCATGGAACGCCTGCAAATCACCACGTCGGAAGATCGGGATTGCGAACACAACTTGTCGACTTTCTCCGAAACAAACCCCCTCCTTTTCCCTCTTGCTCTTTAGCGTCGCATCGTCAGGCTGGACGGCTCAATTTGTCCCACCGTCTCTCCTCTTTCAAGTGACAAGGCTTATTCCACTTCTGTTAATGCTGGTCACCAAGCGCCATGCCAAGATGACGGACACCTGCAAGTATCCAGACCAGCTGCCTTCTTGGGCAACTCGAGAAGCACGATGACTGCGCCGTCGACGACTTCTCTCTCTGTCTCTCTCTCTGTCTGTGTAGGTTTCTCCTGGTTACCCCGGTCAGGCACATTTCACCCACCCCCCCCCTGTCGCAGCTGCGTAAACCATGGATGGTATTGACCACTGATCATTTACCGCACCCTGTGCCGCTTCCAAATCGCCGCGGTACTGTACCTATGAGAGATCACTATGTCGGTTCCCCCCCCCTCCGCCCCCCCTCTCTCTTCCTCCATGTCAACAACTGTTGACCTCCACCGTAAATGGTGTGCTGAAGGAGGGAGGGGGGGTGAACCAAACTGTCGGGTCAGGAAACGCGTCTCTCATCTCGGATGATGCTTGTCGTGGGGGCCTTTTTTTTCCTGCTCAAGGTGCATTGCCGTCTGCGAGGATGTTTTCCCTGGTGGACTAAACTATTTCCTGAGTGATATGCAGCCGTCGCTCAACAGGTGTTGTGTTGCCAATGGACCTTCTTTGATATTTCCCTATCCCATGCAGATCGGTGGCTGTCTAGTTTTCCTTTCTCTCTATTCCTCCGCCCCCTTCAGGTGGTCGGTTGATCAAGTCATATTTTGGTTTTTTTTTTTTCTTTTCTTTTGGGGTGAGCTATGGACTTGGTTTGATCGGTACTGATTCAGAGAGAGAGAGAGAGAGCGTGAGAGAGACAGAGGGAGGGAGATAATAATAATAATAATAATATTCTTATTATTATTGTTATTGTTATCCCATAGCTACCTGCAGCTTTCAGGTCAGGTATGCCTCTCTATCGATCTGGATTTCCTGGGTTTTGCACCACCATCACATCTCATCATCTTCATCATCATCCCTCTCTCTACCCACGCTGTACTAAAGTCAATGAATGCTCACCCAGCATTCATCCCCAGGCTTGCCTCTATGAAGAGCCCCCTGCGGATCATGACGGCGATCATTAAGAAACTGAGGCGAAAGCGCAAGCTATCATCCGAATTGGACTCGCGATGGGGCGATGCCTCCATCACCTACCCCAATGAAGGTTCATGGAGCCAATGTGAGCCCTCACCAGGCGGCGGCGCTGTCCAAGAAATGCCCTTCCAATCTCCAGATCGCGGAGGATGGCGCTTCGGCTCAGTCGAATCCCTCGACGACCGACACAGCAACTCGTCTCGAATCCAACGGATTCTACGATCCACGAGCCCCGAAGAGCGAGGCTGCTCATCCACCGACTCCACCACCACCATTCCCACCGGATACTACGATGCGAGGGTACGAGGACGCAGCAAAAGAAAGTCCCCCCCACAGCCACTGGGCACAATCCCAGGACCTGCGGATGATGGATCCAGATTCCCCGATTCCTCCCCCGGCTTTGATACTACGACCACCACTACTACCACCACCATCGATATAGACGAGAGAAGCCCCATCTCAGAACTCGGTGCGGGCCCCCGAGGGAGCCACACCAGTCGCCGCAAAACGAAAGATAATTCCGATGCTTACTCGCGGGCTTCCCGATCTCCTCCTCTATCGGTCACTTCGCGGATGCGCCGTTGCAGTGGCCAGAGCTCAACGACGGAGCAGACGTATACGCCATCCATGCCCAACACCGCCAGCTCCAAACATACCAGCTTCACTTCTTCGGCGCCGTCTGTTCGAGCGGAGGATCCTCGATCGGCGTATCATGCTACTACTACTCCTACGTATCACGAGAAAAAGCAACCTCGTCGATCGAAACCCCGGGACCAGCCCGAGCCGGTGGTAAGGCAGGAACTAGTCCCATCTTATGAGGATTTGTATGGGTGATTTTTGATCACCACATTGAGATATACTTTTTTTTTCTCCCCCACTCTATTCTTCTAGGTTTTCTTCTGCTTTTTCTTTGTCTTTCTTTTTTTTTTTTTCTCAGCCTCTTTCATTTTTCTCTTTGTTGCATGTACGACAATACTACAGCGACTGTTGACTGGGTTGGTCCAGGCGCAAAGCCATTCCTTTTTTTTTTTTTTTTGGGTAGGGGTTAATAAGTTTGTGCTACCAGTGAGAATGCGACAGCAAAGGATACAAATATTTGCATAGTGGCGTCTCATTATTTTGGGTGGCTTACTTTTTTTTTTTTTTTTTCCATATTTTTTTTGGTCTACATAGTCCGATGTTGTGGAATGTTGCGCAATGCAGAACGAGACAAGACTACTGGCGCGGGAGGAGTTTGATTAGGCCACTTGTTTCTAAGGTAACTATTGAATACTACATTGAACAAGTCACAATTAATTAAAAATTTCAAAATCTCCTTTGTATAATATGAAATGGGGGGAGAGGGGAAGGGTAGGGAAGAGAGAGTCTCTGAGTCGTTGAAGTTGTTAAATGAGTCCTCTTACCGAATACGGTAATCGAGCCCTAATCCAAGTCAATCGATCGTCCACCACCAACCATCATCACCCCCCCGCCAGTCACTGCATCCTCTGTCGTTCGACCTTCTTCAAGAGGGTCATATTAATCCCTACTATCACCTCCTAGCAGCAGGCAGTGACCCGTCAAGGTTCAAGTTCAGAACAGACCAGTAAGACAGGCGTTCGCCGAGACCCCCCCAATGAGGGGTTCCTGGACGATCCGCGAATGATAGACGGCACGATGCGACCAGCTGCAACATCCGTCACAATCACAGACACATTGTCACACGCATCCCGGCACTGAACCCTGTCACTGGACTAGGATTCTCGACCCCGTCTTTAGCGCGGAGCCAATGCACATCGGCTCAAAAGTGTGCTCAAACGTTGACCAGGTTGACGGTCTGCGATGTGCACACCTTCCCACCGACCATCGGAGACTTTTATCAATCCACTTGCCCGGAGATATCGAAACATGTCACTCGACATGGATTCGAGAGCTTCAATCTCTAGGTGATTGTTATATATATATTCTATATATATTTCTGTACACCTTATTGAACCCTCTTGTGGTGTTGTGATTAATCTTACCATTTCCCCCTCTCACTGTCCTTCTCTTCCCCCACACACTCCACAGCTGTCACTTCGATGCCAGTATTGCCGAAACATCCCCCCTCGGCATCTGGCCTCGATCGTCGTAGAAGCAGGTGGTGACTGAACAAACTCCACATCATATCCATCATCCCAAAATATCAACCATGCGTGGCCTATGGGAATCGCGGCCGCGATCTACGACAACATGGGCGGCGGCTTTCGTGCTGCTCACTCAGCTAACCCCAGTGGGCGTGGGACTGCGCACTACGACCGGCTCGCCGTGCACGGATGTCTGCACCCAGAAATCAACCAACACCACCGGCGAGGACATCGTTTGTTTGGATCGAGAATATAGCGAGACCGATGTTGGATCCAACTTCCAAAATTGTGTCGAGTGCCAATTGCGCAGTTCCTTCAGTGACCATGCGAGCGGCCAGTCAGACTTGCATTGGGGTCTTTGTATGTTGAAATCAATTCGCCGGAGTCGAATAATAAACCCATGGATGGGAGAGAGCTAATGATCCGCTTGTTTGTCTAGACAATCTTCGCTATGCTTTCACCACCTGTGTCTACGGGTTTCCGCAATCAGTGAATAACCTCTCCACTCCCTGTACTGTGTCTTGTCAGCCTCTCAGCCCGGCCCTGCAATATGACTTGGACGAGCCCAGCGGGGTCAACTTCGATACTTGGTGTGGGGCGTCCAGTTTCGCCGATAATTTAATCACCGAGTGCGAGTTTTGTTTCAATCTGACCGCGACCGAGATCTATATTGCGAATTGTAGGTGGCCCCATTTGTCCTGGTTGATTGATTGATCGATCGATCGATCAAATCCCCTCGTCTCACTCACTGACCGATCTCTCCGCAGTCCTAGAAGCCCTCCGCTATAACTGTCATTTCAAGACTCCACCAGATCATACATTTCCGATCAGTCCAAGTCGCATCTTTAGTACATCGTTGCTCCCATCGTCGACAGTGGACCTCATTTCCCCCTCGGCGACACCAAGCGGAGGTGTCGATAACCTGGCGCTTATCATTGCACTTCCGGTGTTAGGGTTTGTGATCCTTATCTGTACGCTGGCCGTGGGGTGTTTCTTTTTCATCCGCTGGCGACGTAGGCAGGCGCGGAAGAAGCGCCAGTCCGGTCATCTCCATGCGCGATGGAATGACACGACCATCAGTACACCCGCGAATGGGTGGGGTGGGTACCCCGACCCGTATGATCAGTCGATGTATCAGCCGGGACCACATGGGGCGTCCGGGTTCGGATTTGTCGACACCGATGGTCGCGGGCAGGATGTCGGATATTCGAAATCCCATTATACGGATGTTATTGAGTCCCCTGTTGCGGTGCCGCCGACCATGTACTCTCCGGAGCGAGAGAAGGGCCAGGGCCCCCAGATGCCCTATATGGATAGTCCGCCGCAAAAGCATATTTGATTGGTGTTATCGGGCATGTTGTCTTTTCTTTTTGAGCTTGGAGGTTATGGTATTGTCATGCTGGCCCTGGTAGGTTAGCAGACAGCAAAAGACCTTCTTCCCCCCCTATATGTTTGCGTTATTTGTTGTATTTCTTTCTTTCTTTGTACTCTCTATCCTGTCACACTGGACCAGCGCCAAAGGGGGAGTGTCGCAATATACCCAAGAAGACCATAGCGTAATAATAATACCGATCCTTGAAAGGCCTCGAGAACTTGATAGACGCAGGTGCAATCAGAGTAACGGGCGAGACTCTCCAGGTTGAATAGGTTAGACAAGGGGGAGGGGGAGGGGGAGGAAAGGAAAAGGAACGATAGACACAGGAAAATGGTCCTTCCATATATACCCCACTTGGGAGACGAAGGATGCCACACACAGGCCAAAAATAACCCATGATAGCCGCTCTCTAAAAATAAACACGCCATGAGTCGATAAGAGAGAGCGGGGATGGCGTCAAGAGTTTCAGGTGTGGGTGTGAGATCCAATGTTCTGTACAGATCGACTGAAAGGATTCCACCTTAGTGTATGTTGAGGGATTTGGTATATGTTTGCCTAGCGATGATTTGATCCGTATTGATACTATTTTAAGCACGAGAACTAATTGTTCTAGCATGTGGTTTGATTCGGGAGGAGAGTGAGGATGGTTGCCATGATTCTTGGTTCGGGAAAAACAGGAAGCCTCTATAGAAACCAAATCCATCCAAAGATCTGCGAGGGATCGATCAAGATTTCTGGATTCCATGATTGATTTGAATGAGTTGATGTGATTGATGTGAATCTGCAGAAGAGAATTAAGGATTTACTCCATATACCCATGTGCCATGACACTATACCCGATTGGGCGGATACACCGTCACCTTCCAGCAAGACAAAAGAATAACTAGAATGAATGAATCCAGCCTCATCCCACCACCCATACAACCGAGCCCAACATGACCACTCCCTCCCAGGACCAGATCAAAACCCTCGAACAGTCTCGCCAACGACTGGCCCACCTCACTCGATCCCTTGCCTCTCTTATAACCAGCCTGAACCAAAGCGACCCATTGCCCACATGGTACGTACCTACTACTACTCACCTAGCTATACCTAACCCATCTATCTCCCCCCCCCACCACGAGATTTACTGACGCACCTGAATAAACGAATAGGTCCTCACTTCAATCCCAAGCAACAATCATCTCCAGAAACCTCGGCAGCGTATCCGAACACCTCTCCGAAAACCATGAGCTCCTAACCTCGCTCGTCGCCTTCCCAGGCCCCGAATACCCCGGTCGCACCCAAGCCAACATCCTCGAACAACTGCTCCGCACAAAACTAGACCCCCGCGTCGACGACTGGGTCGCCCGCGGCCGCAAGGCTGGCACCTCGGCGCTCGAAGACCGCGGGTCTCTCTCCGAGCGCGACCTAGCGGACCTGTGGGATTGGGCGCCTGTCGCGGCGAACGAGGATGCGCGGCGGCGGAATTGGGGTGGGAATTTCACGCTCGAGGAGCGGGAATCGGGTATTCAGAATGTGGTCACGGGGTTGAAGCGGCAACTGGAGGATGATGATGATGACGATGAGGACGAGGATGAGGAGGATGACGATCAGGGCGAAGAGGATGAAATGGAGATTGTGGGGGCGAGGAAGTCGGGCACGGGGCCTGGGCTGGAGTTTGATATTGCGGCTGTTGCGTCGCAAGATCAGACCCCTGTTGCGCCGGTGGTTCCGTTGGGGGAGATCTTGAGGTATATGACTACGGGGGCGCCACCGGGCCAGCGATGAGTTTTATTTATTATGTCTTGTATAGAGAATTTTAGAGCGATCGCACGGGAAGAACGAATCCAAAATAATGGCATTATCTCCGACTATAAAGGAGGAAGAATGAGAAGGAATTATTTGTTAAAAAAAACAACAACGAGGCCATCTATTTAATCTAACCGCGTCGGCGTGTGGTCGGCGACTTTCCAGACCCTGACTTGGGGGATGCCCCCGAGCTCTTTGCGACAGGAGCCTTCTTCTCGGCCTGTTTGGAAGCGGGCTTCTTGGTCTTGGTCTTGGTCTTGGTCTTGGTGGGGGTGTTCCAGTAATACAGCATCTGGGCCGCCATGACTAGGTTCAGACTGAATCCGGCAATGAACCCATACAGAATAAGCTTGTCGTCCACTTCTTGAAGAGTGGTAAAGATGCGGGACAGGGAACCGGCGAGGTAATTAAACACCTAGAGGATCAATGAGTTAGCTGGATAACGTTCCAAGATGGAAAGTTCGGTGCAAACGCTAAAACATACCGCGAAAGCGCTCAACTGCCCAGTGCTGCCCTCGCGCCAGATGGTATAGATCTGGGGCAGCTTGCTAGCCACACCAAGCGCACCGGCACCGGCCTGCAGATACGCCATCGTGTGCGCATCGACTAGGCTCTGATCGAATAGCAGCGCATAGACACTCGCCGCAACGACGGCAATAAAGGCCGCGGCGGCAGTCCGACGGTCGGCAAAGGTCAGGACTAACACGCCCACCATCACATCCTGGACGGCAATCAAGGCGGTCTCACCATAGGTGCTGAATGGGAACTGGTTGCGCACGTTGTAGGAAAGACTGATGAGCAGACTGGCAGTTTCCAACGCGTAGGACACGAAGGAGACACCGGCCGAGGAACGGGATCCGATCAGCTTGAGGATTTGGGGCACCTTCACAATGGCGCTGGCGCCAACGATGGCAATACCCAGCGCCTTGGAGATAGCCAGTGATGTGCAGGCGGGGTCCTTGGTGAGGTCGAGATCCACCAGGAGGGTGTTGTGGCAGGGGGAGCCGATCAGGGAGACCACGGCATCGTGGACAGGCTCGGGCAGGGACTCGACGATAGGGCGGAGATAGGGCTGCAGGGGGTTGACCAGAGTCTTCTGAATAGGCTCCATGATGGGCTCCATGGCGAGAAAGAAAAATGGAATGGGGTAGAGAGAGGCGGTGCAGCGAAGTGAGCGGTGGGATGTTTGTTTTGTGTTTTGTATAGGTCGGATCCAATGACGGTTGCCCCATTATACGAACTGCACAGCTGGTCGCTGACGCCGCCCCGAGGGAGTTCCGCCGATCAGCGACGGATTCAAATAATAATAATCGTTCTCCCTTGAACTAACTGCCTTTGCCTTCAATTGTCCTCATCTCATGACCCCAACCTCGTCATGATCCTCCTCCGATCCTCTCTCCGGAGGCTAGGATCATCGCGGGATGCCTCCCTCGTGTGTTCCCAATGCCTCCAGCGCCGAGTCCCCCTCTCTTCTCCTCCCTCCTCCCTCCGCACCTTCATCTCGTCTACACGATGGCGATCAAGCATTGCTGATAGTCAATCACCATCCTCGTCACTGAACAAGACGTATTTCTCGGCGAATCAAGGGAATGACACAAGCCCAAGCAAGAATGGCCTGCTGTCCTCCCTCTCTACAAACGCCTCCGTCCCTGGTTCCTCTTCACAAAGCCAGTCCGACACTGCCCCAATTGCGGCAGATATAAAACAATCGGAATTACCGCATCGTCGAAGGAAACGTTTAAAGGAAGACTCCGCCAAAAATGACGCCGCAGACCATGTCATCCCACCCGATGCTTCCGCACAGCTGTCGTCCATATCAGCTACACTCCCCACATCCTCTCTTCGCCGCAAATTCGCTGCCTTTCTCGCCCTCACCAAACCGCGTTTGTCGGTGTTGATCGTGCTCACAACGACGTCTGCCTATGGAATGTACCCAATTTCGTCCCTTCTTGCTCTTGACCCTGCCATAGCTCCGCTTCCCACCCTGTCCACGTCTACCTTGACCCTCCTATATTTGACTGCGGGAACATTCCTCTCCTCGTGCAGCGCCAACACCCTCAACATGCTCTTCGAACCCAAGTACGATGCGCAAATGTCGCGCACACGGAACCGCCCGCTTGTCCGCGGACTCGTCTCTCGCCGTGGGGCTATCCTCTTCGCCATTGCGACAGCCGCCTCCGGCCTCGGCCTCCTATACTTTGGAACAAACCCTACCGTCACCGGGCTGTCGGCCGCAAACATTGCCCTATATGCCTTTGTATACACACCTCTGAAGCGTATACACGTCATCAACACGTGGGTCGGTGCCGTTGTGGGCGGTATTCCACCGCTGATGGGTTGGGTGGCGGCGGCGGGTCAAACTGCAACGACAGGCCACGACACATGGCGTGATATGCTATTCAGCGAGGAGAGCATCGGTGGTTGGCTCTTGGGCGGAATTCTCTTCGCCTGGCAGTTCCCTCATTTCAACGCTCTCTCCCACACTATTCGTGAGGAATACAAGGCTGCTGGATACAAGATGCTCTGCTGGACCAACCCCGCGCGCAATGCGCGCGTCGCCTTGCGTTACTCCGTCCTCATGTTTCCCATCTCCATCGGGCTCTGGTGGGTTGGTGTGGTCGGCCATGGCTTCCTGGTAGGGAGCACCGTTGCCAACGGCTGGCTGGTCAAAGAGGCCTATCATTTCTGGAAGCACCAGGGTGCCAACGGGACTGCTCGGGGCCTTTTCTGGGCGAGTATCTGGCAACTCCCTATTCTTCTGGTTGGTGGTCTCGTGACGAAAAAGGGTCTTTGGGATGGTGTCTGGCGAAATGCCTTCGGGCAACCGGATGAGGAGGACGATGACTATGTTTACTATGATGAAGAGGAGGAGTCAGATAATCAGAGCCCCGCGCCAGCCTCCAGCTCAGTGGTCGTTTCACGGCCGGCTTCTCCTGCTGCTTGAAGTTGTACGGAACGGGTGAAAATATGTTGAATCCCCCTCCTTCTGCTGGCGTGTTCGTCGGCCTTGTATTAGATTCCCTCGGGTGTGGATGGCGTTTTGTATAACAGATATGATTTTATAATCCTGTTATTTTACTATATTTGTAGATATACTTATGACACACTTTCGCATGTTCCAGCATATTCTTTTTTTTTTTATTGATCTTTGCTTCCTTTGCTACCTAGGAAATATAGAGATAGAGAGCAAAGAAAACAAATTGAGAGGTAAGTCAATGAATGTACAGCAGTTGCCGTGTGCAATAAACAGGAGATGAGATTGGGTATCACATCAATATCATACAAATCCGTCCCTTATATACAATATTCATTTATACGGGTTTCTCCGCCTTCAGCTGAAGATGATAAGTATTCAACGCCTCCTCTGTCATCGGACTTGGCGCCCGCACCATCTGATCCTCGCCACCCTTTCCGATCTTGGGGAAAGCAATGACATCGCGCACCGACTCCTTGCCTAACATGAGGGCAACCAGGCGGTCAAACCCTAATGCCAGTCCGGCATGGGGCGGGCACCCTGCCCGTAAGGCTTCTAAGAGATGCGCAAAATCAGCCAGCCGCTCGCTCGGCATCTGAAGGATATCGCGAAGGACCAATTCTTGGACAGCAGCATCGTGAATACGACGACTGCCGCCGCCGAGTTCGACCCCGTTGACGACGAGATCATAGTGGTCAGCTACTACCTTGGTAGGGTCTGTAAGGAGGAGGTCGACGTCGGCTGCGGACTTCGGCGCAGTAAAGGGGTGGTGGGTGGAGGAGATCCCGGCGGCACCGCCTTGGCCTGGCTCGGACTCGGTGGAGGGGGAAAAGAGTGGAAAGTCGACGACCCACATGAAGTCAAAGCCTGTTGGAGCGGCTTGAAATCCGGAGGCCACGGCGGCGGAGTGTAAGGCACGGCGGAGATCACCGATTGGGGTGGAACCTCCGGCGAAGGGGGCTTGCTTGCGGGCTTGAAGTACGATGAGGTCTCCGTGATCTAGGTCGAGAAGCTCTTCCAGATGCTCGGCAGCCTCGAAGCCGAAAGGTTGCAGTCCGCATAGGGGTTTCTTTGCATCGTATACGAAAATTCCTGGGCCACCTTCTGAGTTGTCATTGAATGGTGCACCATCTGGAGAATCCAGGAATTCCGTTATGAATTGGGACATGGCTGCGGGGTCGTTGTCCTTGTTTTCTATCTTGAAAGCCTCGACGATTGGCAGGGTGAGAGGCGAAATCTTCTGGACAAGATCCACAGGGAGGACGTAATCAACTCGTGAAATTTCCATGCCATATCGGGTGTCCGGTTTGTCGGAACCGTAGCGGCCCATCGCTTCCTCGTACTGTAGCCTACGGAATGGCTCTGAAGGCGCTGGGTCTGGCATCAAAGACGACCAAAGCCTACGGATGATTCCTTCAACTGTGTGCATAACATCTTCGCCAGTGGCAAACGACATTTCTAGATCCAGCTATGGTGAGCGTATGGGTTAGCCAGTGATCTTGAACAGGTATTATAGCCTGCTTACCTGTGTGAACTCCGGCTGTCTATCTGCGCGGAGATCCTCGTCACGGAAACAACGAGCAAATTGGTAGTACCGTGGGATGCCGCTGGCCATAAGTATCTGCTTATATTGCTGTGGGCTTTGCGGCAAGGCGTATGCTAGCCCTTTCTTTCTGGTTGGCACTAGAAATTCGCGCGCACCTTCCGGAGTGGACTTGAAAAGGAGCGGTGTTTCAATTTCCACGAAGGGAGGACGGCATTGCTCTAGCTCCTCCTTGCAAAGACTACGGACTTTAGCCCTAAACCGTAATGCTTCTCGCAGTTCGCTGTCCGCTCGCAATTGAAGATACCGATGTTCGGGAGCAAAAACCGTATCAGACTTCATGAGGATGTCTTTGGGGAACTCATTCAGCGCGTGAACATCATTGACTTGTATCTCCCAGGAATCAGCCGTATCTATATCTGAGCCTTTCGCCTGTTTTGCCTTGACTATTCCTCGGACTGCGACCGGACTGTTGGCTCTTATGGGCTTGAGCTTGTCGAGAGAGCCGCTCCTTTCGGTAGAGACGAGCTGAATACTGTGTTTCATTGTGGGATCGGTCATGCGCACAAAGGCAAGCTTTTTGGACATGTCCTT
This sequence comes from Aspergillus nanangensis, assembly GCA_015844325.1. Lineage (NCBI taxonomy): Eukaryota > Fungi > Ascomycota > Eurotiomycetes > Eurotiales > Aspergillaceae > Aspergillus > Aspergillus nanangensis. The sequence continues at coordinate 156,244 of VCAU01000043.1, read as the reverse complement.
CCTCTTGCCAAGGTAACCATGTAGAGTAACCTCTTGGTCTGGGGCGGCTTGCGCGAGAAACGTCTCGAAGTCAGATGTTGCGGGGGGGAATTCCACTAGGTCAAAGAGGGTCAGCGTGGACTTTATCAAGGCATGGGGAATTGAGGAGAGAGAGCAAGATACCTGCTTTCTTGTACTTCTCGAGTAGTAGCTGTGGCTCGGAAGATACCCGTGTCTCCTCTAGTAGGCAAGGTCTGGCGTGAAATTGTCTCTTCGTTGGGATGCGGTTATATAGTCCTAGGCGTGGTCCTGCCCGTCTGCTGCGAACAAAGTTCGAGATCTCGATATAGCTCAAACAGAGGCGGGGGGATGGCCTCCCGGCCCTCGCCAGCATCATCTTGAGGTCAAAAAATGAACAAGTAGAACAATTGATGTAGCAATGGCGAGAGAGTGACGGAGGTAGCGGAGCGAGGGTCACGATGATAGAATGTTAAGACTGGCAGAATGTTTCCGCTCGCCCAATGGGGATTAGTGGCCCTGCCGCCCACATACAAAACCACCGAAAATTTCCCTATCGTGAGCTTCCTTTTTTCTTCATCCTTCCAAGTTTTTACTAGGTGAGCCATAATTTTCCCCAACCAGATTATACGAATTATAGGCGCTGACTTTCCCCGCCCAGATGATGAAAGCCTAGTGTGTTCCAATTGATCAATCTCTCCTCATGGAGCCCTACCGGCTCTCCTTTCGAGGCTCAAGGGCTGCTGGGTTCCGGATGGAGGGAGAATGATAACGGCGTTCGGCACACCAACCTTGTTACTTAACGGACGCGATGAAGGCATCTCTGATCACACATAGAACTTGGTGGTGTCCCTCCCAGAGAGTTAACGGGGTTGAACGAGTCTGGAGGGGTGTATTCGCCAAATCGGCGATGGATCTCAATGACAAGGCTCTTCAACACCTGTTGGTTTTAAATGATATCATGGTTATGCGGATTTGGTTATATAGGAATTTTACGGAATCCAACGAAGTTATGATTGTACAACAAGATACTATCACTGATTAATTACCAAATGTTATCTCTGGCGCTAGTGAAGTATGAGAAGGCTTGCTGCTCCGTAAAGGCCCCCCATGGTCCTCAAGGTTGATCTCAAAACGTAAAATTGAATTCAATATCCTATGCGTAACGTGGCGGACATAGCTCTCCTATCATTCACACTGCGAATTCAAATGCTCCAAAGCTTTTTGACCTATTCGGGCTATTAGCTCCGCATTAATAATTATCCGTCGCTGATCGGCTTCTTATCGTTAGAGATCAGAGTCAAAAGTGTAGCTCGAAAAGCTCCCCACAGCCAGCAACTCGCCTTATTCGCAACCAATCGCTTCGCCCGGGACGATTGACTGTATTATATTTTTGAAAGGTCCGATGAGACCACGTCTTGGGGCTGTGCCTCCGGCACGCCTACACGGCATAACAACCCGCAGTGTATTTTCACGGCTAGCACGCGGAAACCACAATTATGCTCGAACAACAGATGCCTTGAGATCAAGCTTTCTTCTCAGCTCCGAGAATCGTCCTTCATTGACAACCACTCCGATTGTTACCGGTTTGCCAACAAGAAGATGGATAACACAGCAATGGCAACGACGAACGAAAGAGGCAGAAGAAGAATGGTCTAGATTTGCTTCCCAAATCAAGGCTGGAGAAAGAAAGAGCTTTGTGGAACATCTTGAAGAGAGAGGCCTGCTCCATGATGTGGTAGGGTGAGTGAACCTATAATTTCCTCTGCTCAAGCTGGATCTTGTGGCTGACTTGTTTTCGTTTACTTTAGTGAGCGCGACCTTTTGCACCGGGTATTCACTGAGAAGAGAGTTGGGATGTATGCTGGAATTGACCCAACTGCCCCATCAATGCATGTTGGTCATATGCTTCCGTTCATGGTTCTGGCATGGGGCTATGTCTGGGGTTTGCCAGTGACGTTTCTGGTGAGTTCCCTTCACCAGAGTGACACATAATATAAGGACATGAGATCCTGACACATAATAGCTTGGGGGCTCAACAAGTCGCGTCGGAGATCCAACAGGTCGGTTGAAGGGACGGGAGCAGGTACAGTCTTCCATACGGAAGGCAAATATGGCGAGTATGCATATGCAACTTAAGAAGCTGGGTGCTAGCATAGAGACGTATGGGAAAAGGCATGGGTACGAAAAAGGATGGATTCAAAGGCGCGCTTTAGTGAACAACAACACCTGGTGGAATAAAGTGCCATTCATTGAGGTACTTCGCGATCTTGGATCACACATGCGCCTGGGCCCGATGCTGGGTCGAGAGACGTAAGGCCAATCAATTCATGTGTTTCATCCGATATTGGGCGATCACTAACGTGTACTCGCAGGGTGAAAAACCGCTTATCAAAAGGCGACGGAATGTCTTTTGCCGAGTTCACGTATCCCCTTATGCAAGCCTGGGATTGGTGGACCCTCTTTCGCCATGGGTGTCAGGTTCAAGTAGGAGGCTCTGATCAGTACGGAAATATTCTGTTCGGAATGGATTCCGTCAAGGCAATTAGCAAGAATACTGCGATTGAAGAACAGCGAGATCCCTTGGAGGATGATTTGAACAAGCCTATTGGGTTCACCACGCCTCTACTGACAGCCCCATCTGGTGAAAAATTTGGCAAGTCTGCTGGAAACGCTATTTGGCTTGATAAAGATATGACGTCTACCTTCGAACTGTATCAGGTTTGTGGATGCATCTTGTATCAACATGAGTTCTCTACTGACTGCATAAAGTTTTTTGTACGAACTCCTGACGACGCCGTTGAGCGCTATCTCAAAATGTTTACATTCGTGCCTCTTCCCGAAATCGCTCAAATCGTGGAACGACAGAACGAAGACCCATCGCAACGTGTTGCCCAACATCTGCTTGCCTATGAATTTGTTGAATTAATCCACGGCAAGGACGAAGCTGAAGCAGTTGCTCGTCAACACCGCCAGCTATTTCGCCCACGCTCTTCAACCGCGGAGCCCACGCCCTTAGGGCCATTAACTTCACCTCGCACGACGCAAGGGCCAGAAGCAAGCTTCGTAAATCCTCAATCGGGCAACGCTCACGCCCCTCAGACCAATTTCAAAAACATGCCTAACATGAACGTCACGCTGCCGAGATCGCTCGTATACAACCAGACCTTCAACAAAGTGCTTTGGTCTGCAGGACTAGTATCGTCCAAGGGCGAAGGACACCGCGTCATCGTTAACAGGGGTGCTTACGTCGGCAGTCGTCCTGGAGATAGCGGTCCCATGGGAGATAACTTGTCCTTTACTCCTATTCAGACGTGGGAAAATACGAAGACCCAGGAGTTTATCATTGATAGTGACCTCATGTTTCTCAAGCTTGGCAAATGGAAGTTTAAGATGGTGAAGATTGTCAGCGACGAGGAATTCAAGCAGCTTGGGCTCACCGCGCCGGGATGGGAGCCAGAACAGTCCGAATCGGATGAGAATGAGACCAAAGCGCCAAACTCATAAATTTTGTATCAGTATCTAGCATGTATAATAGAAACCAATAACATTGTAAAATATGAATCTATGGATTTTGGAATTATAAAAGTTTGTTTGGGAAGAGTAGATTCCTTATCAGTAATGTTTGCCTGAGGCAGAACTACTCAACGCGTCGACGCGTGACGCCCCGAAATGGATCCATCACTTTCCCGCTGCGGAGGATGCATCGCGACTATCTCCCTACAATCCTCCTATCCTTCCAACACCCCGGACCCATTGAATTGACCCTCGCTGGCCTGGGCATGCTTCTCCGCAAACCGTGATAGCCTTACCCTGACCACCAGTCAGTCATTCAGCATGACTAAAGGAACACCCGCCGCATCCTCTCCTACCACTGCGACGCCGCCTGGAGCGCTGAAACGATCCACATCCAGCACACAGAACATGAGGAACCAGAAGTCAATCCTAGGGTTTTTTCAAAAGTCCTCACCGTCTACTCCGTCAACAGCGCGCAATGGAGGGCCCGCCTCTTCCCCGGCCGAACGCGCGGCCAGCGCGAGCCGTAGTGGAATTGCCAACGGAGACAAGAAAAGGAGTGCCCCCAAATTCTCGCAAGATCTGGCCCCGGTACCTAGTAGTGATTTAGTTGTGCCGGATGAGGAGGATGACAATACGGAGGTATGCGACAAATCTTTGACTCAACTTGAACTGTTGCTCATGATGTTTGTCTCTAGGAGAGCCCGAAAAAAAACGCGTCTCCGTCACGTCGGGTAGGTCACTTGAAACCATTGACTTCTTATCAGTTTAGTACGTACAAAAGAGAACTAACTTTCACAGGCCAAGAAGCAGGTCAACTATTTAGAGTCAGGCTCGGAGGGCGAAGATGATGATGAGCAGATCTTCCGCCCGTCCCGCAGAAATAATCGGCTGTCTAAAAGACGAAAAGTATCGCCGGAGAGTGACGATGACTTTGAGCAAGGTGGTGAAGAGGCAGGATACTCCGAAGAGGGTCAGTGTGCATGATAAGACATGTGTTCCGAGTACTAATCGGTCTATAGAAATGGACGACTTTGTTGTCCCTGACGATTCGGAGGAAGAAGCTCAACAACCCAAGAAACGCAAAAGACCCACTCAGCCGAAGCCCAAATCCTCGTCTCTCCCACCTGTGCCAATGTTTGACGAAGATATTGACCTGGATATTCCTGAAACTTCCTCCGGAACTGCTCTTAAGTGGGCGTTCGATCCTGAGAACCAAGAGCCTCGGCAGAATCGACGCGTACCTGCACCATCGAAGACACCATCCAGCACTACCAAACAAAAGGCACATGTTACAGAGCCCGAGCAGCGTTACGCATGGCTGGCCAATCTCAGAGACATTGACGGCCACCCACCAGGTCACCCGGAATACGATCCCCGTACCATATACATTCCGCCCTTAGCCTGGACTAAGTTTTCCCCCTTCGAAAAGCAGTATTGGGAGATCAAGCAGAAATTCTGGGATACTGTTGTTTTCTTCAAAAAGGGCAAATTCTACGAACTGTATGAAAATGACGCCACAATTGGACATCAGCTCTTCGATCTGAAGCTCACCGATCGGGTCAACATGCGTATGGTTGGTGTGCCTGAAATGAGTCTGGACCACTGGGCAAACCAATTCGTAGCAAAAGGCTACAAGATTGCCCGTGTGGACCAAAAGGAATCCGCCCTGGGAAAGGAGATGAGAGAGAGAGATGGAATGAAAGGGAAGAAAGAGGACAAAGTCATCCGTCGAGAACTCGCTTGTGTTCTCACGGCCGGAACTCTTGTTGAAGGCTCTATGCTCCAAGATGACATGTCCACGTATTGTGTGGCGATCAAGGAGGCGATCATAGAGGATCGCCCTGCTTTTGGTCTGGCGTTCGTCGACACTGCGACGGGTCAATTTTTCCTCTCAGAGTTCATCGACGACGCGGACATGACCAAATTCGAGACCTTTGTCGCACAAACTCGCCCACAGGAAGTTCTCCTTGAAAAGTCGACGGTCTCGCACCGGGTCTTGCGCATCTTGAAGAACAATACCGGTCCCACGACTATTTGGAATCATCTTAAGCCCGGTAAAGAGTTTTGGGAAGCTGATATCACTGTCAAGGAGCTTGATGTGTCCGAGTATTTTGTTTCCGCGGATGATGATAATCTCAACGTATGGCCTGAGGCTCTCCGTGCTTCTCGGGATAAGGAGCTGGTGATGTCTGCATTCGGTGCCCTGGTCCAATATCTCCGAGTTCTAAAGCTTGACCGTGACCTCATCACCATTGGGAACTTTTCTCAGTATGATCCCATCAAAAAGGCCTCTAGTCTCGTTCTTGACGGACAGACTCTCATCAACATGGAAATTTTCGCCAACTCCTTTGATGGCGGATCTGACGGCACCTTATTCCAACTTCTGAACCGTTGTATAACCCCCTTTGGGAAGCGAATGTTCAAACAATGGGTCTGCCATCCTCTGGTGGATGCGAAGAAAATCAATGCCAGGCTGGATGCCGTTGATGCTCTCAATGCGGACCCTAGTGTTCGGGACCAGTTTTCTTCGCAATTGACCAAGATGCCGGACTTGGAGCGTCTTATCTCTCGTATTCACGCCGCAAACTGCAAGGCCCAGGACTTTCTGCGCGTGCTGGAAGGGTTCGAGCAAATTGCGTACACAATGAGTTTGCTCAAAGATAGCGGCTCCGGCGAAGGTGTCATCGGTCAATTGATCAACGGAATGCCCGACCTTGACGATCTGCTTGAGTACTGGAAAACTGCTTTTGATCGCACCAAGGCCCGTGACAACGGCATTCTTGTTCCCAAGCTGGGCGTCGAAGAAGACTTCGACAACTCACAGGAAAAGATTTCCCAGCTTCACCTGGATCTAGATAATCTGCTTAAGAGGGTGCGCCGCGAACTTGGCTCTACCGCTATCTGCTACAGGGACAATGGGAAGGAGATCTATCAGATGGAGGTGCCCATCAAAGTTAAGAAAATTCCTGACAACTGGGATCAAATGTCAGCAACCAAGCAAGTCAAACGTTATTACTTCCCTGAGTTACGCGCTCTCATTCGCCAGTTGCAGGAGGCCCAGGAGACGCACAGTCAAATCGTGAAAGAAGTCGCTGGCCGGCTCTATGCTCGATTTGACGAGCATTATGCGACCTGGCTTGCATCTATCAGAATTGTCTCCCAGCTGGATTGTTTGATCAGTCTTGCTAAAGCGTCCGCATCCCTGGGTCAGCCTAGCTGCCGTCCTACGTTTGTTGACGATGAACGAAGCGTTCTCGAAATAGAAGAGCTCCGTCACCCCTGCCTCGTCTCCTCAGTGGACGACTTCATCCCTAATGACGTACAGCTTGGTGGTAGTCATTCCAATATAGACCTCCTCACCGGAGCCAACGCGGCCGGAAAATCTACTTTGCTTCGGATGGTACGTTGAGCTATCATTTCACTTGGTTTCCTTTCGAAAAGACTCTAGCTAACTGTTTTTTTTAGACCTGTGTTGCCGTGATAATGGCTCAGGTTGGCTGTTATCTGCCTTGCCATTCTGCCCGATTAACCCCCGTCGATCGAATCATGTCTCGGCTGGGAGCCAACGACAATATCTTCGCTGCCCAGTCGACGTTCTTTGTTGAGCTTTCTGAGACGAAGAAGATCCTGTCCGAGGCCACGCCGCGATCGCTCGTTATTCTCGACGAGCTGGGTCGTGGAACGAGCTCTTATGATGGCGTTGCTGTGGCCCAAGCGGTTCTGCACCATGTTGCCACGCATATCGGGGCGATGGGTTTCTTTGCAACTCACTATCACTCCCTCGCTGCTGAATTCGAGGGACACCCCGAAATCTCTCCTAAGCGCATGAAAATCCATGTTGATGATGAGGAGCGACGCATCACTTTCCTATATAAGCTTGAGAGTGGTGTCGCTGAGGGCAGTTTCGGGATGCACTGTGCCGCCATGTGTGGTATTCCTGATAAAGTCATTGAGACGGCCGAAGTTGCCGCCAAGCAGTGGGAACATACCAGCCGACTCAAGGACAGTCTGGAACGCCGCAAGGGCGGTGGTTTGATCGGCCTCGGCTGGTGGAGTGATGTCGCATGGGCTCTTCGCGAATCTACTGGCGGCTCCGAAGCTACGGACGATGCAGTCACTGACCGGAGCTTGGAGGTGCTTCGAAAAGCCATTGAGGCGCTCTGATTATTATGCCATATTATTTGTTCCTATCCCATGTTTATTTGTTTGTTTGTTCTGTTGGTATCATCTAGCCGTCTGTGCTACACGGAGTTATCTTTTTGTCTCGAGAATTGTTAGTATGCGATCATCCGGGTCGGGCAGTCTACACTGTAGTAAAAGGAGGGTTTTAATATAGCGAGGGCGAAGGTTTTCGGTTATATAACCAGAACTGATGGAATCTTGTTGGCGATTTGCATTTCTATACTGAATTCCATCTCTTCATGTCACATGCTTTTATCCCCAGTGGTGCCCTAACTCCCAACATTTTCATCTTAGCGGGGTCATTTCGTGTCTCTAGCGCAACCTTCATGACGTTATCGGAGTGCAATAGGTAGGATGGTCTGAGATGAGCTGGTCAGGAGCCATTTTGAGTGAGATCTTATGGTGGCGTTTGCACATCTCAAACGTCGCACTCGTGCAGCTGTCAGTCGCGATTGGCCGGTGCACTAAGTTCAGGCCGCCAATGCCGGAGAGACTGGGCCAAACTAATATCTAAATCTGGGATAGTCCCTTGTCGTTCCTCAAGAGGCTATGAGACACATCAGACTGTGCGTGTTCTTCCCCACTTCGAGCAATTTGTTTGCTGACGATTTGTGGCTTCATTTACTAGTGGCGGGCCGGATTGAGGCCCTGATCTCCGTCTCGCTCAATGTGATGCGGACAGGGAGCCATTCTGCATGAATAAGGTCGCAACGTCAACGGCTGATTGTTTCTGCCTGGCCAATAGTGGTCGTATTCTCTTTCGCAAGAAGGATTTAGACAATGCGGCTGAGCTGATGAAGGAATGCTGATCGCAATGGATGGGTCCAAAATCCCCGAATTGCCCAAGAGGCTTATTTTTTAGTTTGTTTGTTGTTTCCCCCCCCTTCTTCTAACAGATAAATCCAGTGCATCCCCCAGTCGCTTCTCCAAATTGCAGTTTTGTTTCACCAAATCTTGTGTGACCAATAGTCGGGTTGTCAATCTCAAAATTCTGTGTCAAAAGGAGGGCGCGTACACCCGCAAAGATGAACGGCAAGCAGTCATCGAAGAAGCCTTTCCGCGTTATCATTGCTGGCGGTGGTATCGCGGGACTATCGCTCGCCCATTGCCTGCGCAAATATAACATCGATTATGTTCTCCTAGAGGCACGTGGGGAGATCGCCCCGCAGGTCGGGGCGTCGATAGGGATCAACCCCAATGGGTCTGCGATTATGGATCAACTTGGCATGTTCGAGGACGTGGTGGCGGAAGTAGAGCCGTTACGGACGTGCATCTACTGGACGGGGAAGGGCCAGATGATTACTCGTAACGACGCTCCGGTGACGGTTCACGAGAGGTAGGCGAGATACAACCACTAATACACAAGGATGAGCTGACCGGGCGGAAGACATGGTTATCCAGTCGCTTTCCTGGACCGGCAAAAAGTGCTGGATATTATGCATAGACATCTCGCTGCGGATCGGTCAAAGGTGTTCCTGAACAAACGAGTAGCACGAGTCGTCCATCGAGCATCCGGCGTGACCGTTGAATGCACGGATGGCTCGGAGTGGACCGGCGATCTGGTCGTGGGGGCCGATGGCGTTCACAGCAAAGTACGGCACGAGATGTGGAATCATATGGATAGTCTCCGAATGGGCGAGCTGGTGGCTCGCGAGAAGGCTGGTGAGGGCTTGATTGTCTCTCCCTTTCTGTGTTGGGGCTGATGGACTGATTGCCTGGCATAGAAATGATATCCGATTATTCTTGCGTCTTTGGCATCTCCACCGCCACGCCAGGCTTAACACCGGGAGACTTGCACCGGACTCTGATGAAGGATCGCTCGCTCTTGGTCATCATTGGCAAGAATGGTCGGGTGTTCTGGTTCTTCTTCTCCAAGATGGATCGGAGGTACACCATGGAGACGCTTCCGCGATTCACCACCGACGACTTGGAAAAGCACGTTGTCAATTATTTGGATGCAAGTGTCGCAGCCAATGTCCCTTTTGCTGCTATTTATAACAACGCTGTCTCCAAGGCCTATGTGCCGCTGGAAGAGGCTTTCTATCAGACCTGGACGTTCGACCGATTCGCATGCATTGGAGACTCCATTCACAAGGTAAGCAATGCTCGAAGATGGCGTCTGCTTCAACGAGCTAACAGTCGAAACCAGATGACCCCCAACATGGGCCAGGGCGGCAACAGCGCCATTGAGAGTGCTGCCAGCCTGGCAAATAATATCCGGACATTTCTGAACACCTATCCAGACTCGTCCAATGATTTGGATGCCCTTCGTGGCTCGTTATCCCAATGGGCCGTTAAACGAAAACCACGCACGGAGGGAGTTGTTGCGCAGGCCAATGACCTGACGAGACTGGAAGCACTGGCAACGCTGAAGCATAAGCTACTTGGCCTGTACCTGATCCAGCTGCCGTTTCTGACAAATTATCTCGTCGACATGGCCTCCAGCGGGATAATCGGTGCAGAAGTGCTTGAATTCCTTCCTACCCCAAGAATTTCTCAGGAGTGTCTAATGCCCGCCGACATAAGATACCGAGGTATCCAGGACGAGAAGTTCGTGAAACGAGTGTTGCTGGCTATCCCTCTTGGGATTTGTCTCCTTGGCGCTTGCGTGGCCATGGATGCTGTTCCTGTGATACCGCTGGCGACACCTGTCCTGGCGCAGGGTGTCTTCGAGGCGAGTAACGGCGAGGTGGTGAGCCTGTTCAAAACATTCTCTGGTTGGGATCCGCTGGACAGAATCATATTCACCCTGGTTACATGCTTCTTGCCATCCATTAGCGGATCGCAGCCGATTTCCCGCCTTCAGATGCTCTCGTTCCTCACTGATCTCGGCCCTATCTATGGTGCGTGGCTGTTCGAAAGCTATCGCAACACACATAGCTACATGGGAATCCTCTGGTGAGTTGGATGATTTTCTCAATCGGCATTCTTTCTCTCTCTCTTTTCACCTCGACCGTGCGTGCTCTAACAGCTTTCTGTAGGCCACTTCTGATGGGGACTGTATTCCAACTCAAGGGTATTGGCAAGGTGGCTCCATTCTATTTTCTCATCAACTTCTTGTTTTCACCTCTGAAAGGTCTTCTTGTCGCAAACCGGGCTTCTGTGCGCATTCCCGCCGCGCAAACTCTCCTGCCAGCACTGATTGCGGGCTATTACCTGCCAACTTGGGGAAATTTCTTCGCCCCAACCCTCCCTGATAAGCAATGGGTCAATGCAACCTGGCAGATATTCCCTGTTCTTGTTCCGCTGATACAAATCCCATTGATGGCTGTTGGCAACCTGTTCACCGACGAAAAATCAACCAGTGTCGCCAGGCGCCCCGACTTGGGGTATCTTCGTTTGACGAGCGGCATCGTGGCCTTATTTTCTGCAGTTGCATTCGTCTATGTTCGTCTGTCTGTTCCCGATACTTCCTCGATGTTGGAAGTGTTCCTGCCCCCGATCGACTACAGCTCGCCTGTCGACTCGTTTGCCGACGCCATTAGCCGGTTTTTGCAATATGATGAGTTCTTTTCCATGGCGGCAGCTCTCATCTGGGTCGTCTTGTCCTTTCGCGATCTAAAATTGTACGGATTTTCGATCTCGTACGTCAAGGTGATTGGGGTATTGGCTGTTAGCACAGTTTTATTTGGTCCAGGGGCTGCTTTTGCTATCGGATGGGCGTGGAGAGAGGAATACCTGGCAAATATTCGTCAATAGATGTGCGTCGGTCGAGGGGATCGAAAGGTACCTATGTATCAAGTCACTTGATGTTTATATGAATGGAAGGGTCGGTCTTTCTGACGAGGGTGGATCTTTGCTGCACACGAACTTTACAAGACTATTTATTTACTAGACAGATGGATATAGTGAGAGTGGAAATATATGACTCGAATTGCTGAATCATTGCTGAATCATTGCTGAACAAAATGATAAATGTTGGGCGTGAAGTGAGTGTGACTGATATTGTGTTTCTGTTCTTCTTCTCTTTCTTCTTCTCACTCTTTCTTCATCGATCCTCTGCCTCACTCTTCACAGTCCGTAATTAACTCACCTTCTTCTCTTGTCCACCATCTTCTTGGCTTCCTCCCTTCTGATCTTCTACTTCATCCCCCTCTCTTTCCACTTCATCTCCCTTCTTGTTCTTCCTCTCCAAAATACTCTTCACATCAACAGATCACTCTACTTAGACCACTCTGCTGTTCACAATGTCTTCTCCCACCAAGAACAAGCATGAAGACCTTCTTGGTCTGACAACCAACGAGGCTAAGCTCATCATCCTTGGTGTCCTCTGCACCGACAAGACTGGCAAGGTACGCTCTCCCCCACCCTTGACTGATTCCGCCTATCCTCGACCATTAACACCACAGATTTAGGTGGACAATGAAAAGATCGCCCAGAAGGGAAACTACAAGAACAGTTCCTCAGCCAGCACTTCATATCGCAACGCCAAACGCAGACTCCTAGAGCTGCATCCGTCAAGCGAAGAGAATGCGCCCGCTACCCCCCAGAAGAGCACCGCAAAAACCACCAACACTCCCGTCTCGACCCCCAGTAAGCCCAAGGGAAAAACTAAGAAAAATACCACTGTCGAATCCCCTGCCACTGGTGGCGATGAGGCGACTCCCAGCAACGCCAAGCGTCAGAAGAAGGCTCCGGCCAAGTCGACCCCTACAAAGGTCCTGAAGATCGGGGATACGTATGTTGATTGCTTTATCTCATTAGGTACATGCGCAACAGTGATTGATTGACCCGATGTTCAGTACTAGCGACGAAGAAACGATCAAGCAAGAGCGTACTACCGAGGAGCCCGAGCCTCTTTTCAGCTTGGTGCCTAGTGTCGAGATCTCCTACGGCAATTCTTCAAACGATGTGGACCTCGCGGAAGATATGGACATGGACGCGGAGTTCGACGACATGGAAAAGAAGTGCAAGGTTGCTGTCAAGCCTAAGCATGAGCCTGCAACTTAGAAAAGTCCTCCTTGATGTTGGATGCAGTGGCCGATCCGATTCTGGAAATTTGTGTATTTCTTTCCCCTTTTGTGTTATTCGTTTTTTTATTTCGCATACGCTTCATTAGATCTCACAGAGAGCCTAAGCCGATGAGGTAACGGTGAGCAGAGCCCGTTGCTGTTACCAAGACTGTTGAAAACATATTATGCCATTTTCATTCTGATTCAACATTGCCATCATCCAACTAAGCCGATATAGTGGCGAGAGTGGGCGCGAGAAATAACGCCCAGCAAAGGAGCGCGTAACGTCTCTTTGACAATAGGATCCAGTCTGTAGAAATTGTCAATCCCTATACGGCATTCAAAGGCCTCAGCGCACAGGTATTGTCACTTCTGGATTTCATTCTTTTTTTATTATATTATTTCGAATTTTGCGCAGGCGGCTTGTTTGACTGAATCCGTCGGTATACATGTTCCCATACCTCGGGGTAGAACGCTGGAGAATTGGGGCCAGAACTGCTCTGTTCGGCCGTATAGAACTCCTGTGGCGCCGTGCCTGTCCACCAAGGAACCGGCTTGGGCTTTGTATTTCGAAAGGCAACGGGCCGAAACAGTGTTCTCTCTCGCACCAGATCCCCCAATTGTACCTCCGTATGTCGCGGCATCGTCGTGAACCTCATCGTATTTAGGTATAATGTCGCTGTCGGCGGAAGGTTTTTGGCGTATTCAATGGCCTGCTCGCGCGATCGTCGAGCATACACGGGGAGCGCAAGATGTACAAAGTTAACGAATGGGGCGGCCGTATAAGCGACGAAGAGCATTGGTAAAGCACCACCGATTATAACTATGGAAGAGGTCAGTCCATCGTGTGTCCTGATTGAGTCCCCCATGCCTTGGGGGCAACCTGTTTGGCACCTACTGGCTGGCACGATAGCCTCGGAGTAAGTCGCGCTATCAAAACCCGGCGCAACTAATACACAGGCAAATCCGAATATAAAGACAGTCGTCAGACGCATCGCGCCCAGAAAAACGGTTTTGCCTGCGCCACTACTATAGATCAGTATGCGTTCCGGTGGCCCTGGATGTTGGACATAGATCAGCAACTATGTCAAGATGAGCGGTGTTTGTTATGATACGAGCATGAGGCTCAGTCCTACCTCGTCTTATGGTGGTTCTCGCATGTTGGGCAGGAGTTGTAGAAGGGCCTGTTGAGCTGGCAGGGCTGGTCGCATTGGGTTCAGGTGCCTTTGGGGGCACGGTCTCATTCTTCGGCGGTCGAAAGGCTTGCTGCGACTTGAGTCGCGTAAATAATTGGCCGCGGAGATCTCGCTGTGCGTTCCTGGGAAGAGCACGGCGCAATTGGGGGTGGAGGACGATAGGAAACCTCGAGAAGGACGCCATGGTGTCGATTGAGTTGAGTTGCGAAAGGAAGAAGATGACGGAATTAGTTATTTGGGCCAGAAAGCGGATGATCTCCGAAACGTGACTTGCCGGCTTGGCGATGATCAACAATCTGGCCTCTGGAACTGGAATCTCTTTGTCTACAACTACAACAACAACCACCATTGCCCTGACAGTCGCTCGTTACGGTCGTCCCAGGACGTCCATTCGATCCCGAAGACGCGCTCTGGGGAAATCGCATGTTAATCGCCATGTCGTCGGCGCCCGGTGGTCTTTTCCACCCTTTCCTCTCGCTCTGTATTGCCCTTCTTCTTCTACTGCTTCCTGGTGAAGCTTACCAGGATCTTTCCGATGACACACTGAGATCGCTTCCACGGCCCGGCAATGACTTTGACATCCATGACGGTGCTTTGTTATCGCCGATTCTGATCCCCCGTGTTTCGGGGACCTCCGGATCTACCAAGGTGCTGAATCATTTCGTGGATTTCATCCGTACATCACTCCCAGAGTGGCAAATTGAATATCAGAATTCCACCCAGACAACCCCTGTTTCTAAGGGGAAGGAGGTTCCTTTTATTAACCTTATTGCGTCCCGTGATCCCCCCGGCGTTCAACCTGGCGATTCAGGTCGACTTACGATTGTGGCGCATTATGACAGTAAATACGAGCCAGAGGGCTTCATTGGCGCCACCGATAGCGCAGCGCCATGCGCCATGATGATGCATGCCATGCGAAGCATTGACGCTGCTTTAACCCAGAAATGGGAAGCCGAAGACCCCCTTTCAAACTTAGAAGAGCATAAAGGAATCCAGTTTATCTTCCTGGACGGCGAGGAGGCATTCAAGGACTGGACTGATACGGATTCACTATATGGCGCACGTTCCTTGGCAGAACAATGGGATTCAGAGGTTCACGCTGCTATGTCAACTTTCAAAACTCCACTCTCCTCCATATCGATGTTTGTTCTTTTGGATCTCTTGGGTGCCAAAAACCCAGGTATCCAGTCTCATTTCAAGGTTACCCACTGGGCCTACAAGAAATTAGGGGGCATCGAGAAGCGACTGCGCGAGCTGAAACAGTTCAAATCTTCCAACTCTGAGTCCGGGACGCCATGGTTCCTCGATATTGCGAAGTCAGAAGACCAGCTGTCTACTGCGTTTCCCATCGGAGATGACCATATTCCGTTCTTGAAGCGCGGCGTGGAGGTTCTCCATGTCATAGACGCCCATCCCTCACGCGGGTTCCCGGAAGTCTGGCATAACACGAACGGGATCCCGGATGACGGGGAACACTTGGATCTAGATACCGTGGAAGATTGGAGTATACTCATTACGGCTTTTGCTGCCGAGTGGATGGAGCTGGAGGGTTTCATGCCTAACGGCGGTGACAGTGGCTCTTCGGTGCAGGACACAAGAGCTGAAAATGTTAAGCGTTCACCGCAGGGTGCTAAACATTACAACCAGAAGACCGAATTGTAAGCTTTACCTCAATTGGATTAAGGGTTGATCTTTATCCCACGCTGTCCACTATATATGTTACACATGTGTGACCGGAACTTCCCTTCCCCGGCATATAATTGTGGGTCATGCTGATGTTTTCTATCTGCACAGCTTCTGACGAGTGCCATTCTTAATTATACCCCACCCTCTATCATATTTCATGTACTTAGAAAGGCAGGAGTTTTTGGCGTAATCGAAATCATCAGAGTTCAAACACCTATATCAAATCACATTCCCCAGCATATATCCCGCCATTTCGGCGACACCCCAAACGGGTTGCAGGACGGCGCGAAGAATCGCAGGACCGGGACAAACACCGCACAGACCCCACGCGATGCCGAATGCCACCGCCCCAGTCACAAACTTCCAGTCAATATCTGCCACAGTGGCTGTTGGAAGTCTCCAGTTTTCCGCCAAGACCGGCTTGGCCGGTTTCACCGTCTTGTCTCCCACTTTCTGCCCCGGCTTCTTCGACAAATATGTCATCAGCGATGGGCCGATTCCGAAGAGGATAATCAGCGCCAGCGACGGGTCGAATCGGGACGGGTCGGTCACAAAGGCGAAGAACCGCAGGACCTTTGCGGGATCGGCCATACCGGAAAAGAAGAGACCGATCCCAAACTGCAGGCCTGCCACGTACGAGTAGATGGTCCGCGACTTCTCAGAGCGATCCAACGTACTCGGGACAACCAGATAGTTGAATACGAAAGTGAGAGCGGTGGTCGCCGCCATGACAAGGAACTCGGCGGATGACGGGTACACGGGTGTGTAGCACGGAATGTTCGACGGACAAGCAGGGATGTTTTGCCCTCCGTTGACCAGGTTCGCCGTGAGTAGTGCACTTGTGAAGAAGATTGCGGTTGCGATCAGGGAGCGCGGCGAAAGACGGGACAGACCGCAAAGCATGTGTCCGGAGGTACAACCTCGACCATTCTGGAAATCGAATACCCCCAGTTAGCGTGTCATATTCAGATGCATATTCATGACATATGGCAACAAGTTTTCGCCTACCTTTGTTCCCCAGCCTAGCAAGAACCCCGTTCCCAGTGTTGATGCAAGGGTTGCCCATGAGTTGGGGGCCGAAGGGTAGGATGGTATCAAGGATGGTATCAGGAGGCAAATCGGGGCGACGCTGGAGATCAGGCCCGCGATAACCGGAAGGTTGTCTCGGTTCGGATTGAAGACAACACCAGAAAGCATTGAGGAAATTCCGAACACTGCACCGTTGTTCAGAAGAAGGCCAGAGGAACCCTGAAAGAGCATCAAGGCGCCCAGCGTTGTATGGACCGGTGTGAACATGATGAACGGTTGGCCAGAGGCGTATTAAAAAAGAACCAGGATCAATGCAAGGGATTCAGTTTAGGCCATGCGTTCGAAATGTAGATGGCGTCTAGTCTAGTTGTTGCGGTAAAACTGCCCGTCCATCAGGAGAGAGAGAGGGAAAAACGTGCGAGAAGGTTTGTCGACTCCATGGTTGCAAGTGAATCACCGAAGTGAAGAAAAAAGCCCCCCGTTTCGGGGATCATCGGTTCTCTCCCTAATGTCCATTGCGTCAAGACCAATAATGGTCCCCGAGCCCGACCAAGGTTATGGAACAAACCATATTCTGGGACGGTAGATCTACATATCTATGGGTCAGGGAAGAGGGGTCCTGCTGGACAAGGTCGGAAGTATATCTGGGGGAGAGACTGTGACACAAGAGATGGGGTCATCTTCAACCAATGTGCAAGGATTAGTTGTATAAGTTATTCTATTATAGAATCTCTTTGTTGTTTTGTATTTTGCTTTGTATTCCCGGCGTTCCGGATCCGGTTTTGGTTGCCTGAGGCGGAGATGGTCCCCGAGAAACTCTGATTTGCTGCCATTGCTTGGACAACTCTTTCTCCCTCTTTTTCTCTTTCTCTAGACATCCTTACTATATTATACCTCTATTCCATTCACCGTGGAATTTTATATATATCTCTCTCTCTTTGCTGTCAGCCACGATTGGATCGATCTAAATATGGATACACCATCGAATTCAGCAAAACTATTACTACTGGAATCTACCACTAGCTCCATTTGAGTGAAAACTACGACTAATCATGACCACGTCACCCACTCTTTCCAAACCTACTTCAATTACCTTCGTCTTGGACAGTCTCCGTTGGACAGAATAAATCTTATCAATCAAACGGATCACGTCTCCACCCATAAAAGATAAAACGAGCAAATTTACTCCTCCCTGTGATTGAGCAGCTTTTCATGGCCCAAACAGTAACCAGTTTGAAAAAAAAAAAAAAAAAATCGAACATCAGAGTAGCCAACACATAAATCAAGATGTGACGGATCTAAGATCGTCTGTAAAAATATCCTGATGAGACATCCTTGAAGCCCACGGTGCAGTAGCTACGACACCTGCATACCCTATAACTTGATATATTAAGACCACGAGGCAACGCGGCATTTGACCGAGCACCTGCATGTCAAGTGGGCTTCCTACCAGGGGATTCTTTGAATTCATAAATCACCCCCGTCCCTTCCGATGTTGTTCGAAGGATCGTAGATTGCAATTTCTGGGTGCCCTTCGACAGACACTATTTTTGCGGATCGGACGCTGTGAAGACTGCAGCATGGATTCAATGACTAGAGCCAGGCTAGAAGACCCAAAAGTACCTTCCCAGCTGGTTCAGAATGCAACAGACACCAATTTCACAGATGACAGGAGGCCGCCTCCGTTGATGGCCAAACTAGCTGCAGTCTTATTGATTTCACTCATCAGTTTCGCATCTCACTGGAGTGCAGGAATAACTGGGGCAATGAAAAGTACCATTAAGAAGGTTATACATGCTTCAGAGCCCTGGGATGAATCAAGCTGACCTCGACGCAGGAATTGCATGTGTCCAACACTCAATTCTCCCTTCTAGAGGCGAGCGAGGACTTTATGGCGACGTTTCTGCTGCTTGGTAGTGGGATCGTCACGGATCGGGTAGGCGGAGCTGGTGTGTACATGGTGATGTTGTGGTAACGGGTGTATTTTATGACTGATGTTCTCCCAGCTATGATTGTTTATGGCACCGCTGTCTATACATTTGGATCTATCCTAGTGGCCGCGGCGACAACGGTGCAATCATTCGATTTTATGGTGGGAGGGCGGATTATCCTGGCCCTGGGTGACATTGCGACGCAGGTGGCTCAGTATAAAATGTTTTCCTCGTGGTTCGCTCCCAATAATGGATTTGCATCTACTCTTGGCCTTGAACTCGCGATCGGCAAAGTATACATTGCAGTTCCATTATAGATTGTTTACTTACAGACTTTCAGATTGGTGGATTTGTGGGGAAATCCACAGCAAATATTATTGCACAGGTTTGTCTATACGTTGAGCGAAGCCCTGGCTCTCAAAACCACCAGCATTCTAACTGGAACAGAGAACTGGTAACTTCGCCTGGGCGTTTTGGGTTTCTGTCTTCATCAATTTGTTTGGCAATGCCTCCACCGCCGTATTCTGGGCCTTCAGTCGCTACTGCAACAAGGCCTACCGGGGCCGGAAAGATCTGGCGACTCACGAAAATCTAACGGAGAAAAACCGACGATTTGAAGTCCAGAAAGTATTCCTGCTTCCGTGGATGTTTTGGCTCGTGCTGCTTTTCTCGTTGTTCCAAACGAGTGTTGTATCAATTTTCAATCAGAATTCCACAGAGTTGGCTGAGAAGCGATTTAATGTCGATTCGATTACCGCTGGGTGGTATAGTGCTTTGGCACAATATGCAGGTACGTCGGTGCCAGCTGGCATGCAATTCCTCATTGATCAAGAGCTGAATCTACAAGGGTTCTTCCTTGTGCCGTGTGTGGGTGTCTTCATCGATATCTTTGGGAATCGAGCAACCGTCCGTAAGTAACAACTCTGAGGAGTCTGCAATCGAATGAAGACTCACTCCAAGTTAGTGCTCGTCTGTGGGATTGGGATGCTCCTCAGCATGGTCTTAGTGAACTTCGCTTCGACCCCAGTAGGAACCGCTGCCTCCTTTGGAATATATGCGATTGCATCGACTTTGGGTCCAACATCTATCATCGACAGTATCCGTACAACCTTATGGGAGCAGTCTATATTTGGGACAGCATATGCACTCAAAGTGACCATGAACAATGCGTCCGTTTGTTGCCTTCTAGTAGTTGCGCCTAAATGCTGACTTATTTATAGAATGAGTATTGTTATTCGCATCATCACTGGTGCGCTTCAGGATGCAGACGATGACTCCTATCGACGAGTGGTGAGAGTGTATTTGTTTCTGGCCGCAAGTTCGGTGGTGATTGGCTTGACCATCTTCCTTGGTACTCTCATTAACACCAGTCTCGCGCCTTTACAATGGACAAGGAAACAAAGAGCTACCATAGGTGGGCCAGCCCTTGAACTACTCCGGGCGCTCCATCTCATAACCCATCAGAGGCGAAGCTGGTGGATCTCGTTGTTCTGTTTCAGCGCCCTCATGTTACTGACCATGGGAAGCTGGGCTGCATATATTTGGGGGGCGATCACGGGGCATAATTCGTGAAACTCGGCAGGATGGGACACCCATCAGTAAGGTTGCGTTGGATTACCATCAATAAAAATAACAGGACTGAAAATGGGGGGGAAAATCGGCGGCGGAGGGAAGCCGTCGGGGAGATTCTTAACGCCGAGGTTCCCCCAAATGCGCATCCATCATTCCCCACAATTTCCCTATTTTCATCCTCGTGAATTGTTGAATAACACCGCCAAAAAATAAAATGCAGAACTCTCTGCCTTCTCAGACGCAAGACGGGCAGTGGCAATGTGATACATGTTGCTCTATCTTCCAGCGATACGATCATCTCAAGCGGCACCAGGAAACCCGTATGTGGATAGGGAGCATGTTGTCGACGTGAACCCTAGTTACTAACACTATCCCCAGACACGACCCAGAGACCTTACGAATGCGAATTCTGTGGTTCGCTGTATAAAAGAGGGTACGTTTTCTTGGCTTGATCCTCCCCCGGGTCAACCGCATTCTCTAATGGTGGGGTCCTTCATCCGCGTAGGGACGTACTACGACGCCACTGGAAAACCTGCTCTGCGCGTATAGAATCCGGTCAGGCGATACCCGAGCCGCGATTAGGTGGGAAAGAAAGGAGGGCATGTGACAGTTGCGCCCGGTTGAAGAAATCATGCAACGGGGAAAGCCCATGTCTTGAGTGTCTCGCTCGCGGACGATTGTGCACGTATTATCGCCTGTCCCAGAATGAGGAGCACATGCACTTGGGGGAATCATCACAGGGTGAAGAGAAAATGGATGATCGGATTGAATATGCCTTGAAGGGATCGACTTGGGACCTTGGCCAGCAGACTTTTGTTCCGCACAGAGAGATACAATATCAGGCTTACAGACGACGGTTCGCATCAGGGTTACAGTGAGCATACGAAACAGAAAAACTGGCCTCTGTTGATGGAGAAGTTGCTATTCCTTACCATCGGCAGCATGCTATCGTCAACAACTGATATGAGCGACACAATCGATTGAAAGTTCGGCCCGTGGAAAGTCACCGCCACCTTGATATGCCTCCATGGTAATAGTCAAAAACGAAACAGAATGGGAACGAAGGGTCGGTATACAGAAAGCCGTCCTATCATGGACAACACTAGTCAACAGACGTCGGAGGAATGATGCATCTCAGCGATCTGTCAAGGCTCAACGAGACAAACAACACTGAACAACTCCAGGCCCAATGTAACCATGGTTACTCCTCCCATTACTCCCAGGCCAGCTGCCGACAACTCCCCTGCAGCATACGAGGTCAAGTTTGTCACTACCTCTGTTGCATCGACGGCGATGATGGCCAGCAGCGCACGTCTCAATTCACGGAACCGAGCGCCCTACGGAATATCCCAGTTAGAAGGAGTATCATTGAAGGGAGAATTGTTTTACCAACCTCTGCAGTCTTGTCCTTCCAGGCAGTGTACAACAACGTGCCCAGCGCCAGTTCCCGGCCACCTACGAGGTGCGTCAGGACAACAGAGGATGGGCCGTGAGGCAAACTGAGCATCTTAGCGGCCAATCTGGGAACACATATGCCACCGATTCCACTCGCTATCCGGCTGGCGGCAAGAAGTGGGATCAAGAAAGGCGCCATTGGCGATGTTGGTTTTGCTTCTGGGTGAATGTGCTGCTGTCCCATTGGATCACTGTTGGAAGTGATAGCTTAAGAATATTTCAAGGTGTATATAAAAGCGAAGAACTATATGGAAGTAATAGAAGAGTGATTCGGGTCCTTTTAAATTGTGCAACGACGACATAACGTTATGTCCAGCTTAACGTCATCAATTCTTCTTTCCCATTTCGTTTTGTTTATTTCTTCCCCTTTTCTTTCTTTCCATTTTTCACTTAAATCTGACCACCACAACAACTGTCTGTCCATTGATTTCTCCCCTTTAAAAGATCTGCAGCCGAGGTTCGTAATTTTAACTCCATGATTGATCGGCCAATCTGACTAGAGATGTTTTTTTTTTGTACGGGGGACAATACTAAACTCTCCGACTCGGAGATCCGTCGCTGTGGGGGATCTCCGCCGATTCCACTCATCTAACTCCTCCGGCCTTCTGAATGGACAACTGCCGACGGTCGATCTATCTATCCATCCTGCGAGGATAGGAGGCCCAAGCCCTCGAATCATCGTGTATAAGTATCGCGTATTGACCGCATCTATGTTGGATTTATTCCTCCGATGAGCCATCCCCTGATTAAGGCCCCTCAATCAGCCGTGTAATTCAACCATACATCACCGAACGATCCAGAAACATGGGCAGCATTACAGAGACACCGACCCATTTCAATCAGTGGCCTAATGACCGTGGAGTAAGTCACGACAGCCGAGAATGACCAAACCCCTCTGGACTAACTCCTCATCCATAGTTCGATGCAAACTACGAGGTCAAGGAGCCGGTTGAGCTTGCAGTGACGGGCCTCATCCCCGCCTATGCTGCCGGGGTTCTCTATCGCACCGGACCCGGGAGATACACCGTCGACCGAGAGAACGGCGAAACCTTCCAAGTGTCACATTGGTTCGATGGATTCAGCCAGACACACCGATTCCAACTGGTGGCATCGGACGATACGCACTCGTCAACACGCGTCTTCTACAACTCCCGATTTGCCACGGACTACCTCATCGAACAGGCGCGAACGACCGGCCACCTGAACAAAGTCAGCTTCGGCCAGAAGCAAGATCCATGTCAGCAAGTCTTCCAAAAATCGCAGACCGAGTACATCCCGACCGACCCGTCCTCCGTCAACATCGGTGTGACGCTCTCCATCAACATGCCCGGCGTCGACGAGGAAGGCTCCGGCCCAGCCGTTGACGGCGCGCGATGGTCCGATGCCTCGGGGATCCGTACCTTGTGGGCAAAAACTGATGCCAGCGGATACAAGAAACTGCACCCGGAGACGTTGGAGCCGATTGGGCTGGCCTCCCAGAAGGATTTGCACCCCGACTTGACGGGCCCGTTATCTGCATCCCATGCTCGCTCGGACCCGGTGACCGGAGACGTGTTCAATTTTAACCTGGCCTTTGAGCCAGCGTTGATGTATCGCGTGTTTCGTGTGTCGGCTGCGACAGGGGAGACTTCGGTTCTTGCTAGCTTCCCCGGGGCCCCTGCGTATTTGCACTCGCTTCTGATCACGGAGGATTACGTGCTTCTCTCCGTGTGGAATTCGCTGATGAACCCTGCTGCCTTGGCGAATGGGGGCAGCATATTGGACGCAATCCAGCCGTATGACCCGGCAAAGTCGGCAACGTGGTATGTTGTGGACCGCAAGGGAGACCGGGGACTTGTTGCTACGTACGAGAGTGCGCCGTTCTTCTGCTTCCATACTATCAATGCATGGCAGGAAAAGAGCCCCAGTGATGGGCCTGATGGGGTAGAAGATATCGTGGCGGAGCTGGTGACCTTTGATAACCATGGGATCCTCAGAGGTGTTCTGTACGAGAATCTCATCTCATCGTCGCCAGAGGCAAAGGCATTCGCCCCGGAAAAGCGGGCTGGGTATGGATCGAAGATTACTCGTTTCCGCCTGCCTGGTGTCCCGTCCGAGCCAACCAAGGAGATCAAGCGCGTAACGACTGAGTGGACGATGTGTGAGTCTCTTTCGCCGGAGCTGCCTACGATGAATCCCAAGCTGGTTACCCGCAAACACCGCTATACATATGGAGTGACGGACAGGGGCGAGTCGACATGGTTTGATGGTTTGATGAAGTTTGATAGCGAGACTAAAGAGACACTTCTCTGGAACTCTCATGCTCAATCTGCCGGCGAGCCTATTTTTATTGCAAACCCTGAGGGCTCCGGTGAGGACGATGGCATCTTGCTGAGCGTCGTGTTGGATGGGTACAGCGGCAAGAGTTATCTCCTCTGTCTTGATGCGCGTAGTTTGCGTGAACTTGGCCGGGCAGACGTGAATGGACCCGTCTCATTTGGTTTCCATGGCCAGCATGTTGCGGCACATGGAGTACAGACTGGCGATTATTGAGCTCGTACAGAAGTTATTGTTGATGTATCTATATCCGCGATGGAAATTATCGCTCCATAGTAAGCCGTGCGCAGCTGTATTCATGACGCTATTCCGCAAATCCTGTTTATACATAAACAACATGCTCTAGAACTAGCAACGCCCTCAAGGGGTAGCTTTGGCCACCCCGAATTTCCGGGAGAGGACAACAAATTGACAAACGCTAAACGAAACCCGTAGCGACCAAGAATCCTTGTCCTGGAAGGCCTTCCGAACATACTCTTGGGTCTCCTCCCAGTCCACGAAGCCCAGCGCCTCGACATTCTCACGAACCGTCAGTCTCAGCACCATCTGGTGCAACGGCCCATTCTCCGAGAACCGCGTCGGACCCAGATACGGCTTCTTCCGACGCAGGTAGATCTCCTCGGTGACGAACGGCCGCACCGCCTCCCGCAGAACATACTTCTCCGTCAGCGAGCCCTCGGGCGAGTTACATTTAATCTTCACACTCGGCGGCAGCCCGTTAGCGTACTCGGTCAAATGATGGTCCAAGAACGGCGGCCGCGTCTCTACATGATGGACCATATCAATATTATCGCCCAGATACCGCAGCAGCAGGTTGCAGAAAAAGCCCTTGGTGAAGAGATACTCGGCCGTGTGGAGCGGGTGCCAGCGCGTGGCGATCGCATCACGCACTCGCCCGTCCAGACTCTCCGCCTGCGCGGTGTCCGGGGTTGTGACACCATACGTGTCGGTCCATTTGGCGAAGGGCATGCGGCCGACAGAGGCGACTCGGTTGAGGATGGAGGTGTTGTTGAGCATGCGGCGCGTCGACTCGGGCGATTTCATCCGGCTGGCGTCGTTGACCATCGACGAGTAGGTGGTGTTGAACAGTTGTTCCGCGTGGGCGAGCTCGGCGGAGGAGGGCGCCGACGGCCATGTGAGGTCGCGTTCGAGGAAGAGTTCGTGCGAGAGGTCTCCGTAGCCTGCGAAATGTTCGTCGGATCCTTCGCCTGTGGGGGCGATATCAATGAATCAGTATGGGTTAACCCTAGGTGGTGGAAAGGGGGGGGGGGGGCTGGTAGGAGAACAAACCGGTTAGAATCACTTTCATTCCGTGCGATTTGGCGACTTCGGCCATGGCGAGTCGGCCAATGCCATTGACGTCGGGCATGGGCGTTTCGCTGTGCCAGATGGTATCCTCGAACTTTTCGACAATTGTCTCCTCGGTCACTGGTACGGGATGGAAATCGACCCCGAGCCATTCGGCGGTACGCTGGGCAATATCTGGTTGTCCTCGTTAGCGTCTGTGTGGCAGTATATAGGCAGGGTAAAATTTGTACCCGACTCATCCGCGCCACTGTCTTTGTCAAACTGCACTGTGAAGCACTTGATTCGTGAAAGAAGATGGCTGTCATCATTCCCCAGTCGAGCGCCTTCCTCCTTGACAAGGTGTGCTACCATGCCAGCCACGGCGGAGGAATCGATTCCTCCGCTGAGATAGATCCCCAAGGGTACATCGGCACGAAGACGAATCTTGATGGCTTCCATAAGACGGGTGCGGACACCCTCGATCATTTCCTCCTCTGAGCGGTGCTCAATTGTGGTTCTCTGGGAGATGTTTTAGTAGGGTGTTTTCAGAAGAAGAACAAGATTCAATGAACTCACCTTATCTGGATACTCCGCATCCCAGTAGACAGCATCTTGGATGTTCTTGAAGTTTTTACTTATAATGTAATGCCCCGGCGCCACCTACAGTTTCCATTAGCCCTTGGGGGTCAGAGAATTCGGAGAAATCCAACAAACCGCATGGACACCCTTGAAGAACGTCCCAGCGCCAAACATCCACCCCTGCTCCCTGATACTCTGGACATCCCACTCTGGCTTCCACCCAAACGGAAGGAAACACTTCATCTCCGTGGCGACGAGCAATTGGTTATTGACGACGGTGTAGTACAGCGATTTGACTCCATACCTATCCCGCGCGCCGATGAACACTTTGCGACGGGCATCCCACAAGATCAAAGCGAATTCGCCGCGCAAATGCGACAGAAACGACAGCCCGTAGTGTCGGTACAACGCCAGGACGATTTCGCAGTCGCTCTGACTCTTGAAATCGTATTCGCTCCCGAGGAGTTGCCGATAATGGTCATCCTCGTACAGCTCTCCGTTGACAATGGCATGCACGTCATCAACGCTGTCATGGAAGGGCTGGTTAGCTTGCGGGCTGAGGTCGATGATAGACAACCGAACATGGCCCAAGTCTGGAGACGGTCGTTAGTCGGGATTGGAGCTCGAGTAAGAACTTTTTTTTTTCGCATTTGAAGAGAGAAAGGAAGAACATACGAACGTTGCCATCGGGGCTAGACCATTCGCCGCGAGCATCCGGACCTCGGTGTTGCACGAAGTCCAAACTCTCGCTGAGCTGTTTATTGACAGAGGACAAGTGTCCTTCATTCGAGGTGGAGGGAGGACAAGAACATCCCCCCTGGAGAGAGAGCACGGCACTGATGCCACACATGTTGCGCGTAAATAATACAAGCGATATACTACTCACTTTGCTTGGAGGGCTCGCGCTGGGTTACTCTGGGAGTAAGAAGTCATATGCAATGAATGCACTGGAAGGTGGTGGCTCTGACTTTATATCTAGTTCTGCAGCATGCATGAGTACTAGCCTCATGTAAGAAAGTGGGTAAGATTCCGCCCCACGATGGGTCTTACAATCTTCTACTCTTTGGAGGTTTATATTATTTCTCTCTCTCAATTAGGGTTGCACCGCAGATTTAAGCCAGTAATCACCAGACAGGCACTCCCTGTGGAGCATTAAGCTTTGAACAGGACAGGTCATCTTGCGACAAGAAGAGAGCTCCTTATGACGAGTCTGACCCAATCATGAAACCGGCTGTTCTCCATGGTAAGCGCTAGGCTTCATCAGCATCATCAGGGGGGCCAATATTGCATTGGCGCTGCCCGAACGTCGGGACTTAGGCCGACTAAGCGGGTCGATGGGGTTTCTTGTGGCTAATAAAAATAGTTGATTGATTTTATGGGGTCGGCAGAGGGAGAGAATGTTGGAGAAACACCCACTCGGAAGCCTCTTTCTAGGGCTAAACGGGAATAAAAGACACCACCAACAAAGGGCCAAAAAAACACTTAATTAGGATGGGATCATCATCCCCTTCTCCGCTTCGGCGATCCTCTCCTGGGGCCTATCTGCCTTGTCGAGGACCGCCGGGCAGAGTGCTCGCACCGGGAGTCGACTCTCAAACAGCTGGTCGACCTCTTCGAGCGACAGTCCCTTGAGTTCTGGAATAAAAAGGTAGGCCATCACCACGGATACGAAGGTGATTCCTCCGTAGATGAAACCAACTTTCGGGCCAAGACCGGCATAGGTCTCATCGACCAAATAGGGCACGGTAAACGAGACGACAAAGGTGGCAATCACCCCAATCGACACGGACAGATTGGTGGTCTTCTCTTTCACTCGACTGCTGGAGACCTCGCCCACCAGAATGTAGGCCCTGTGTTGTACCGCGTTAGTCCACGGGTCGACTAGGCTGCGACAAGAAAGACACCGCGTGCAACTCACATTGGAGCCCATGAGAATTCCCAAAAGGAATATGTAAGGATCATCATGGCAGCCATGGTGTTTTTGTGAGCTTCGCTGGGAGAACTCATGGTGCCCAGGCTTCCCAATATAGTGAGGAATGAGGCCATCAGAAAGCTTCCAACGAGCAGGAGAGGTCTGGAAATGTGTCAATAAGGCTCTTGAGGAAGCGTAGAGCATAGCATGTAAATCCTACCTTCTGCCAATGGTGTCGACGGTCAGGCCGGTGAATATGCTGCACACAGCACTGGCGACATTTTGCATCACGTTCAGAAGAAATGGGTTGGCAATTTTGTTGGCCCTGTAAAAGGAGACACTGTACTGGCCGATGAAGGATTGCCCGGTGAATTGTTGAAAAAACATCGCCATGATTGCGATCCAAGTACGAGTCTATATACTCCGTAAGCTTCTGGGCTGTTGACAGCCACCTGGAGGAAGAGTAAACAGACTCGATTGCTGCTATCGAAAAGTTCCTTCCACGATCCTTTACGCTGGTTCCCATAAGCGTTCCGTAGATAATCCATCTCATCTGCGATTGCTTGGTCTTGGGCGTCCTTATGACGGAGACTACCCAGTGATTGCTTGGCCTTTTCGATTTCACCTTTCGAAATGAGCCTACTTATATGTCAGCTTCTATACAGGAAGAACTCTTGGGGTTCATCCAACCATCTAGGTGACTCTGGCATAAACGGTAATAATGCGAGCATAACGGACGGAATGATCAATTGAGCCCCTTTGAAGATGTTACAATATGTCAAGTCGATGATTTCCAACGGAATGTAAACTATACCAACTGGGATCTGCCAAGCGGCATCAGTATTCATATCACTTGTCCCCAGAGTGACAACCGAGGCGACAATGAGGCCCACAACTATCTGCAGTTGTATTGCGGATGAGACCAGTCCCCGTATCGTTGCCGGACTGCACTCGGCCTGGTAAATCGGAACAATCACCAGACAGAAGCCCGTCATCACATAGGTTATCACGCGGCCAAGAGTGAACTGGACGGCGGTAGTTGCAGAGGTTTGCAGAGTGACTCCTCTGGAGGTTGGTCGGGGTGTCAGTTTTCGTACCATCAATAAATTGGTCTACCATACAAACAACTCACACCAATGACACGCAGGCCATAATGGCCACTGCAGGACGTCGGCCGTATTTCTCTGCGATCGGACCAGCTGTCAATGAGCCCTAGTCCATGTCAGCGATATTTTGGCGACGGATCGGGCTCGCCGCTCACTAGAAGCTTTCCAAGATACGGTAGTGCGTTCATGATGGAGGCAAGATAGCCAGGCAAGGCAAAGGTATCTGTTCTCGGATCATATCTTCCGAATCGCCTGGCAAATGCTGTTGAGGATCCAATTACTTAGGGATTCTGCTGCGGGGGGAAATTCTAGGGAATATCATCACTGACGAGGAAGACCCTGCAGCCCATTGAAGACTCCTAGCATGGGGTTAGCTGAAGACGAACATTATAAGGGTATATATATGCATACCGATATCATAGCCAAAGTTGAGGGTGCCCAAGGACAGATATCTGCTCATTTTGGTCACTTATACTTCGTAGTAAACAGGGAAGGGCACCAACATGGTGAGAAAGATTAATTTTCCGGTGAACACAGACAATCTTGTCTTGTCGTTCCCCATGATTTGGAGGCTTTGTCGACGGAGAGTTTAGTCACTTAAGGGAGCTGAGCTGATGTTGGGATTCTCATCAGCCCCGACATCCCTTACTTCCTCGACATGGCTGCTTGTGTAACATAACTTAACTAGTTAGTTAACTAGTTAGTTACATTACACCGCTGACTCAGCTATGTATATCATTCTGCTCCAAAAGAGGAAATTCGGAGATGAGATAAATTCAGTCTTCTCTAATCATTTGGAACCCAACTCCCATTTACAATCGGTAGGAACAACATCCTGCTTCCCATTCGGAAACCCTTTGTACAGACAATAGCCATCCTTCTTGTGAAAGTTCACGATAACCTGCTGGCCCTCATGGCCATGCACCCATTTCACAAAGTTGGCAGCCACCTCTTTATCCTTCGGCTTCGTCGCAACAATAATATCCGCCGAGTTGAGAAGCTCGGGGACATCTTCTCCATTTTTGTAGATGTGGATATTATCGGTCAAGGTCTTATTCTGGTCGGCAAGAGTCAGATATGTGCCGCGATCGGTGATGGTGTACTCTTGCAACAGGCTTGCCGCACTGAGGGCCTGGATAGGATAATCGATGTATTGGTGATACCACGTGGAGTAGGCTGTGGCCCATGGCACCTGCATGATGTCAGTACTGGTCTATATTCACAAAAATGAAAGTAAGCTGTTACCTGGCCGATGCTGATCCAAAGCTCCGAGTCTTTGATATTGGTGGCCGACTTGTCGTATCGGGTGAGGAAACGGGCGGTGTCGTTCTCGGCGGCGGCGTAGAGCTTGGAAAAGGTCGTCTGGATATCATCCTCTTTGGAGATTCTGGGGGTGTTGCTCCCAGGACCGGTCAGAAGAAAGTGATCCCTGAAGGTGTAACATGGCTTCTCTGTACAGCCCGTGCACTTCCCAAAGCAGGGCATGGTCTGGTTCTCGCAATACCGGCAACCTTGAGCAATGCCACTCTGGATGGCGATCTTCTCTGCGGCCTGGCTGTAGGTAATCCCGATATCTACTGCGCCCACTTTGATGTTGTTGATCGTCTCGGTGGTGTCGCCTTTGACCCATTCGACCTTGAACGTTTGGCCTGCGCAGTTGTCGGTTTTATTTTTGATAAAGTGATTGGCCAGCTCTATACCACGATAGTCAGTCGTCTGGTCGGGATGGTCAACCTGGTGCTTTCCTGTCTGTTTACCTTTGACCAGGCCACTTTGCCCGGCACCTCCGTTCCCAATTCGCAGCTTCACTTCACCCTTTCCGCCACAGCCGCCATCATAGATATCGGCAACTACTAGCTGGGTGTAGAATGCTAACCCGAGGGCCAATGCTGAAGAGTAGCCGATGCTAAATGGACGCATTTTGGAATGGAGGTAAACTGTCCCGATTGAGCAGTAACTTGACTGGTCCAGTAATTCCTTCATCTCAGTGAACGGGGTTATCGAGGCCATTTATAGGGCATGGTGTTGGCTCAGTAGTGAGGCAAACAGCCCAATAGTGAGGCAAACATACTTGCTTTTTCATTTGGATTACGAGCTGTCAATCAAACTCCCGCACGAATTGTGTCTGTCATGTGAATACCGGTGGGACCACCCCCCCCTTGACATCGGACGGTGGTCTGACAGTTCCACGCTCATGGTAGCACAAAGGCTGAGCTAGTGGCTTTATGGGATGTGTTGTTGCCCAGAACGCAGGTGTCAACCTAAAATTTCGACCACTAGACCACAAAAAGTGTGTACACACGGGAGGGTCCCGTGTGCTCCAATTTATAGGCGTATATCCAGCTAACAGCAGGTCAGGCCACCGTCCGATGTCAGGGGGGTTTGGTGGTCCCACCGGTATTCACTGTTGTTGCCTGGTGGCGAAGTAGTTTATATTCCTACCTGTTCTTCTAGGTAGTTTGATCAGCAACAGTCATTAGAATCAACCATCTTCATCAATACAAGTCATCAACCCCTGCTACTCACAATGTCTAAGGACCCTTCTTTCGCTCCCGGTAACGCCACCGCTGGTGCCAAGCTCTTCAAGACTCGTTGCGCTCAGTGCCACACCGTTGAAGCCGGCGGTTCCCAACATTTCGGCCCCAACCTGAACGGTCTCTTTGGCCGTAAGGCTGGCTCGGCTAAAGGCTATGACTACTCCGACGCCAACAAGAAGGCTGATGTCATCTGGGACGAGAACACTCTGTTCATATACCTCGAGAACCCCAAGAAGTTCATCCCCGGTACCAAGATGGCCTTCGCTGGTTTGAAGAAGGCCAAGGATAGGGACGACATAATCACCTACCTAGAAGAGAGCACTGCTTAAATATCGATCACGCCGATGCAAAATTTCTTTCTCGAGCCCGTCCCTATGGGGTGTCGGGTGGCGCGCCTGATAGTCCGGCGGGCAGGGCATGTAATATTACTACTACTTCTACTCCGTCGAAATGTTCCTACTTTGGTAGAAAAGGTCATACAAAAGAGAACTGGTGGGATCTTCACCCAAACAAGAAACCGGAGAAATTTCGTGCATCTACGTCTACGCCTGCATCAGCGAATACTGAGCAAACCAGTATAATCTACGATGTCTGTATCTGTTAGGGAGTCCTTAAGCAGTTGTTTTATGTATGGTGGCCACATACTAACTAGTCTTGTACGCTGATCGACTTGCAAGCGATTCAGTGATTCGTCAACCGTCTGTCTGTTTGTCTGTATGGGGGGGGTGTTCCGGAAGCCCTACCTAGGTTTGTATGGGGGAGTTCCTCTACGTCTTGATTTGTTTGGTATGAA
This sequence comes from Aspergillus nanangensis, assembly GCA_015844325.1. Classification (NCBI taxonomy): domain Eukaryota; kingdom Fungi; phylum Ascomycota; class Eurotiomycetes; order Eurotiales; family Aspergillaceae; genus Aspergillus; species Aspergillus nanangensis. The sequence continues at coordinate 124,195 of VCAU01000043.1, read as the reverse complement.
GGAGTTCTCTAACGTCAACGTCTCGATTTGTCTGTATAGGGGAGTTCTCTATGTTTGAAAAGCTTCATTTTCGGTACGGAATTGGGGGGGGGGGTTGAATATCACTTACGGCATTCCTTTACGGCCTATTATCTTGCTGCCTGGTGGCGAAGTGGTTCATATTCCTACTTGTTCTTCTAGTTGATTTGATAAACTACATCAATCAGAATCATCAATTCAAGCCATCAAACCCCTGCTAGTAATCAAGTGTTCAACACTTTTCCGCCCAGAGGAAGGAGCCAGTATTTGTCAACCGGTGGAGCTCTACTGGTTAGTAGACAACAATCCAAGACATGCAACTCATGTGCGTGGTGAGCCCTAATTACTGATAGTCCGTGCTGGCTTTATGTAGTCCCCTTATGTCGAATGACAGTGAATAACATTACATATATCCCCTTCCCCCCCCCAAAAAAACCTCCTAGGTGTGCGAAGCAAGGAAAGAGATCAACCCACAAAGATTTGCACAATAACTTCGTTGCTCCATCCGGGGTCTAATCTCATCTGTTTCCATGCAGCTCGCACATCCACCACTAAGAGTGTAGCATCATCACCACCTTCCTTCCACACCGTCTTCCTGGGGATGGGCCGTCCAAGGATAGTGATCATGAAATTATCGTCAATGACCCACTCCTTCAAAGCAGAGAAATAGACGCCCAGGGTCCCCAGCGCTTTGAGAGCAACATCACACCGCAATCGACCGTTCGTCTCGACCTCAATATCGGAACGGACTATGGCTGCCACCCCGGTCATCTTTCCCAGGAGTCCCAGGACCGCTACGTCACAGACTTGGTTTTCTTTCAGTGTCATGCGACTGATAGGGTAAGATGTGAGGATCTCCCAGCCCTTGGGGTCGAGCTCCACTGCCACGGTAGAGTTGTCGTCACCGGGTCGAAGAGGTTCTGTGATTCTACCGCTTGTATGTGCGCGAACTAAATATCGACCGTGGTAGTCCTCGTAGATGCCGGGGAAATCTAGGAGGGGGATGAGAGTGCTTGAGCGGGTGGAGGAGACGTTGAAAAGCCCGAGGATTCCACTGCCGGTTCGGGCCCAGCCGGTGTATGTCCCTACACGCAGGATGTGGCCCTCGTTGTAGTCGTGGTATATGTCCATTGTACGCCCCACGCCGCTAGGTCGTAGGATAACCGTACTGCCATTAGTGGTAGGAGCTGTCATGGTGTTTATAAGGGAAATGTCATGTTTCCCCGGCTCGTCCGTGATGTATATTGGCCCACCAGATACGCACCGGGCAGCGGCATGGAAAGACGCGTATGGATGGCTCGTCTGGAACATGTCCCAGTCCGGCAGAACATTGAGGTGTCGGGTGAGGAGGGAATTGTGCGCGTTACAAAATATGTGCCATGTGTGGGAAGCAGGCACCTCAGGGAAGAAGTCATCCGAATTCCGCATGGGGATTGTGGGTTTGTTCGTGGGCAGTTGCGAATGGAAAATTGCCTCAGGGAATTGGGACATGCATGATATTGCCTTCGTCCCAAAATGTCGTAACAGGGATACCGTCCATGCGTCCTGGTAGGTGGTTATGAATCGTTTGCGGTCTTCTGGTTCTTTCAACAGGTCAAGGAAGAACTGCGCGTCTGATTTCACGGCGTCAATTCCGGCAGAGCTCAGGAAACTGTAAAAGTCATCGTAGAAACGTTGTGCATCATCGGCATCCACAATCAACAATTTCCCGTCCTCAAATGCATGGGCTATGGGTCCCCCCGCAGCGGGGTCCATAATGTTCACCTCCTTCATCTTGTAGGTTTTTGCCAGCTCTCCCTCGGATGAAATCCCTCCCCAGTATCCAAACATGGCATGCCAGACGGCGATATGTGCAATCCTTGGGTGATTCCGACGAATTGCTTCGACAGCATGCTTTAGTCCATGGGGGAACCCAGCTCTGTTGGCCTCAAACTCTGTCCATGCTCTTTTGAACGGTTTCCCGTCACCATGATCCAGAGACTGCCAATTATCATCAATGATGAGGTTGGTTATGCGAATTTCGTTCGCGTCCAAAGTGTCAAGAGCCCGCAGGATCTTTTGTTCCGTTAGGTTTTGTCCGAGGCCATTCCAAGTACAGTATGTCAAGCCATCATACCATTCCGACAGCCACTGAGCCTCTGGGTCTTTTTCCACCATGACTACATCATCTCCAAGCGGAGACCCAGGTGTGGGAGCTCGTTCAGGATTTTCAATTGTAGCATATGGTCGGACTGTCTTTCGTGCTTCATAGATAACCGCGCTCATCGCGATATCGAACGTCTCCGCAGCGGAGGCAAGGACCTGAAACTTGGACGGCTCTGTGCTATCACATTTGGACTTAATAACTACCTCGCCACTATCGCTGGACCCCAGCAATGTCTGCGTGTTGTCTATCCCTGACACTGCCAGAAGCACTACATTTATACCGTCTTCTCGTAGAAAAGAACAGAGAAGTGCATCCTCTCTTATACTAAACTTCTTTTGTCCATGGCGGGGCCCAAGCCATGGAGTCCATATCCGTACGAGGCAAAAGTACCGCAGGATGCGGGACGGGATTCCTAACGTGACATTCTTAAAGCCAGATTGGTGTTCACGGGCAGGTTCGGTCTCTCCAGAAAGACTCCACAATGCCGACCCAGGCGCCTCGCTCTTACGAGGTTGAATGTCGACTTCGGACGAGAGGCTAGCGAAATACTTCGCAAAATCCGCTCTAGCTGTCTGTACCGAGAGGCCTTCCGAAAAAATGGGTTCGAATTGGATATTCTGCGGTGGGAATATGATTTCCCCATCATTCGAATGCTGCAGTTGATTTACCCACTGCCAATCAACATCTGGCGTAGCCCGAAATCGGATTGTGAACTGAGCACAGCCTCCATGAGATGGTAAAACAAGTTCCTCTGAAAACACATGGCGATAGTACTGGTAATCTGACTCGTTTCCGTTCATGAGGGGTGCCAGGGTGGCGGGACATGTTCGTAGAGGAAGTGTGCCCCATTGAGAGCTCGTAATATTATGCCATATCTGAGCTTCCCATGGCTGATGTGGGAGCTCGCAGCCGGATTCTATGACCACGGTAAACCGTATCTTGAAAATTGCATCAGTTCATCGTAGCTATTCCTGTCGGGGACCATGGGGGCGCACCGTATCCTCTCGGTTTGATCCAAGCGCTTTCTGAACGCGCGGGACACAGGTTACTTGTCCTAGTGGAGGGGAGCTCGTCACTCGACAGAATAAGCTCATCTGAGAAGGATGGATGGATTTGGAGTTTAAAGGTGTTTGGCTGGCGCTAGGCCCCACTATTGGGGCTGTTGATGTACCGGTATGCATTTAATAATAGTATGACAGAGAGTAATTTGTTAACTAGTAGCAGGTAGGAACAAGATCATGTTCCACGGGGAAACAGGGATGATGAAGAAGACTTTGGGAGATTGGAGCTAAGAATGTGGAATGTTAATGTGGCGATGTGGTGAGGGGAAGCTCCATGCAAGGTGTTGATTGGATGTTGATTGATTATCTTTAATCTAATCTGTCTCTTATTCAATCTCCATATACCTTAATAATTGTAGTAGATCTACTCTCATTCACAATACACATACACATATACAACTACAACTTGATATCTTCACATGACATTCGTCAATCATTTCGTTGGGGGAATAGCTTTCGATCAATTTGAGTCCATTACAACATTACATACCAAATTCCAGTTCCGAGGAAGAATGGTATAACATCCTCCACTCATTTACTCAATCTTAATACCCATCTTCCCAAAGTGCTGCTGAGACCACTGTATCACCCCCACATTAGTATCATATCGGAATTGTCTTCCGCAGGCGTAAAACTTACCATATACTCGTAAGCTTCCTTCACCTTATCGAGAGTGAAAACCTTCGGATCAACCACAGGGTGGATGTCGTTGGCCTCAATCGCCCTGACCATATCGTTCATCAATTCCTTGCTTCCCACGTAAATGGCGCGAACGGTGCAGATGGCGCTCAACGCATCCAAGATTGCAGGCTGTGTGGCCCGGTCGACACCTCCCAGGAAGCCAATCACACTAATGACTCCTTCAAACTTGATGCACTTCAAGCTCTGTGCAAGAGTCCCGGCGCCACCGACTTCCACGATGTTATCGACACCCTCGTTGTTGGGGGTCAGAGTACGAGCAATTTCACCCCATTCAGGGTTGGTTTTGTAGTTAATGATGTGGTCTGCCCCAAGTTCCTTTAGCTTTTTCTCTTTTTCCTTGGAAGAAGTCGTAGCAATGACGGTCGCTCCTGCAGCTTTCGCAAACTTCCGCGAGAATTTCGGGGTTAGTTAGGTAGTCCATCAACTAAACCATTTTCTTTCTCCCTCGTTTTTTTTTTTTTTTTTATATTTTTTGAAGGACAAATGCTCACCTGCAATGCGAACATGCTAACACCACCAGTTCCCTGCACAAGCACCGTCTGTCCCGGTTTCAAGGGCTTCAGGCCGTACAGAGCATTCCAGCTGGTGAGCCCAGCACAGGACAGGGTGCTGGACTCGAGATGGGTGAGGTTGTCCGGAGACTTGATAAGGCCATTTTCGTTAAATGCGCCATATTGACGGAGGGTCCCATCGATCACGCCACCAAGACCGGACTTCGAGCTTCTGATATCAACCGGACCATACTGGTGGTACTGGTTGAACAAGGTGGTCACTTTGTCTCCCTTCTTAAACTGGGTGACTTTAGCCCCGACTTCGACGACTTCGCCAGCCCCATCGGAGCCGGGTACAACGGGAAGCGTCAGAGGGAAAGGATACAACCCCTAGAAGAAGGGTCAGTATAATATTCGAGTTTTTTATCTGAACGGAATTGTCGGATACTTTTGGAATGATTAGATCACGATAGTTGAGAGATGCAGCGTGTAACTTTACGAGCACTGAGTTCTCTCCTATGGAAGGGAATGGAGCTTCGCCATACTGGAGCTCATCGAAGCCCTTTTCCTTGTTGGAAATGGTCCACTGTTTGATCTTTGCGGGTGCCATGGCTGCCTGTGTCTTGGAATGCGTATTTGGGGGGATCAAGGTGATTATTATGAGGAAGAATTGGGAGGATTAACAAGTTTTGGCGCGGGGGCCATAGACTAAATACTTGTACTCTTGACGTAAGGGGAGAAGTGATGACGATGATGATGCTTAATAAGTCTCCCTCGTGCCAAGCATTCCCAGCAAATCAGGCCATCTCGTCAGATGGAGATCTCATTGTCGCTGATAAATCCTGCATGAGTGGATCAGTTACAAGGCAAGAGAGATTGAAGGTGTTTCATGGTCAGGGTGACGTTCGTCGAAAGATATCTTGCCCTGACGCCGGCAACGGAGGAACATTCGCCATACTACGTACTCCTGCATCTTCCAAAGCATAGAGTAGATTCGATACCATTAACGGAATGATAAGGCATTATTGGATAATATTTAATAGAAAAGTATTCTGTAAATACTACTCCGACTCTAGCGGTCGAAGATTCCCCTCAACTCAAGTAACCAACTCCGTATACATACCTAAGATCTAATACATGACTACCTCCTCCTATTCATTATGACTGAGGCACATTGGATGCCCCCCATCGATGGTAAGTATAAAGTACCCAGGAATGATAGGCTTCAATTCAAGTTCTCTCCTGCATTGATTAATGTTAGCTTCTGTAGAAATTCAGTGAGCAAACCCTAATAACCCTAATACTATATAGTTATATCTATATTTATATAATTAACAAGATACGTATAAGATGTAAATATCTCTATACTTCCCAAATCCATCTACTAATAAACAACACAGACCCACTTGGTGCACCAGCTATGGCGCCATCCATTGAGGATGTGCGATGTGAAGGCGGGATCTCCAGATGAGGGGATGAATGAGGGGTCAATCAATCCAAATCATAATACGTATCACTCTCTTTCCTCCAGCATCGGCCTTACTTCTTACCACTCCGCTGCTACTGCTGCTACTATCACCACTTATCACGCTTTAATTCAGTATGGCTTCAGGAAGAACCTTCAAGCTCAACTCCGGATACGAAATCCCCGCCGTTGGTCTGGGAACCTGGGTATGCGATGATGCCATCGAACTGCTTGGCCCTTGGGCCACCTGAACAACACTAATAACAATACATCCCAGCTTTCCAAACCCCATGAAGTCGAGAATGCCGTGGAACATGCCCTTCGCTCTGGGTATACTCATATTGATGCCGCGGCATGTTACCTGAATGAAAATGAAGTAGGAAATGGTTGGAAGAAGTCGGGTGTCCCCCGCGACCAGATCTTCGTGAGTGCTGGTCCCTAGTACCCTGTAGTTCTCCATCTAATCATAGAACAGATTACAAGCAAGTTGTGGAACACTCACCATCACCCCGATCACGTCGAGGAGGCAGTGGACAAGACTCTGAAGGACCTCCAGACGGACTATCTGGATCTATACTTGGTATAGTGCTTCTCATGGGCATCCTGCTCATGGAGAATGTCGCTAATATTGCTGCAGATTCACTGGCCGGTGGCATTCGAACACACAAACGAAACCCTTACCCCCATCGACCCACAGTCGAAACGATTTCGTCTAGCAAATGTGCCTATCGCCGACACTTGGGCTGTGTTGGAGAAGCTGGTCGAGGCTGGAAAAATCCGTAGCATTGGTGTCAGCAACTTTACTGTCGACAAAATCAAACAACTGCTCGAAACCGCCAAAATGCCCCCTACCGTGAACCAGATCGAGGCTCATCCATATCTCCAACAACCCGCGTTGGATCAGTTTCTGAAGGAACAGGTTCTCCCCCTCCTCCATACTACCTCGAAGAGTAAAACTCATTAACAAAATCTAGAACATTCTCTCGGTGGCCTACAGCCCACTGGGTAACAACATTTACAACGCTCCTCGGTACGAAAAAAAAAAAACACCGCATCCTCTTTCATACGATCTCACTAACTCTCCTCCAGCGTGGTCGACGACCCAACTGTGACGAAAATCGCCGCCGATTTAGGCAAAGACCCCGCTGGGCTTTTGATCTCCTGGGCTATCCAGCGTGGAACTGCCGTGCTGCCCAAGAGTGTCACCCCATCCCGTATTGAGAGCAATTTCCAAGGTAAGCCGGTCGTCCTGATTTCTCAAGCGTCTCTATTGCGCTGCGATTGATTCTAATATCAGTAGATTTCGTCATTCCGCCGGCTGAATTCGAGGCGCTGAACAAGTTGGATCGTGACCAACGGTACAATTACCCCTTCCGCTGGGGAATTGATGTTTTTGGCGAGTTGGGGGATGCTGAAGCTGAAAGACGCGCCGAGGAAAACGCCGCGCAGCAGAGAGAGGCATCCTAGGTTGGGTGCTGCGATGTGTGGTGATCTGTTGTGATTCATTCCAAATATGCTGGAAGAGTGGAGATGATATATATTCACTTCCAGGTAGTTCTTCAGTATAGCAAATCCGATAGGAAGATTAATCCGAGAAACAAAACCGAGAGAGAAGGTAATAGACAATAATGCACCTCCAGATAAACTAACGTAGAGAATTAGTTTTAGTCTGTGATGCGACTTGGATGCGCTGGGAGTAGCGATTAAAGTGAGGAAGCGGAAAAAGTCGCTTTTCAACCAACCACAACCTGCTTCGACACGAACTCTTTCCGCACCCTCCGTCCACCTAATTCTAGTCTGCTTGCCAATGTTCGATCTTCGAAAGGAGGTGCAAAATTTCTGTGATACTATCCAAAACACTTGAAACTACTCTTCTTCTCCTGGTTCCAACAGGTAAACGCACTACGATGCACGGGTCAGTCAAAGATGGCCGAGTCACCAAGACTAAACTAGCATCGTCGACACAGCGCAAATCAAGCAGAGCTCGGACAAAACAGATACCAGCAAGCAATTCCAATAGTACGTATATTTTTTTCTCTAATTGTACTTCGCCGTATATTACCTGAAGTCGAAAAGGCGCCAGATACGCTCTGCATTGAAACAAACCACCGCTCCCCTCCCCTTCCCCCATATATTTTTAATCATGGATTTCCACAATTATTGCATATCATCAGATATTTTTTATTGAACAGATCCCTAACTCATCCTAGATAATAAACCCCTCCCACTAGTAGAGCGAGTCAACAAACTCCCCTGCTCAGAATTCATCGCACTATACATCCCACCACACGCCCGCACAGTAATCCCCACAATATCTACGACTGAGTCCCCGGGTGAAAAACAAGAACCCGCATCAAGCTACAAGCTCGATATCTACACCGCGAAGACCATCCCGGCCGCAGACTTCGAAGCATGCTTTAAACTCATCGAACAAACGCAGTCAGCCGCTTACGCCAGCTCCGGCTTCGGGTGGTCCCCGGCCAAAAAGCGGAAGGAGATGCGCCTGCCGGATATGAAATATATAATATTGCGGCAGGTTTCTGGCCGCTACGACGCAACAGGGGAAGAAGAGGACGGCCGGACGGTGGGGGAGTTCAAAGGGTTTCTTTCTTTTATGGTTACGTATGAAGATGGGAAGGAGGTTGTGTACTGTTATGAGATTCACTTGGTGCCGAGTGCGCAGGGGCGAGGGTTGGGAGGGCTGTTGATGACGAAGTTTGCCGACTTGGGTAAACGGGTGGGGGTGGAGAAGGCCATGTTGACGGTATTCAAGTCCAATGCGAAGGCCGGTCGGCTGTATAGCAAGCTGGGGTATGTGGTGGATGAGTATTCGCCGAGGCCGCGGACGCTACGAAATGGGACTGTCGTAGATGTGGACTACTGGATTATGTCGCGGGGATTGCGGGATGAATGACTGTACGGGGGATTAAAAAATAGAGAGTTTGTGTGGTGCCATTGAAGTTCTCGTTTGGTTTTATATTTGATGGATGGTATCAGAATATTTATTATACTTGTCTAACATCTTTGCCCCGTATTTCGGGGTTGTCGTATTCCCACTCGTCTCGGAGAGCGGCAAAGATAATGTCTGCCAGGAGGATCGACAGACCCAAGCTCCACACGAGGGTGATTGCATAGAAAAAATTGGCGTTTCCGGAACCTGCATAGATCCAGAGGTAATAAAATGCCGGCCCTAGAAGAGTGGCATAGAGGATCGCAGAAATGGCAAAAAAGGTATAGCGCATCACTGTCTGCAATCAGTCATGTTCGGGGTTAAGAATGCGGTCATACTTACATGGGAAAAGGTGTCGGTAGAGAGGGAGGAGCGCAAAATACAGAGATGCGTCGGAGATGCTCGGATAAGGTTTGAAGATAGCAAAGATTCCTAATAGGGAGGTGAGAACGAACAACGGTTGTCGGCGTATCCGCACGGTCATTCCACCGACGTATGCTGCAAGATGGAGCCAGAAAACCCCAAGGAAGAACTCCCGGAAGGAGTCGAAGATCTCAATGAAGAAGTACCACCAAAGGCCAACATTGGGGGTAAGGTCGGGTACCAGCAATTGAAATCCATAAGTCGCGGAGACGAATTGAGGAAAATCATCGACGATCAAGCTAGACACCCCAAGTAGACCAGCAATGCTGAATAGGAATATCATGAAGTGTTTGATAGCGAACGAGGCCATCCCGGGAGGGGTCGGTTTTTGTGCACGTTGGTCATAGCAGAGAAGTACAAGCGGGATGAACAGGAGGGCGGGATATATCGAAAGATACGAGGCGAAACCCAACGCGAGCATTGCATTTAAGCTATTTCCACTCACGGCGTTGGACATGGCATACAGGATTCCCGTTGTCGTGAAGACTGCCGTTGATCGGCCGAGGCACGTTGCGATGGTGAAGGGATTGAAGAGAAACCTGATGAGTCAGTGACAAGATACCTACACTGCAGTTGGACAGATATTTACCATGCTGCGATTGACAACCCATCCCATCGAATATGCTTCCGTAACGCTGTGTAAAATCTTCCCGAAACTGCCTGCCCTGAGTCGGCTATGGTGATCAATGCGTCGGCATTAACAAGGTCCACGAGTGAAAAGAAGATAGCCGTTATCAAAGGTGACATATTGGCATTAGGGAGGAGGGAAAATAGAGGAAGAAGGATAGGCGCCTAGTTTCAATGCATCAGTATAAGAATGAGTCGCAACGTCCATGTGTTCTGAGTTAGTACCTGATGGTAGACGCCCCCGTCATAGGGGGAAACATTTCGCTGATAGAGATAGAGGCCTTCCTGGACTAGACAAAACATTCAGCGACATGTTGTGTAAGAGTAAGGTGTCGTCTATTCAATTCAATGAAACACTCACGTCTCTTGAAGCTGGTAATTGGGGTGGACACTTCCACACGCCCTGTCAACAGATTTGGCAAGGAAGGGAAAAAAAGGGCCAGAAGAAGTCGCAAGGCATGGGCAGCCAGGAAGACAGCTGCCTTCCTATCCACAGCCATGATGGTCGATGGGGTCACTCGGCACGAGGAGAGGGTACAGCAACATCAATAGTAGTAGGTAGATGTAATGATGCTCCAGCTGTTCTTCCACCACGCCAAGACCACCTCCGCGCATTTCCCTTTTCGGCCACGCACGGACCATCCTTACCGCCGCGGAAGAAAAAAAAAAAAAAAAAAACTTATCGACAACAAATTTTCGAGTGATCGAGATTGCCCTTTCCGCATTTCCTCCTTCAACACCTTCACCACTCTCCGTGCATCGCATCCTCCATCATGGGTAAAATTAAGAAGAAGGGTATGTATTTGTTGCGCATGCTTTCCACTTTCTATATCATCTTTTTAAAACAGCGCAACGATCATGGACTGACAACTTCCAGGTACCTCTGGCCAGGCCAAAAACTATATCACTCGAACCCAGGCGGTCCGCAAGCTTCAGATCTCTCTGCCTGATTTCCGTCGGCTATGCATCTTCAAGGGTATGTTTCTCTCTATTGGTGCGCAATCATGTCTGGTCCTAACTTTGGAACCAAAACATAGGCATTTACCCTCGTGAGCCCCGTAACAAGAAGAAGGCCTCGAAAACTGCGACTCAGAACACGACCTTCTATTACACGAAGGATATCCAGTACTTGCTGCATGAGCCCCTCCTTGCGAAGTTCCGTGATCAAAAAGCCGTCGCCAAAAAAATCGCGCGCTCTCTTGGTCGTGGAGAAGTTGGCGATGCATCCCGTATCGAGAAAAACCATGCGCCCCAGCTCACTTTGGACCATATCATCAAGGAGCGCTACCCTACTTTCATCGACGCTTTGAGGGATCTCGACGATGCTTTGTCTCTCCTCTTCCTTTTTGCCAACCTTCCTTCTACTACTCACGTTCCCCCCAAGACCATTGCTCTCTGCCAGCGCGTTACTCACGAGTTCCAGCACTATCTGATCACGACCAACTCGCTGCGGAAGTCGTTCCTTTCCATCAAGGGTATCTACTACCAGGCGACCATTCAAGGTCAGGATATAATGTGGCTTGTGCCATACCGTTTCGTTCAACGTGTGAACGGCGACGTTGATTATCGTATCATGGCCACCTTTGTCGAACTCTACACTACCCTTCTAGGATTCGTCAACTTCCGCCTGTACTCCTCTCTTGGTTTGAGATACCCCCCCAAGTTCGACAAGCGCAGCGATGAGAACGGTGCGGAATTGGCGGCTTTCACCCTTGAGGGTCGTGCCGTCGCGGACGCCCCCAAGGCCATTGGAACCGGAAACAAGCAGACAAATAGCTTGACAAACCAGGAGGTGTCTAGTGAAGTCCAGGCAAAGGTCGACAAGGTGATCAAGTCTGCTGGTTTGGATAAAACGAAACCAGAGCAGCCTACAGAGGCAACCGAGGAATCCACAGAGGCCATCGACAAGTTCGAGCCTACCGCTCCCGAGGCTGATACATTGCCTCAGCCTGATATCAGCGGTGAAGAGGCCGGATCCCTCTTTGCCCCATTCACATTCTACATCTCGCGGGAGGCCCCCAAGGCTCCTTTGGAATTCATGTTGCGCGCTTTCGGGTGCAAGCGAATTGGTTGGGATACGATCCTCGGAGACGGTGCCTTTACCCACAACGAAGCGGACCCTCGCATCACTCATCAGATTGTGGACCGTCCCACACTTCCCGAATCCTCTCTTCCTGCCATCCCCGCAGCTGCAGAGAACGGTGACGACGGTGCGACCCAAAAGGTCAAGCCTGGCACTCGTATCCCTGGTAGAACGTACATTCAGCCTCAATGGGTATGGGACTGCATCAATGAAGGGAAGCTCCTGCGACCTGACCTTTACGCGCCTGGAGAGACTTTGCCTCCCCACTTGAGTCCGTGGGTCAAGGCTACCAAGGGTGCCTACGATCCTCGTGCCACTCTTGCTGAACAGGAGGAAGAAGGCGAGGCCGAGATTGCCGCCGATGAAGAAGAGAAAGAAGAGAGTGATGAAGAGATGGAGGAAGCCCCCGCTGCCAAGAAGGTTGCGGCTAAGGATGAATCCGAGGCTGAAGATGATGAGTCTGTTGATGGTGGCATGGATATTGCGAACAGCGATGACGACAGCGAGAGTGAGGAGGAGGATGAGGAGGAGAGCGAGGAGGAAGATGCTAGTCCATTGGAAGACGACAATGCCTCCCAGTCGGAAGACGAGGAGGAAGTCGCCCGGACACAGCATCAGAAGGAGCTTGAGGCCGAGGCTGCTGGTCTCCCCTTCTCCTCCAACGGCGCGAATGATGATTCCAAGAAGAAGAAATCCTCGCAGGCCAAGAAGGTTGCCGCGAAGAAGCGCAAGGAAGAAGAAGAGTTGGATAGACAAAAGATGATGATGAGCCGGAAGAAGCGCAAGCTGCTCGAGAAGATGATGTACTCGAACAAGAAACAGTCTGATGAGTCGGCCAAGTTGCGGTCCAAGCGCAGAAAGATTGAGAAGGGTGCGGAGAAATAGGGACGGTAGTAGGTATTAGGCGTTAGCAAAAGTTGAATATTGTGACAAAATAATAGATATGAGATATTCTGGTCAAGACGTAAAATGACACAATAGGGTAGTCAAGGAGATTTGAACAGAGAATATAGGCATACTCGTCGAAAAGCTTCATCTCCTCTCAAGCATCTATGACTGACAGAGTCCGATTACTGGCCATATTACATAAACCAGGCAAGGTGCCCGAGTGGTTAAGGGGTTCGACTCGAACGACCGATATCGAATACATTCGTGTGCGCAGGTTCGAATCCTGCCCTTGTCGTATGTTTTTATTTTTTCACCTTCAAGGTGATTTTTCCAAATAGATGTAAGGGAGAATAGTCGTAGCCCTACCTACCTATTGGAAAGAGTGCCTGCCGTTTCCTACCGTTGTTTTCAAGGTTCTGCCGGAAGTCCCTTATTATTTGATTGATGTGATATCGATAAGGTCACGTGATATCATTTTTTTCCTGGCCTCTGTTGGATACATCTAACTTCCTCTCATTCTCCTCCAAGCTTCAATATTCTCCTTTCTCCAGGACTGGTTCCTTCAGATTACTCAGACATCCTGAGACAGTCTTTTGTGTCACGAGAAACATTCAATTTGGGCATGTGTATTTTGCGAAACCAAACACATCTTTTTACTCCATTGCGCAGTCTTGTCATGTATACAGAAGCACCATAAGCTGCTAGAAAACGATCAGATTTGACGGATTTTTGCGGGACATCTTGGGGTAAGAAAATCCCAGCCCCGGAATGTCCAACCTGGGCTCTTCACAATTTGCACCTCCTCAATCTGCACAGCCATATACATCCATATTTGGAGGTTCTAGCAGCCAAGATGTTACCGGATTTGAGTCGGAATCCGAGATACCGCGAGGCGCGGATATTGATGAAGATGAGGATGAGGATGATGTCTTCATGCGAGATTTCCCGTTAGAGATCGACCCCTCTGACGATGATACGTTTAATGGATACGACGACGAAGATACGGGATCAGAAGATAGCTTTAAACCCCGGAGCACGCGATATGAATCCCAGAAGAGAAATAGCACATCAGCCACGACTACCACAAACCAAAGAAATCTGGGTAGTCCGTCAATGTCGCCTTCTTATCGCCCCAATCGGTTCCGCGGACCGGAGACCACATGGCGAACGCTCACCGCGGAAGACAGACAGAATGCTCAGGCTCTGGAAGATATCAGAGCCAGAGACCTTGCGGCACACCTTTACAATGCACATGTTCTACGAGTTCGGGCGCGCGAAATTGCAAGACAAGCAGCGGATATGAAAGACCAAAGAAATGACTTAGAGACCTTTCTTCCGCCTAAAAGATGGGCTGCATGGCCAGTGCCTCCAAATGAGGTCCCCCGAAGAAACGAACTTCGCCAAGACGACGAGATATGGACCCTCAGGATGCACCCAGATCCTCGACCAAGTGCTGACTTGGAGGAATCTGTTACTGCCGTACTTGTCAAGAGAGCGAAGGAAATGTTCAACGCTCGGGATTGGCATGTCGTGCGATCTACACCCCAACAAAAAGGGGCGATTGCGCCACATCCGGGTACACAGGAAGAAAGCGCTGCGGAGCCAGACATGAAAAGTGACCCCGATTCTGACGTCGAGCAAGCTTCTTTAAGACCAGTCGTCCAGGCTGATGACAGTCAATCACACAAACAACTCCTCCCGATTACTCGAAACATCATCACGGATTTAGACCGGCTTCTTATGGGCCTTCATCATGGCCGTAAAGCCGGAGTGGCGCCCGATGACAGTTCCGCAAGCGAGTGGCAGTCCGACACCGCCAGCATTGCGTCAGGCTCGTCGGCTTCCAGATGGAAAGAAGGGAGGGCGATGTCCGAAGAGTCTAGGGGGAGCCAGTCCCGAGGCAGGAAACGCATTCGAAAGTCATCTACGCATGGTATGTCGACAAGTGGACGCTCCCAAAAATCATTTGCATCCAGCAGGGCCAATTCCTCCCGATCGAGAGGCCGCTCGGTGGGTAGCGATTCTAAACGACCGAGCAGTAATTTTCGCCTTGGCCTTCGAGATTGGAGTGAGGTAGTTGGAGTTGCATCCATGGTGGGTTTGCCTCCCACTGTAGTAATGCGTACCGCGCAACGATGTGCCGCGCTGTTCGGGGAAGACATGGCATTCCAGACATTCCGAGAGGGCAAGCTGCGGTCCGTGCGAAACGAAGACTCGCGCGCCTGGGAGTATGCAGAGAACGATTCTGAATCCCCACAAGACCTGGTATCTTCACCTTCTCCACCGCCTCCACCAAAGAAGAAGCCTCGCTCCCGCGCACATTCGACAAAGAAGAGATCTGTTTCCCGGCTTACGAGTACTGGCCCTGAAGGAGGGGCCCAACCAAAAGGGCAGGCTGAGCAAGGCAAAAGCGACCTGACATGTCCTCTACGATCTTGCTCGCGACACGCTAAAGGGTTTTCACGCCGGTGGAATCTCAATCTCCATATGAAACGTATGCACCCTAAGTATGTGCCGAGGAGTGGAAACAAGTCCCCTGCTGTTATTGGGCCAGACGACGAGATCAGCCACGACTGAATGAATTTTGCGAGACTAGATCTATAGATACTCACCTCCTCCCTACATAGGGAATGAATCTGACTTGATTTAAGGCATTTGCTGTTGGATCCTGAAATAATACTTCCAAAATAGGTAGTACTTAAAGTACCAGCTAGAGTAAGAGACATTGGGGTGCTAGCCAGGTATCTTCGATAGTATGGGTCAGGTCAGGTCATGTACAGAACAATATGTACTACAATCAACGGAGGTTCAGGGGACTCCCATTGGCCAAAAGTCCCGAGTCTCTTCCCGGCATGATGTCCTATTGGCTGAAATTGCCGCGGTCATGGTCGGCATGCCGAAGCAATGGGAACGATACAATACAATACCATCTATCATGATGTATATTAACTTCGGTTTTATCATATCACCTTGAAGACACGGCTGTCGATGTGCCTTCATGGAAGAAAGGGTTGAACTGAGGCAGGTTTAATGGACTCATGGATTAATATAACTATAACTATATCCACCAATCTAAGAAAACACCCCTGATGCCGGCCGCAGAGAGCGCCGGATGACGTCGATCCACGTGACGCATCGCTATCTTTCCCCCCCGCGGGACGGCGAAGAAGCTCCTCCAGGTTGATTATTACCATTACCAATTATTATTCCAGCCCCATAGATACACTCTCCATGTCAGAACCAAATATTGGGGCAGCTCCTGATTCTCCCGACTATATAGTGACCCCATCGCTCGCTCAGAATCTTTTCTGGCCGCTCGTCTTATCTTCACTTTGTTCGTTCTTCATCCCGAGGCGTCCCCGCAATCAGTAAAGAAATACGGAGACCAGAACGCGGCTTTATCAGCGAATTTCCAAACCCACCAACCTAGAAGCCACTATATCAGTGGGCCCTTTCCACAATCATGGACAGAATCGCTCGTCCTCTCACTCGGCAATTGTTAAAATCGCGACTTCGATACCCCTTTGCTGTTCCTTCCCCCATCTACGCCCAGAGACTATACACAATGGGTCACACTGTACCTCCGGTGAGTTCTATTCTATCCTCAGTTAGCTGTGCCCCTCTAGGTCAAAACCAGGCGCTGATGACTACACTGTACCAGCTCAAAGACCAGTCTCTCTTCATTGAGAAGGCTTATGTCAATGGAGAGTGGGTGGACGCCCAGTCTGGGCAGACCTTTGAGGTCCACGGTAAGTAGCAATAGAGCCTTCCGTTTCCCACCCAATCCAATTGATCTTACTGAATATCCTCACCTATAGACCCCGCTTCCGGCAAACTAATTGGAACTTGCCCTGAGTTCAACGCTGCAGACACCGAAAAGGCCATCCAAGCTGCCACAGAGGCCTTCCCCGCCTTCCGCTCGACTCTCGCCCGCGAACGTTCTCGCATGCTCCGCCGCTGGTACCAGTTGATGATGGACAACGCCGATGACCTGGCAAAACTGATCACATGGGAGAACGGAAAGCCCTTCGCAGACGCCAAAGGTGAGGTGAACTACGCCGCGGGCTTCTTCGAATGGTTCAGCGAGGAAGCTCCCCGCATATATGGCGACACCATTCCTTCGTCGGTACCGGGCAACAGAGTCATGACACTTAAGCAACCCGTGGGTGTTTGCGGTCTGATCACTCCATGGAACTTCCCCGCTGCAATGATCACACGGAAGATCGGGCCTGCGCTCGCAGCCGGTTGCACCGTGGTCTGTAAGACCCCTGGCGAGACGCCATTCACCGCAAACGCGCTCGCGGAGCTGGCCCATCGCGCCGGTATCCCCAAGGGTGTTATCAACATTGTCCCTGCTCTGAAGAACACGCCCGAGGTGGGCGAGGTCATCACCACTCACCCTGAAGTGCGCAAGGTCTCGTTTACCGGCTCAACCAATGTGGGCAGACTGCTCATGAAGCAGGCCTCATCCACTGTGAAGAAGGTGTCGTGGGAGTTGGGTGGAAACGCCCCTTTCATCGTGTTCGACGACGTGGAGGATCTCGATGCCGCAGTTGCGGGTGCCGTGGTCTCCAAGTTCCGTAGCTCGGGTCAGACCTGCGTGTGTGCCAACCGCATCTATGTGCAGCGCGGTATCTACGACGAATTCTGCAAGCGCTTTGCCGAGAAGGTCAAGGCCTTCAAGCTCGGAGCCGGCTTTGGAGAGGGTATCACTCACGGACCTGTCATCCATGAGCGTGCCGTCGACAAGGTTGAGGAGCATGTGAATGATGCCGTGTCCAAGGGCGCGAACGTTCTTGTCGGTGGCCAGAAGGTGCCCGAGCTGGGCCCGAACTTCTACAACCTCACCGTTCTGGCCAACATGACGAAGGACATGCGCATTGCTTCGGAAGAGACTTTCGGTCCTGTGGCTGGACTGTTCCCCTTCGAGACGGAGAAGGAGGTCGTGGACCTGGCAAACAGCGCCGAGGTTGGTCTAGCGGGCTATTTCTTCAGCGGCAACGTCAAGCGGATCTTCCGTGTTGCTGAGGCTATGGAGGTCGGCATGGTTGGTGTGAACACGGGTATCATTAGTGATGTTGCCTCTCCGTAAGTATTCCGTTGTGCCCCCCGGATTGTTTGAAGTATGCGAGCTAACCTGTATCAGATTCGGTGGTGTCAAGCAGAGCGGATTTGGCCGCGAAGGAAGTAAGTACGGAATTGACGAGTTCCTCACGATCAAGAGCGTCACCTTTGGCGGGATGGGCGAGCCTCTGCAGTCGTGAGATGGCGGAGATGCATGAAAACGGGAGTTTATGAGAATTGCAAGGTTTTGATATGTATAGATGTAAATGGTTTCTTACCCCAATATGACAATTTTTAATATAGTCAACTCACCTTATTATAGTAGAACTAAAGTACGGAAAAGATATTTTGAGTAGACAGAGAGTGTATTGCCTTGGCGAAATCTAAATAGCCAATCAATGCAGGGATAGGTCTAATATACATGATGCATAATACAAGAGAGAATAAAAAAGCGCCTCATATCCCAGCCAAATAAATAATAGAAAAGAAGAAGCGTAGATGCGCACAAATTCCAAACATGAGTCAAGGAATCCGGATGTCCAGTATATGCAGGTGAAGTCCTTTTTGGGGGGGGGTTCGAGTTTTAAGCATGGAGTGATATCATATCGCAACACCGGCTCACTTGGATGGAATAAGAAAAAAAACAAGGGAGTCTGAAATCCATCAACCAAATGGATTTATTTGCCTTGACGCTGCTTGTGCTTGGGGTTCTTGGAACTACCGCAAGGAAGAGGAAAGTCAGCAAACAAGTACCTAAGTTTCAACAGCTTGTAAAGATAGATCAAGATAAGTCTCACCAGATGATATAAACTCTGTTCTTTCTGCGCACCGGCTATTTATAATTCCCCCAATAGATTAGCTACCATCTCACCCCTCAAACAGAAGAAAATCAAACAAGTACTATCCTACCTTACACCCATCACACAGCCGCTTCACCGACGATCGGGTCTTCATCCCCCGGACTTGTTCGATCTGTCGGACGGTGGAACCCAGGCTGGCGACACTGGACTGTTGGGTCGACCGGGACCGCAGACTCCGCAGGCCATTTGTCAATGACGCTTTCGTCAATTGTGAGTATTGTCGCAGGGAAAAGAGACCGGTTGTCGTCGGCCGGGAGAGGGAGGGAAGAATTTGGCGGAGGGCGCGGGTTGAGGACCCGAGGACGGAGCGGAAGGACAGCATTCTTGGCGGTCGGGGATTGTATACCGGGTCAATTCAGGGAGACCGGATTCCGGAGAGCAGAGAGCGGAGGAACAAGGCGTTGTTTTGCGCGTGAATGCGGATGGGGTTCGATGTTGGAGCGGCGGATGAAGCGTGGAAATGTTGCTCGGAGGTCGGGTTTGGCCGATGCTCCGGGGAGGGGCTTTGATTGGGTGGTGGGAAGTAACCAATCAGGAAGGGGGGTTAGGGGGTATACTTCTGGGATGTATGGGGTACGAGCGAGGGACTTGCTAGTTCGTAGTTGTTATTCATTAATATTAGGTACCGAGGAAGTACCTGGTAGTTACTAGTTGGTTGGAAGCTGTTGGGATGAGGGGATGAATTCATTAGACGTGAGGAAGCTTAGATGAAATTGGACATTCTTGTAGGCTGTGCTTCAGATGATAATCCCTCCTGATTTCTCCCTCATTAGGTGGATAATATATAGCGGGTCATTTCAATCAATACACTTATCTCATTAGCTGCGAGTTCTCTAGAGTTTTATATTGTTGGATGGCGGAGTGTGCCCGCGTGGGGACCAAGTTGGGGGCGATGCATTCAGAGGCATAATAAAAGACTCCAGGTGGGATACCTCTTGATCATGGCAAATAACAACTATCTCCTACCTACCTACCTACCTAACTATCTATCTATTATTTCATACTTGCCAGGGATTCAATTCTATCCTGGAATACAGTAGGTATGTGATTTTCAACTCCTCTCAGCCTCCATTGTAAACCCTAAGCTAACCCTAGCAAATAAATAGCGACCCTCTGTGCAAAAACGATTGAAAAGAATCACCAAATTCATTGAAAATCCCACGAGATGATTGCCACTCAAGATCCCCTATCAAACAAAGATTCCTTCGACCACAGCCTCTGGATGGAAGCGGATGCGCCCCCGAAGCCCAAGGAGAATTTCTTCAAACATCTCTATACAACGCCGCTGAAACAACTCTCCGGGTGGGAAATTGCGCTGCGGTTTTTAATTGCATTCCTAATCGGTGGGGTGGTTGGTGCCGTCATTGGGGTTTTAATACGTTATACCTAGGGAGGCCGACTATCTTTATTTGCTTGAGTTGGCGTTTGGGGCGAAATTTTCGATTTTTCTTTTGGTTGGGAACTGGGGGTATATATAGGCATGTGTTGGTTAATGGACAATCATATTATCTGATACAGTGTTTCTCTATAACTTGCTGCCTAACAAGGCGAGCGTATGAGAGGGAAGATCATCAACTCCCCAAGGTCTCATGAGAATACAACATGTAGAGTATCAGCGGTATAGCATATTAATAACAAGTTTCTTTCATTCATCAATGACAAGCCATGCGGCAGAAATCTATCGATCGCACACTCAAAACCCTAACGCCCGAGAAAAATCTTCCTTTTATTCGCATCGTGGAATTCAGACAAATCATCATCACAGCAGTAGACTTCTAGGAACGAAGGAAAGTGTGGTAGGTGGGAGAATCGGTGTGCTCGGTGAATGGATAGCCCAGGTCTTTCAGGAAAGACTCCAGGTCAGCCTTCTCAGGACTGGGGCACTGAATGCCGGCAAGAACCTTGCCAACGTCTCCGCCATAGTTTCGGTAATGGAACAAGGAGATGTTTTGGTTGGGTCGAAGGGTCGTCAGGAACCTGGCCAGAGCGCCAGGACGCTCGGGGAATTCGAACATGAAAAGACGCTCGTCCTTGGCATCGCAGCGACCACCCACCAGGAAGCGGACATGTCTCTTCGCCAATTCGTCATTGCTCAAATCCCTCGTGGCCATACCGGCCTTGGTCAGCTCGCTCATGATCTTCGCCAGGTCCTCGCCTCCGGTTGATGCCGACAGAGAAATACCCATCAATACATCGGCCGACTCATCCCGGGCATACCGATAGTTGAACGCAGTCACCGCGTGAGGGAGCACAACCTCGACCAGTTTTGCAAAAGCACCAGGCTTCTCGGGGATCTTGACACTCAGGAGAGCCTCCTTGCGCTCTCCCAGGGCAGCACGCTCGGCGACGAAGCGCAAGCGATCAAAGTCCATGTTGGCACCCGAGGTGATGGCGACCAGTTCACGACTGGTGTCCGGGCTGGGATTCAACTTGACATATTTCTTAAGACCAGCCAAGGCAAGAGCACCGGCCGGTTCAATAATAGATCGGGTCTCCTCGAACGCATCCTTGATGGCAGCGCATGTCTCGTCGGTGGAGACCTGGATGATCTCATCCACCACTTCACGGGCCAGCCGGAAGGGTTCCTCTCCCACATTTTTGACAGCCGCGCCATCGGCAAAGAGTCCCACCTCACTGAGTCGCACGCGCGAACCAGCGCCCAACGACTGAGCCATCGCGTTGGCATCATGCGCCTCCACTCCGATCACCTTCACATGCGGCGCAATGCGTTTGAGATAAACGCCGACTCCTGCAATCAGACCACCCCCGCCGACTGCGCAGAAGACCGCCTCCAATTTTTGTAGGTTTGCCTGACGCAGAATCTCCATTCCGATAGTTCCCTGGCCGGCGATCACATAGGGGTCGTCGAAGGGGGGGATGCTCGTGAGTCCGTGCTGTTGTTCCAAACGGTGGGCCTCGTCCTTAGCGGCGTCGAAATCGTCTCCGTGAAGAACCACACTGCCACCCAAACGAGCGACGTTTAGGTGCTTGATGGCGGGGGTTCCCGAGGGCATAACGATAGTCGCGGGGATCTTCAGCTTGCGCGCGGAGAACGCAACGCCTTGGGCGTGGTTACCTGATCAGGTGGGTTAGAATTGAGCGGTCCCTTCAATTGAGTAGATGATAGGGTTCATGCGCCAGCGTACCTGCGGAGCATGCAATCACACCCTTCCACCGCTGTTCATTGGTCAAATGCGCCATTTTGTTGTACGCTCCACGAAGCTTGAAGCTGAACACAGGAAGTAAATCCTCCCGTTTCAGCAAGACGCGGCATTCCAGGCGATTACTGAGATTGACCGCATCATCGAGCGGGGTCTCCGTGATAACATCGTACACGCGGGAGGTCAAGATCAATCGGAGGTACTAAATCAATCAGTGATGGGAGTTTCCCAATTGTGTCCTTGGACTAGACTAGACTCACGTCAGGGTACCCATTGGGGAGGATATAGGATTCAGGGATGCCCCAATTGGGGGTGAGGCTCAAGCGTCTCGCCTCGTCATACTCTGGAGGGGTAGGAGCGGCGGTGTACTCGGTCAGGGCGAGGTTGGTCATTTTGGGGGAGAGGGGCGACGCAAAGCCGTTCGTGGTAGATTCTTGGGACATTGTGTCGCCCAGATTTGATTAAATTCAATCGTTGATCGGAGGAAATGAATGAGTCAGACCGATCGAGGCGAAATGGATCGGTGCCACCGAGACAGTCTTTTCTTTTCTTCATCTTTTTTTGTTCCGGGATCGGCGCCGTTGCGGATTATGTCAGCAACCCTGACCCTGAGCCCTAATTGTCTTATTGTCTTATTGTCTTATTGTCTTGGTTCAGGTACCTACTGAAGTAGCCAATATTTCAGAGGATGAGACTGCCTGTAGTTGATATCGATTACTGGCCATAATACTGTTGATATTAAGTAACTAGGCACATCGTTGAAGTCTCATGAGTGATTAAGAACGGCTGTACATTATACTAATTATATTGTAATATACAAGTACATATGGTTTGTACTACATTTACAACATCACTACCATTGTTAACTTATGCTGCCAATTACACTTCAAATGACAGTATTTCTAAAATACTGAATAATCCATCCAACCCCTATACCCATGTCTTTTTCGTGCTATTGGAGGAGATAATGTATATTGTAGGAGGTACCTGAGGTATATTACCCCTATGCCTGATATCTTATTTACGGTCACATACAGTATGGCCCTTGAACAAAAATTACCCTTCAATTTTGCGCATCTCAGCGACGTCATGTCATGTGTTGCTCGTGGTTTGATACAAACTCGAGAATCTTCTTCCGCCGACTCAAGCTGACAGCATTGGTAACGAAAAGCAGGATCTACTGATCGGGTGTGAAATATTTTGAACTAACCCTTTGCATAGGAGGTACTCACCTTTTAACGGCTCCTCCGATCCTGCAATTCGACGCCGCGGACTCCCGATAATAATTCACCCACCCTTTCAACATCGTCAACAGCAATTACTACCATTGAAAATGAACGACCCACTTCCTTCATCCATGGATGGCAATCCGTATGTACCGACCCTTTCTTCAAGGAATGCATGAAATATACACATGATAGCTAACCCCCGTGGTTGGTGGTCGAACAGCCAGTTCCAAGAGGAGACCGGCTTCCAGAAGTTCCGTAGACGCTTGAAGGAGGAACCTTTGATTCCACTCGGTACGTCAACCTCTCGACCTCCATTTCTTCATGTTATACCTTCTCCATGGCTTTTCCGCGCTATGCCATTTGATACCCACGCCCGGTCGGCCACCACTTCTCACATTGTTGTTTTAATCTTAGGATGCGCCGCAACCTGCTATGCCCTCTACCGCGCCTACCGGTCGATGAAGTCCGGCGACTCAGTTGAAATGAATAAGATGTTCCGCGCCCGTATCTACGCCCAGGCCTTCACCCTCGTCGCCATAGTTGCCGGAGGCATGTATTTCAAGACGGAGCGAAAACAGCGTCGGGAGTTCGAGCAGGCCGTGGAAGAGCGCAAAAGTCAAGAGAAGCGAGATACCTGGCTTCGTGAGCTGGAGATTCGAGACCAGGAGGACCGCGGCTGGCGGGAACGTCATGCTGCCATGGAGGCGGCGGCGGAGGCGGCGGCAGGTAAGAAAAAGGTCGAGACCAAACCGGCTCCTGAACAGGATGCTGCTCGGTCCGCTATCGAGGCGAGCGAACAGAAGCCTATTGGCGTGTTCAATGCTGTGATGGAGTTGGTCTCGCGGCAGAAGTAAAGAGGGGAAAAGCTTAGGAAAGCAATCTTCTTTTTTTTTTTTAATTTAATTTTTTATATTGTACATACGTCCTGGATTTTCTCACCAGTTCGAAGTCTTTCCCTTTCCGTTTTAGTGCTCACCTCTCGCCGCTTTTTGCTCACTGAGTAGACCTGAACACGCCCTGAGCCCGCTATCTCAGAGCAGGTAATGGGATGGTGTAACACGACTCCTGCGACGCAAAAATAGGAACAATCTAGTCGTGGCATCTTAAGCCTTAGGGAGCGGGTCAGATGGCGAATCTGCTGATGAGTTCCACCGTCTAGGCGACGTAGACCCTGCAGGGGACGGAAATCCCGATCATTCTGAGCCGCTGACTCCTAATATCGCGAGCGTTGATTTGGACGGGCTGGATGATGAGGAATTTGCCCTACCAAAAAGCGTTAGAACGCTGTAGCAGGGGTGAGCCTAAATTGCGTATAGATTTGTCAACCCGCGAGGTTGGGGCGGGTTTCTAGGGTAGGGCTAGACAAGTAGTGGCCCGTCTCGGCACGATCGATGCTAGTGGGCAGCAGAAGGTGTAGGGGAATTTATCCAAGGCATGCTAGAGGATGGACTACCTAGGAGCAGAAGTACATCCATGGTAGCCTTAGTATTAGCTATCCACCTCCATTGGCCGAGTATCAAATGCTACGCATATAAACAAATGCCGATACGCAATACGCACCCCCTAAGGTGAGTTTAGGCGAATACGCCGCCGCGTAGGATCGGATACCAATACGCTGGAGTTATAGATTAGTCTGTCTTGGATTTTACCTATGGCTTATTCTATCTATCTAATTTCCAGACTTGAGATAGCGATATAAAGAACTGACTCCTCGGCCATAACACAATAGAATTACAATCGGTTCTCTTTACTTCAAATCTGTGCCTGAGTAATCACTTCTTATCTTTAATCTTTCTGTTCATCATGCGGATTTCACTCTTTCCCCTTTTAACCCTTTGTACATCTGCGCTTTGCGATGGAGGATTTCTTGCGACCTGTAATTCGGTAAGTGAAAGCTTGACTACCTTATGAACTGACTTATTAAGAGGTACTTTTGCTTACATATGACATAATAGCTCAGTATAGTAGATGATCGATACCTTCATGCGAATTGTCGCAAAATCGACGGGTCTTATATATCCAGTGAACAAGATTTAAATCTCTGTGTTATAAACAGCGGTGAACAGCTTGTTGCCCAAAATAAGTAAGTCGGCACTGCTTATTTCACTCTATGTAATTGACTTCATAAGATTTTCGACAAGGGCTGATGGAGTAAACAGTGGAAACTTTGGCGATAGTACCTATGGTTGCTCCGTGTCAGAATCCGCGTATCTCACTTGTTTTCGCGTGGGAAAGGAAGTCGGCGGTATTGATATAAGTAAGTATATCATTTCTATCTTTCTATCTAGCATTGCCTAGAGCTATAGCTAGTATAACTAGATACTAGAGTTATAGTATTTGCTAACATGATGGTTATAAAGATACGTTTATGTCTAATGTTGATGGACTTATGAGGTGCTTTGGTCATATAAGCAAGCCTCTTTAGTACGTCGGGGGAAACATCGACGTTGGAATGGGTTTCAACCTCGCTTCGTCATCACTTAGCTAGATTCCGTTAGATGCTTAAGTAGTTGGCCATCCTATCGCCCCAATAGAAGGACGATATTTAACCATTTTTTCTGCACTGATGAGTCTTAAATATATATTTATCCAGTTTTCTGAATCTGAATAACTAGAAAATCAAGTGCGTATAGATACATATATACATTCAGATATGCAAGGCATGAAATTTCTCACCTCTATCACTTTTAATAAGTTGGTCTCTCTCTCTCTCTCTCTCTCTCTCTCTCTCGTTATTGGGGTGAGTATCCTCGAATCCCCAACGCAATGGAAGTATGGGGTGAGAATGGATGGATCAACCAAGGATTTGTTCATCAAGGTACCGTCTCATGGTTTCAAATTCTGCTTTCCCTGTCTGAATATAATTAGACACATGGATAGGTGATGCATATTTGGATAGGTTTCTTACCGAAAGCAGATATCTGATATGTTGCTATGCACTAATCATTAGATCTGTTCTGAAAGTATTTCAACTCTCCAACTTACTAAATCTGTGACGTTTCGATGACGCTCAAATTCCTGACGAGCATAGCTATGTAGTTCATCCCGTGTCGGCGAACTGGGGATCTCTTTTTTATGAAGATGATCAGCATGTAATGGAAAAGACCGTGCCAGACAAGGATCAGACTAACTATTTAGCGCTCGAACAATCTCACGCCATAATCCGAGAACTCTCTGCCTTTGAATGAACTAAACATGATGTTAGTAAAGTAGGCCCAGATTGAGGTCAAGCAGCCTGCCTACTGACATGATCTAGACCAATTGCTGGTTTTTTGAGCCGTGACGGTTGACCGCGGGAGACGGCTGCAAGCAATGTGAGAGAGGAGCGCATTTCA
This sequence comes from Aspergillus nanangensis, assembly GCA_015844325.1. Lineage (NCBI taxonomy): Eukaryota > Fungi > Ascomycota > Eurotiomycetes > Eurotiales > Aspergillaceae > Aspergillus > Aspergillus nanangensis. The sequence continues at coordinate 97,692 of VCAU01000043.1, read as the reverse complement.
CAAGGGAGGAGAATGAGCCATATAGATATGGATGTAGATAGGTATATATATATTGATACAAGTTAGATCGATTAAGTTGAAAGAGCAATGGAACTGTAACCAGAAGGCGGTCAGTGGATGGGGAGAATGTCCGTCTTGTCAGGGACGGTTCCGTGACCGTACAGTATCCGTCAGGTACCTCAGGTAACAATGAAATAAATGTACTCGATACTTACTAGGGAGGATTAGGGAATAGTATCTACCTGGAGACATCCAGTGCAGAACATGTTCTCTGGGTGCATTTCTTCAATTGAATGTACCTAGTAATTGGTCTAACGAGGCATCTGTTTACTTTACAGGTCCATTGTCAACAGCAGAACGCTGACTGGCCCATCCGCCTCGCTCACGTGACGCGTTCCTGGCTTCCCCGAACTTTTTTTCGGAGTCGCAGAAACGAGAAGAAAAACATCAATCCGATCAATTCCGGTGGTGGACGACAGTCATGCGGTATCCTACTCTTGCACGGTTGCCTCACCGTGCGATTTATGGCCTGGCTAGAACGCCCGTTCGTCTTCACTCCCAGACCTTCCTGGCTCAACGATGCGCGTCCACGGCCGTTCTCCGTTCGCCCATCGTCGTCGCTCCGGCCTATCGGTCCGCTGTGAGTAGACAGTTCCTGCAGAGACGCAATGCTTCGGCCACTGCATCTGCCGTGTAGGTGACCCTCAATTTTACCTATCCTTGTCAATTTTCGATCTCTAACACGCCCCCGTTTGCTTCATCTAGTCTTGAGGCTGCTGCGTCCTCCCCCGAAAATCTGACCCAGGAGGCCATCATCGAGCACCTGGACCCTATCGAGGCGGAACGCCTGTCTCGAATTCGAAACATCGGTATTGCTGTAAGATTATCTCCGCGACATTGAATGCACCTTCATCGCCCTGTACCTAACGATTTCTCCTAGGCGCATATCGACAGCGGTAAGACGACATGTACCGAGCGAGTCCTATTCTACACCGGTCGTATCGGGGCTATTCACGAAGTGCGTGGAGGAGATAAGGTTGGTGCTAAGATGGACTCCATGGATCTGGAGCGTGAGAAGGGTATCACAATCCAGTCGGCTGCCACATTCTGCGACTGGGTGAAGAAGGATAAGGACGGCAAGGACCAGAAGTACCACTTCAACTTGATTGATACTCCCGGGCACATTGATTTCACCATCGAGGTCGAGAGAGCGCTGCGCGTTCTTGATGGAGCTGTCATGATCTTGTGCGCTGTATCCGGTGTTCAGTCTCAGACCATGACCGTCGATCGCCAGATGAGACGCTATAACGTCCCCAGAATTTCCTTCATCAATAAGATGGATCGGATGGGTGCCAATCCCTTCAAGGCAATTGACCAGATCAACCAAAAGCTGAAGATCCCTGCTGCTGCAGTCCAGGTACCTATCGGTGCGGAGGATGAGTTCAAAGGTGTGGTCGATCTGTTCCGAATGAAGGCAATCTACAACGTGGGTCCCAGTGGTGAGGAGCTTCAGGAGGCCGAGATCCCTGAGAACCTGAAGGATGTTGTGGAGGAGCGTAAAAACATGCTGATTGAGACTCTCGCTGATGTCGACGACGAGATTGCCGAGCTCTTCCTCAGCGAGATCGTGCCCACCGAGACGCAGCTGAGAGATGCTGTTCGCCGGGCCACAATTGCTCTCAAGTTTACGCCAGTTTTCATGGGTTCCGCGCTTGCCAATAAGTCTGTGCAACCCATGCTCGACGGTGTCGTTGACTTCCTTCCCAACCCTGCCGAAGTGCAAAACCTTGCCCTCGATAAGAAGCGTAACGAGGCCTCGGTGAAATTGGTTCCCTATAACTCTCTGCCAATGGTTGGCCTCGCATTCAAGCTGGAAGAAAGCAACTTTGGACAGTTGACGTACATCCGTGTCTACCAGGGTACTCTTCGCAAGGGTGCTAACGTGTTCAACGCACGCAACGACAAGAAGGTCAAGATCCCTCGAATTGTTCGCATGCACTCTAACGAGATGGAGGAGGTCACCGAGGTTGGTGCTGGTGAGATCTGTGCAGTCTTTGGTGTTGAGTGCGCCTCCGGTGATACTTTCACTGATGGACAGCTTGGCTACACCATGTCGTCCATGTTCGTCCCTGAACCCGTCATCTCTCTCTCTATCAAGCCCAAGAACAACAAGGATGGTGTCAAGTTCTCCAAGGCTATGGCTCGTTTCCAACGTGAGGACCCTACTTTCCGCGTGACCTACGATGTCGAGAGTGAACAGACCCTCATCTCTGGAATGGGTGAGCTGCATCTTGACATCTACATTGAACGTATGCGTCGTGAGTACGGCGTCGACTGTGAGACTGGTCCACCCCAGGTCGCTTACCGGGAAACCATCGGCAACTTCACTGAATTTGACCATCTGCTCAGGAAGCAGTCGGGAGGTCCTGGTGACTACGCCCGTGTTGTTGGTCACATGGAACCAACCGAGAAGCTCGAGGAGAACGTATTCGAACAGCAGATTGTCGGTGGTAGTATCTCGGAGAAGTTCCTCTTCGCTTGCGAGAAAGGTTTCCACCTTGCTTGCGAGAAGGGTCCCTTGATCGGCCATAAGGTGCTGGGAACTAAGATGCTGATCAACGACGGTGCTACCCACATGACTGATTCGTCCGAAATGTCCTTCAAGAACGCCACCCAGCAGGCTTTCCGCAAGGCATTCATGGAGAGCCAGCCGGCTGTTCTCGAGCCTCTGATGAAGACTGTAGTCACCGCTCCCGCTGAATTCCAGGGTGATGTGATCGCTCTTCTCAACAAGCGCAATGCCACCATCAACGATTCCGATGTCGGTGTCGATGAGGTCACTGTCTATGCCGACTGCAGTCTGAACGGCATGTTCGGTTTCAGTAGCCACCTGCGTGCTGCCACCCAGGGCAAGGGTGAATATACTATGGAGTTCAGCCACTATGAGAAGGCCACTGGTCAACTACAGTATGTTTACATCATATTATATAGTGTACAGCGTTTTATACTAGCCAATTTTGCTAACCTGAATTTCTTCTCACTTCTAGGAAGGAGCTTATTGCCAAGTACCAGAAGGCCCAGGCCGACAGACACAAGAAATAACTTTCTTGACTTCGCCTACCTTGCAACTACCTCCATATACCAGGGAGCTTCTCAGGATCCCTTCAAGGGTGCCGTGAACTTAACCACGCTATCCGCGGCTCGATTTGAGCGATTCTCTGTATGTCAGTTATTATTTTCGACCGGATTCACTTTCTCGACATGTATTTCAAGCTGGGACAAGAGGTAGGGGTGTTTTTTCTTCTTCTTATGTTCAATTTTGAGCCATGTATTATTTTACAATATAGACACCCTGCGGGCATTTTTAGTTTTGTTGAAAAGCCATAGACCAAGAATTTCCCATCTGGTCTAATTCAGTTGCACCTATTCTCCATTGTTTCGAATCTTGAGCAAGAATTTTCTTTTGGGTAACAGAATGTATATAGTTGATTATTTAACATCATATCTCCTCTCACGGAATGGAATTCAGGGTTTTACAGAACTAATTAGCCAACGATTCATCCTTCTTATTTATATGCGTATGTCTCATAGAGAAGGAACGATTAGGTTTTATAGATTTCAAACATCATTTCATTTGTTCATCGTCCTCATCTTTCATTCCTCAAACGCTCTGAGGACAGCAAGAGCGGCGACGGAGAATGTAGCGACGCGGTCATGGCCTAGACCATGTTAGCAATTAGTATAGGATAAACATCAGCAGTTCAATTAGAAAACACATACCACCATAGGCAACACGCTCCCATCTGACTCTCTTAACCGCGCCGGCGCCGCCACTGGACCGATTCTCCCAAATTTGCACCTCGTTAGGGCCCTTGGGGTCCTTTCTCTCGTAGACAATGCGCCCAGGAGCATCCTGATCGTGACCACCAGTGGCAGCCATCCAGACCCGGCGGCCCTCATACCATGGGATCTCAACATCATTTCGGGCATGAATGATTACCAAGTCAAGTTCCTTGTTTGTATAGGTAGGCGATGAGTCGACATGAGCCACTCCTGTTAGTCGTGCCACTCGTCCTGCTGTATCCCAATTATCAACGATGTGGTTTTTTAGCCACTTTTGTATACGTGGGTATGCCATTAGTGGAGAGAGCATTGGCGGGGTGATGCCCTTTATGCTGTAAGACTCGATGACGTTGGGTACGTTGCTGAAGGACGCCAGCAGGATAACACCTGCCAACGGCTCTGGGTCTTGTATGGCGGGCTGGACGGCATTGGGATCTGGAGACCCAAACGCAAAGCGTTCTGCGACTGCCGCGCTCACGGCTGTCCCGAGACTTTGACCCGTGATGACGATCCGCGAGGGTGGAATGTGCAGTGGACCTGATGTGAGGAAGTTGAGGAGGGAAACCCCGTCGGTGATTAAGCCCTCTTCTGTAGGGGACCCAGTGGAAATCCCAAAGCCCCGGTAATCTATGGCGAATACATGAACGGGGTTGGAGGGGGTAGATAGCCCTAGAAGCATCCGGTAGGTTTCGGGTCGTTTGGCAGAGGCTAGATGCCCGGCATTGCCGTGAACTTGCCAGTAGATAGGTTAGAAAGATGCTCCGGTTGGGGTTCTATACTAGAGCTCACAGGCGATGACAACTCTCGCGTTCGGGTCATTTTCTAGTAGTTTAAATGCTGTAGTTTGGGCATAGTCGTCTGCAGGGCCCGATGGCTCGTTTTCATTCAGGCCCTCTTCATGCTCCCGGCAGAGATGGGGAGGCAGAAGATGCCACCCATACAGGGTTTCATTGTCGGGCGTAACCAAGTTGAAGGGCTGGACTTGTGTCTCTACTTGGATGTTAATCAACGATCTAGTGTAGGCCTTGGGCAGCAGCTCAACACACTGAGAAATCCGAAGGACTCAACAAGATTGACATCCTGCCATAGTGTGGGATTGACTTTATGCGCATACAGGGCACTAGAGTCCAGTCAGTGAGGGCTACTAGTACGTAGTATCATCCATCGTATTGATTATATAGTTAGTAGTGTTGGAAACGTACAACCGCTGGACTTCGGGAAATGTCAAAGAGAAGACAAAACACACGTAGACAAAACCAGAAAGGGCTAAGGTCCAGTACGCCTTTTTGAAGATGGGTTGAAGGGCCACCATGACTAGGGCAGATGCGAATGAAGAATGGAGAAGTTGTTGTTATCTATTGATTATTGTTCCTTCCTGTTCTGGAGAGAGACGCCGATTGATTACGTATTCCGGCGTTCCTTCCCGTTTCTTCTGCTTCTTCTCCTTCTCCTTCTCCTTCCAACTATCATTTATTATCTCCATCTTTATCAATCTCTTCCTCCTCCTCATCCTCCTCCTCCCTAGATATGATTTTCATTTTTCTCACCGATTAATTGACGGAAATCTCCAACATGGCGGAAAAACGCCGTCTCTCCGCGCGTGAACGTCGCGAACCTGCGGCGAAGAGACGAGTCTCCGAAGCCACGCCGCAACCTCAATCGCAGACTTCATCTAAGAAGAAGAGCTTAACCCCTGCCGTTGTCGCTCCTCCTACTCCAGACCCAGCTCCTCCGCCACCAGAAGTCGTCGAAAAGCCCTTACCTACGAAGCTCAAGGATGGGGAACCCCTCCCTATCTCGAATACGCCGCAGCCAACCCTTTCCACGAGGGAATACCAATCGATCGCAGAAAGGTATGCCTCAGCAAGACACCTGGTGGAAGGCTTATATATATACACAGGAAAATATAGGAGAGATAAGTTTAACTAACGGAATTATAGCGCGGTTCTGCTCGCCTCCCTGGAAAGATCGAAGAAGAAATGGCTCAGCGATGGACTTCTAGTGCGATACTGGACCAAACCGAAGAAAACAAAGAGGGAGCAAATTGAAGGCAAAAACCCACCCAAGGATAGCATGTCAAAGGTTGGCCCGTGTAATATCGTGGTCGGACCTCACCTTTTCGACGCCGTGCTGTATACCGTCAAAGATCCCAATGCCCCACCACCGATTCAGTACACTCCACCACAACGACCGATGGTTCACTATGGTCATCCGAACAACTTCCAGCAATACCATCCTCACCCTTCTCACCAGACCCCTCAGAATGCCCGCCAGCATCCCCAACCCAGCCCGGCCAATGCCCCATCGTCTCAGCCGGGTTATACCCAAGGAAGCCACCAACCTCCACCACATCAAGCCAGAACCCCGAATCATCCCCAGCGTGCTCCCGGGCCTCAATCTGCGCAACGACCTACTTCTTCACAGCCTGGCCAACCCCCTCAGCCACCGAAGCCCAGTCCAGATCCCGTGATTCAGATGCTTGCGACCCGTGCCGCATCAGACCCTGACCTCAAGGCCTTGATGAGGGTCGTTGCTTCCAGCAAGGCGTCGCAAGAACAGCTTCGGGCATTCCAAGCCCACATCGATGAACTAAATGCAATAATCCGGGCCAGAGAACAACAACAGCTAAGACAGCAGCAGCAGAACCAGGCGCCTCCTTCCACGCCTCAATCAGCGTCTCGAACCCCCCAGCAGCAGCAACAGACACCGCAGCAAACACCGCAACAAGCACCACAAGCACAGAAGACACCTCAGTCAGGCCAGCAACATGGTCAGCAACAACAAAAGAGCACCCCTACCCCTCAACCGCAGGCCCAAACACAACCTCAGGAGCAGCGATACCCTCGAGTAGAAGTACAAATACCAAAATCTTCGTCGCCCGTCACCTCTACACCTGAAGCATCAACTGCAAATTCCACGAACCAGGCTCCAACGCCAACTCCCCAGAAGCCTCATACAACACCCCAGGTTAAGCAAGAGCCAGGGGCGTCACAAAACCAACCTCCTTCAGCGCATCCGCCAACTGTGACGGAGCCGCGGGCCAATGCCAAACCACCCAGTACAGCTGTGCGGCCCATGCCACCTCCACAACAACAGACAGCGTCACCGTCCCCCCGAGCAGGCCCTCCACCACCCCCTTACCAACAGCCCCCACAGCAGGGTCATCCTCCAATACAGTCTCGTCCTCCCCAATACGGGTCACCAACACCATACTATCGGCCCGCACCGCCACCTCCACCTCCGAGAATCAATTACAAGTCCGTCGTTGTTGAGTTTACGTCCCCCTTGACGCCGTACGGAAGTAGCACGTCCGGGCACGCAGGCTCTGGGGATAGATATCTATTCCCGGAGTACTCAATCTTGGAGTGGCTCCCAGGCGGAAACACCGTTCTCGCGTCTTTCCTTCTGGTGCGGAAAGTCGACCCGAACACGCCTTTTCCTATAGAGACTGCGTCTGATACCGGCAGCTCACGGGCCAAAGGTAAATCATCCAAATCGAAAAAGGCAGACAAGAACAAGGACAAGACGAAAGAAAATGAAAAAGCCAAAACGCCGGCCGAGGAAACCACGAAAGGGGACAACAATATCAAGTCAACCCCAGCTCAAACCCCCACTCCTGTGACAGCGGCGGACCCGAACGCAACTCCCAGCGCTGAAGGCTCGAAAACAAGCGGAGAGAAATCGGACCAGAAGGGCAGCGCCGACGCCGAAAAACAGCCATCCAAGGAGACCAAATCCGAAGATGCCAAAAAGCAAGACAATCTGAAGGAGTTCTACCAACCAGTTACTTTCCGCATCCACAGCACCAACCCAAAGGTTCTGGAACCTCTGAATAGGATAGTGAAACCCGCTGAAGAGGTCCGCAAGTACATGAACGAAGTCATGGATCGGGCTGAACGCGCCCCGGATGGTTTCCTAGCCTACCGACTACCCCGAGAGGAGGTGGAAGAAACCGAACCCGAGGAACGGAATAAGCAAGGAAGCACACCGCTTCCTGCCGGTCGAGGCAAACTCTCAAAGGGCAAGCCTCTGGAAGACGATGGATCTGATACCGAGAACCAAGAAGGTCTGGTTGATGCAGAGGAGGAAGAGGAGGGGTTGAAGGATTATTATGGCCCGCCTACTGGACTAATACCTATGGGGGCATGATATTATTGGGCGTGATATTTGAGCCATATACCTCCTCGTAATGACTGTATTATTTTATTCTACTTTTGATAGGCAGAAATAGACCACACTTTCCTTGTTAAGTTTGCTTGGATAGTCGGCTGTCTTGACTGGCCAACGAACTATAATCATACCTCATAATAGGGGGCTCCTCAGGCATATACAGCCTTCGAGATGATTGCGATCAAATATCAATCTGATTTTCCAAGAGGCACGTAAAAAAAGGATGACCGAATTCCCCTTGGCGCCATCCGAACCTCATAATCCCATTTCCATTCCCAATATCACATGAAAGCATAACCAATCTCACACATAAGATCATCCAAAACTAACCCCCAACTCGACCAGGCCCATCTCCAATTATCCCTGCAGTTTCTAGTAACCATCTCGCGCTCTCCATGGCCGAATCCCCTGCGCCCGCCTTTATATTCAAATTCCGTCGTCGTTCAGCATCGCGAGCCTCAAATTCCCATTTTGCCTGCTGTAGCTCAATAGCGCTTGGCCATTCTGAGGATGCGACAGCTGGATCGGGAACAAGGCCCCAGATCTCGAGGTTGTAGATGTCTATGTTTGTCTTTATATCGGTGCCGGGAGCCGCAGTGACGGGGGGTAGAAACACGCCGTTTTGGCCGATGGGAGACACGTAGAGAACTGCGGTTTCCAGGCTTGTGTCAATTGTAAGACTTCCTGCTCCGAGTGGGGTGGGGTGGCGCTTCTGGGTGCGTGAGGATGGGGGTAATTGGCAGCCAATTGATATCCCCGTGCTGTTTGAGAAATATGCGACGGGTGTGTTGTCACCGTGCACGGACGAGGATGGGTTTCCCTGTAAAACGACATGTTTTGGGGAGAGTTGGAAGAGGTATGGCAGTGCTGACTGGTCGGATGAAGCATTGGATGATGAAGAGTTGGATTTCCAAGGATGGGGCAAATAGGCGCCTAGAGTCACCATTTCTTCTTTTTCAGAGGAGTCGTCCTGAATGGCACCTTCCAGGAGAAGGAGTGTCCCTGCCTTCCAGGTGATTACATTGTGGGAGAAGGAGGTTAGTGATGAGCCGTGGGTAGATGTTGAGAAAACAGGGTGAAGGCGCAGGTTGCCTCGGAGAAGGTTCAAGTTTGTATTAGTGGAAGGGAGGAAAAAGGAGAGATGTGATACAACAGTCGGGCTCAGAATTGTTGGCTCAAACCCGCCAGGAAGTACAATAGATTTAGGCCCGGGAATTGGGTCATCAGCCGTGTCTTCTATAGATGCAGTTGCAGTTGAGTCTGTCCTCTCGCGTTTCTGGGACAAGTCCAGGTTTTTGCTGAAAAGAAGGTGCTCAAATAATGGGGTCAATGGATCAAAAAGATATGGCAACGATGATGCGATAGTCGTGGCAAAAGATTTGTAGGAGATTCCACCTGACTTCTCTTGGGCAAAGGCTGCGAGAATGTTGTCGGCCTCCTTTCGAACGGCTTCCATTCGACTTTCGTTCAGGTCTGACGTATATATTTTGACTGACTCCAACGGGCCCAGAGGCGAGATGACGAGCAACAGCATTAAAAGTCGTCGGAAAGTGGCCACAGAGATTCGCGCTTCGTAAACCGCCCTGTCGATGCGGGAGTCGTGCCTGAACACTTCAATTGCATCTAATGCCTCTAATGCCGCCAGGGCCAGGTCATCATCATCCTCCTCGTCTCCGTAAGCATCGTTGGCTGGCTCATCAATTGAGAACCCAGGGGCGTGGGAGTGCGCGATAGAAGAGGAGTCATTATGGTCCTCGGCTGTGTTCGTCGAGTCCTCCACCGCTGGCAGATCAGCGTCTTTCCGGCCGACATCAGCGAGACTTCCAAACAAAAGCCTTGCGCGGTCTTTACGTGCACGCCTCAACGCTTTCCCGTATCGTTCAGTCAGCAACACGGCCACCTTGACCATGGCTTCAAAAGTCAGAACGCTTGGCGCCAAAGTATTTTGGAAGGGGAATGCTCCAAGGTACGAAACCATGCGAAAAATGACTGGCCCCGCATCCAAGGGGCAGTCGGCATCACTGGTATCTGGGATACCTAGGAAGTCGGACAGAATTTTCTCGTTCCAGTACTTCATACCAGCCTGGTCAGCGGCTCTGGTGAAGAAGTTGTCCTTAAAATGAGTAAGTTCTAGAGGAGTAAAACATTTCGTTGCGAAGCGTTCAGCGAGAATATAGCCCAGTTCCTCTGTGATATATCAGCTCTTGCTACCCGATATAGATTAGATTCCACCAGGCTCTCTAAATGTTCTTTTGTGTGCAGTGCTATCAGGGTTACTGGTATAAATAAGACTCGTAAGTACTTACCGGGAGAGGAAGGCGGGCCATACCCTGAGGAGGGGCCAACACCCATCCTGGAAGACGGAAAAATGGTAAGATTGGCCTTTACAAGATACAATCGAATAATTGTGGTTAGGGGATGGTCTATTTAGTACGATCGAATCGGTCGATGTGGAACGCTAGAAGTATGCATGCATTGGTGTAGGTCGGGTAGCGCAGTCAGTGGCAGGCGTTTGTTGTATCTATAGTCCACAGGTCGACACCATTTGAAAAGATATGGCGAGATCGAGATCAAATATGAAACAAGACCAAGAAAGAGGATGCTTGCTGGCGACGAGGATGATGAGGCTGACAAGAAAGAGATGAGATGGACGAGGTCCAAGAGTCGAAGTACGTCACGAAACGAACACGGAAAGTGCCCTGGCTGCCTTGGCGCCTGGGGCAGCCCCCCCTTTCCTTCTTTCGGAAATATCCGATGCGAGTCTTAATTCAACAAAAATAGATGGTTTTTTTTTTTTTTTTGTTTTTATTCTAAAACCTCTTATCGGAAGATAGCTAAATACGAGGTCACATCACTCGTACATCGTTTAGGGCGTTTGTTTATCTCAAAAGGATCAATCACTTTTACAGCATAACAATACCAACACCTCCCATCCGCTTCTCATCCGGCAAGTTCTTCTCGTTAACACCACCAGGCACGGGCGCTGTTCGATAGTTATAGAGATAGAAGTGAAGCTGTCCATCTCCCGCACCATATTTTAGCTGCTCCAGGAACAGAGGGTTGTCTTGGAGGGTGAGCGCATTAAAGACATCAAAGTGGGCCTAAGTAATGGTTAAAAGATTAACATCGACTTCTGCGAAGAAAGGTATATATATATTTTTTTATAAAAATCGAAACATACCTTCTTGGCAAGGATCAGGGCATCATTCATCAGCATCAGAAGCCGTTCTTTCAGAGCCTTCATATCCCCGGTGAAAGCGGTCTCGGTGGCATAGTAATACAGATAAGCTGCTCGCACGCAGTCGTGCTTCGGGTGTTGAATCACGGTAGAGGGGAGACTGTAGAACGAGAAGAAGTCGGTAATCTTGTGGGTCTCAGGGTCCTCCACTACATAGGACCACACGACCTGCTCCTTAACGCTCTCCTTGTGAACCAGCCAGTGCTCAACCTCATCCCGGGTAAAGGCCTGGTTCATGGCGAATCGCTTCAGATAGCGTTCCAGCAGGTCCTGGACGGCGTCAATATCTTTGGTTTCCATCACACGAAGTCCGGGTGTAGAGGTGGTGCTCGGAAGATGGTTCTTCGTGATCTGACGGGCCTTGGTGGAGCCATGCGGGAGAGGCGAGAAGCCAACCTCATAGAGCTTCAACCAGTCTAGGGGACGATGGTAGTACCGGCAGGAGCTCACTGGGGTTGGCAAAACAACACCAGCGGTGTAGATCGCCTGGTAGGTTCCGTTGAGGTAGCATCGACGGGTGATCTCTTTGATCAGGACTGGGGTCAAGCGTTTCGACCGCAGTTTCTTGTGGATACAGAGGAAATTGATTTCGGTGACCTTAATCTTCTGATCCCGCACACGAATCTCCGTGGGCACACCGCAGATGGAAGCGACGAGTTTCCGCGACTTGGTGGCACGGACACCCACATGCCAATCCTTCTTCCAGCCTGGGGACATCAGCGCCCTAGATGATTGAAAATGGATGTCAGTAACTCAAGTCAGAAGGGGGGTTGTATTTTAAGCTCGCATGTGATATTATCATGAGCAACATACCAGTGCAGAAACGACTGAGAATATCTAAACCGGAACATGGCATTGTCGTCCTCCACATAATGGTACGTCAACAGGTCCCACAGCTCCTGCAACTCTTCCTCGTTGGTCAGATCGAGAGTCGCCCATTCGAAGCCCTCCACCAGCGCATCCGGCTCCTGGGACACCTTTGCTGGGTCGATTATCTTGATCGGGCCTCCCGCAGCAGCTGCCTCGCTCGTTTCATCGAAGCGCGGCACCGGTTGTGTCTGCCAGAACTTGTACGAGGCCATATCCTTCTGGTTTTTCCCGCCAACGGAGAGACCGGTGAGGAGGTCAGCGATGTTGAGATTGCGCAATGCCTCGGCGGCCTTGTCCTTGTCCATGCCGGCCAGCTCGTTCTTCAGAGCGGGGTTGTTCTCCAACAACGCTTCGGCCATCTTGGGGGGGATCGTGGGTTTGTCGGTAGCATCCTGCGACTTCTTATCGGATGTTTGGGTTTGAGGGGCTTTGCCCTTGTTGTCCTGGGGGTTGGAGTCCGACATGGCGCAGGTGAGGGGGGAGGAGAGTGGAAGGGAGAGGTGAACGATCAGACTTGAGATTCTGGGCGGCGGGAAGGTTTTCAGGTCCGGCAAGAGAAGCCCCACGTCACTGTATGGTTCAATCGTGGGGAGGGGGAAAAATTATTATTAATTACTATTATTATAATCTACATATGTTTTTTAATTCTAGTCAACTAGAGGATCAATTCCATGATTTCCTTAGAAGGTGAAATAAAATCTCCATGGAATGAATGTTCTTTTTATACATGATAATTGTACTTTGTTTCGCACACACACACATGGCTTGTTGAAGCTCACAAAAATCCCATCAATAACGCCTGTTCTATTTCAAAAGTCATGTACTTTTGGAGACTGACCGGGAGTCAGCCTGGGTATCGCTGATTGTTGTTGAAAAAACCATATCGAACGTTTTCGTAATAAACGGTGTCGAACGGGTCCTAGAGGTATGGACTAGGCTTCGTCTCAATGACGTCCAAGAATCCACCGACAAGATGAAGACTGCCCGTGACAAAAGTCATCACAGGAGCTTCGGCGTTGCCAATTCGGTTCCGCTCGTCGTTGGCGAGATCCCGGGCATAGTCAACGGCCTCTTCAATGGTGCTGTAAACCTTCACCTCGGCGCTAGGGTCGATCGAGTGCCAGGTCTCAGCGAGGCTTTTCTGAACAGCAAGCCTCTCCACATCAGATGCATTGGTGTTCATGCTGACGAGGTCAGGCCGATAACCGGCGTCCTTGTAAGTGACATTGGTACAGAATATAGCATGAGTAAAAGGTTGCTCTGCATCTAAAGCCGCGGACAATGTTTCATGAAGCGCCTGGGCAAGGGCGTTGCTATCACGAGTTTGTTGGTTGAATATTAATACTCGCAATTTCTTGCTGGCAGCAGCATTAGACGAAGAGTTGGCCTGAATCTGAGAGGCGAACCACTGGCCGGCCAGCTTGATACTCTCCTGGGTGTGGCCTCCGTCAATATACCATGTGACGTTCTTTTCATGTCTAGTCTCACAACGGCCACCCAATCGAGCTAGTTCGAGCCCTTTTCGAAATTTTGGTGGTAGAGGCTGGTTGAGAATATCCGCTGGGATATCCTGTGCTCCTAATTTGCGAAGGAACTCGGCAGCCGTCGCAACAGCCACAGCGGCGTTGGTGTACTGGAAGTCGCCCGCGAGACCAAGCTTGATGTCGCCATTTTTGTTCACCTCAGGGTGACCTGCCACGATTTCGAGCTGAGTCCCCTTCTCTGCCGCGCGGTCATGCAAGACCTTCTCTGCACTAGCCGGCTGGGGGACACTGAAGGCCTTGACGCCCGGTTTAATGATACCCCCTTTGTGCCAAGCGATCTGATCAATTGTGGTTCCCAGCAAATTTACATGATCGATGCCTAGACTTGTGATTGCCGTGGCGGCTGGTTTTTCGAGCACATTAGTACAGTCGTACTCTCCACCGATTCCACACTCGATCACGGCAGCGTTGACACCCTCGCTCAGATATGTATGAAACGCCATCAGCGTTAAGTACCGAAAATATTGTGGCTTTGTACGTAGGTTGGCAGGGTCTTCGCCGGCGGCACGAGCAGCATCATCCAAACGGTCCCAAACCTCGAAGAAGTATTTGGCGAAGATCTCCTCGGACATTGGCGCATTATCGATCTGGATACGTTCGCGCGCAAATCGCAGATGTGGCGAGGTATACAGTCCGACTTTGTTGACTATGGCCGAGGATCCTTCTGACTGCGATGCGCTGTATTGGGAAAGAATGGAGGCGATGAATGCGGAGGTCGAGCCTTTGCCTTTTGTTCCGGCGACATGAACGGGATTCATCTGGTTCAGATCCGACGGCTGATTCAAGATGACATGATCATGTTAGTGATATAGATCTTCGCCTGGAGTTGCGACGTCTTGATATAATTGTGCAGCATGATCAAGCAAAAGAGATGCGGCGGACCTTGTAGCCAATGCGTCGAAGCCACTCAATTGTCTCCGGGAGAGACAAAAGATTCATATCTTGGCGGGTCCCTGATTTATTCAATTCTTGGACAATGGCAAAGTTTGTCTGCAGCGAATTGAGAGCTGCAATTGCAGCCTGTATGGTTTGTTAGGGTGCTGCAAGAAGCGGTCTGTCGCAGGAGAGGGGAACAGCTTACCTCGTAATTGCGAGCCATTCTTGTCGTGGATGAAAACCGACGGAGTTGAAACTTCAAGATACCAGGAGGACTGAAGCGAAAGCCCCTCATCAGGGTCAAAGTAGGGACTGTGGAGGAACAAGTGTTTTGCTGCAGCAGCAGGAGTTTGGAGGGACAGAATCGAGATGATGAATGACGCTGTTTATTTCTCCAATTCATTTCCTCATTAATTAGTTAGTTAGTTACGTAATTTGGGGGGGGATGAGTCAGCTCCGCGGAGAACTGCCAGATTAGGTTAAAACAAGATTAATTAAGGTCCGCCAGTTGCATGCCTGAGGCAGACATGTCTTGTGATCAGTCACAAGAGTTATGAATACCTAATTTGAATACTAGGGATGATTTATAATAGGGAGTGGCATGAGACAGAATTCATAGTGTATTTGAACACACTACTTCTACGACAGAGCCATTATTGAGAAGAGTTACAAGGGTTTGCGACTTAACTATAGAAACTAGGGCTATACATTAGTGGTGATCATGTTTGCCCTAACTACTGGTAATCTTCAACATGAGATGAATTAATTCAGTATTTTAGCCGGCGGTACGAACTACCTTAGTGAATCAACTTAAGCCAGTTAACTACTCCGTAGTCAGTTAATCCTCCTCCTTGTTACCCCCCCGCTTTCTCCCCCAACCATCAATCTCAACACGACCATTTCTGATGCAAATGACAATGGATACTTCACCTGTCCAACGAGACGAATGGAAAGCCAAGTCCTACGACGAGGAACTTCCGGACAATATCGGTCCTTTCCGAGAGCTGTTGGAGAATTATAGCAAAATCCCCCCCGAAGAGGTGGATCAGCATCTCCGTGATATCGTAGGCAATCACAATCACCCTATATGTCTCTTGTTCAGCTGAAACACCAGAAAACTAACTAACTGTCCTGATTTCTAGCGCGACAAAGGCTGGGCGATCCATCGTTACCCGTGTATCGGCCACTGGACTTTCACCAGTCTACGGGGGTTAGACCATCCCTTATTTCAAAACATCGTTAAGCGACTGAAGGAGCCTGGCTCCCAGGATGCGTTCCTCGATGTGGGCTGCTGCGTCGGACAGGTTCTGCGCAAACTGGCTTATGATGGCGTCGATCCGGCCAGAATCTACGGGACAGATCTCCACCAGGAATTCCTCGATCTCGGCTGTGACCTTTTTAACGACCGGGAGAATTTTGGACCCGAGTCACTGATTGCCGCCGACCTGCTTGACCCTAACGATGAAGGGGCAAAGAAGTTGGATGGCAAGGTCACGTTCATCCATGTGGCCAACTTTCTCCACCTGTTCGACTGGGATCAACAAGTGTTGGCTGCGACACGCATGATCAAGTTTTTGAAACCCGAGGTGAGGGATGCGGTTATTCTGGGAGCCCAACTTGGTAGTTCAAAGCCCGGGACCTTCACTGCGGTGACCGGAAATACACGATTTTTACATGACCTCGAGACATTCCAATCGTTGTGGGATGAGGCTGGCCGGGAGACAGGGACCAAGTGGAAGGTTTCTGCCGGGTGGATTGATAATGTTAAACAGATTGACATTCCGGTATTCCCACAGGAGCGGCGATATTTTGGCTTTGTTGTTCGTCAGGTTGATGAATTGGCTTAGGTTCGAGGTATCTGATGGATATCTTCTTTTGTCCATATGGGCCTAGAACCTTAGAATAAGGTCCGGGCAGTCAATTCACCTCGAGAAATTATAGGGATACGCAAGCCACTACATCCTATGTGTGAATATCATCCTTCTCTATACATAACCTGAGTCATGGTGAAGTGGCAGGAGGTGAATTCACTGCCAGATCTCGCCACCTAAGATGGTCTATAAAAAGCGCCTATCTCTCCTTTTCTTCTTCCTCTATCTCCTCTTGACGCTTTGAGATTTTCCATCCTCGTATGTTGATTCAGGACGGACATATTCCTTGAGAATTCTCCCGAATCAAAACTAACAGACTTTTCTCCATCCATTAGAAATGAACCTCCCCTGGTTGAGCCTCCTAGGGCTTCTTCTTTATCTCTGGATTGGGATCTCTCATGGCTCTCCCACCCCCCCAAGCAAGGACCCTTTCTACCGCCTCCCTACAGACCACCAAACCAAACATCCCGGAGACATTCTGAACTATCGGCCGCTCCCATATCCCCTGAAAACTCCATTGCCATTGTTCTTCGAAAAGGGATACCAGATTGTGTATCGCACCACGGACAGCTTCGACCAACCAACCGCCTCATTGGCCACGCTCCTGATCCCCCCAAATGCCAATTTCAGCAGGATCCTCGTCTACTTCCCCGTTCATAACTCCGCGTACATCGACTGCTCGCCTTCTTATATACTCGCCGAGGGTTCCGAGCAGGAGGGGGATTCCTCGGACCAAGGAATTGAACTCATCCACATCCTCCCCCTCTCGGGGGCCCTGCTCCAAGGATGGGTCGTGATGATGCCCGATTTCGAGGGATTGAACGCGGCCTTTTTGGTGAATCGTCGCGGCGCCTTTGCAGGGTTGGATAGTATCCGTGCTGCGATCGCTTCCTCCAGCTTTAGCAATATTTCCCCGGACGCAACTGCAGTCATGATGGGGTACTCCGGGGCCAGCTCGGCTGCCGTGCTGGCGGCGGAGTTCCAGGGAGATTATGCGCCGGAGCTCAAGATCCAGGGTCTCGCGGCCGGCGGTTTGCTGGTCAACCTGCCGAATGTCCTTGAAAAGATAATTTCAACTCCAAACAATGTTCCTCCGGCCATGTGGGGGCTGGCAAATGAGTACTCTGCCATGGACCGTCTCCTCCAGGAGCGTTTGGTGACAGATGATCCGGTCAAGAAGGAGGAGTTTGAGAAGTCTCGCTATCAGTGCGCTGGCGCATTGAAAGCGACCTTTAGGAACGCAAATATCTCGGCCTATTTCGATGGGTTGGATTTTGTCAACAGCTCCACCGTGAAGGGCATTTTGAACGAGAATCGAATTGGTCAGGACAACCCTCGCATTCCAGTTCTGGTTTACCAAAGCACTCATGATGACAAGTCGACAGTTCCCGAGATGGACGCGTTCGTCCAGAATTATTGCGAGGCAGGCGTATTGGTGGATTATAGAAAGTACAAGCTTGAGTCACATAATATCCTGTCTATTGATGGCGTATTCGGCGCTCTCCTTTGGGCCAAGGATCGATTCGATGGGATATCCATGGGCAATGAATGCAAGACGTCGAATCATACCACGGCTATATGGCCAGCTTTGCGGGAATTTGTGCCCAAGGCCCTGGTGGACTTCATAGACCGACACCCTGGCACGAACATGAGTCGAATCTTGTAGATACAGATTGACATAGGTTGATCATTTAATCAAATTACATATCTAAACAAGCTCCATATACACTCCCTTGCGAAACCCCAAGGATAACGGCAGCAAGTCGAAAGCAAAACAGGCAATATGGCCCGCAAAGCAGATCCCAAGAACTGGAGAATCAGTTAGTCTGGACTGCTAGAGAGACTATGGAAAGTGTACATACCCCATTCGATAATAGGGCAGAAATCGATCGGAATTTCCGGATGCTTCCACGCGTACCAGAAGGCCAGGCCTAAGGTAGCAGCCAAAATAGCTGTACAGAGCCTGATGATAAGAACTGCTACCAGTAGTTGATGCCTCCACCCTGAGCGCATGCATGACCGTAGACAAGCCAAGCTGGCCACGGCGGCACACATCGAGAAGGCGCCACTAAACAGGGATATACGTGAGTCAGTTGTGCGAGAGTGCGGTGGGATTCCGCAGCTGGCCGAACTCACACGTATAGGGTTAAGAATGCCAGGTGCAAGCCAGGGTATTGCAGCCTGTCATAACGCGCCAGAAGAACCAATCCTATACTCCCCGTTGCGGTCAGGGCGATTGACAGATATGACAGCCAGGCTTGGTGGATTCTATGTTTCTCGGAGGATCGTAGTAGTTTGATGTATGCTCTATCGTGACGAGACTTGAACACTAAGGAGAGATTGAGAAGCACCACGCTGATCAAGCTTCCGACGATGAAGACTGGCTGAATCTCTTGTGCGGCGATATCAGAGATATATCTGGAGGAATATTCAGTGCGAATGTTTGCAAACTGCCTGGAGATCACGGGGAGGAGTGGATTACGGGATAGTCTGTCCCTTGGCCATGTAGCTGTAGATTGGTCTCCCTCGACTGGCCCAGTATCCTAACATTGTGAAGAGAGTTACTGTCTGTGTTAGTCCGCTGGCACGGGGGATGATGCTCGATGAGGATACAAACATAGCCAGATTGAGGCCGAAATCAGCGGCAATCCCCAGGCCGCCATAGTGCACATTGCGGATGATGATTGGCAAATAGGGTAGAGTAGGATGTCCAAGAAGAACAGAAAGGACGTTCAAGAGGAAAGATGTCTGATAGAATACTCCGTATCTCAAAAGGGTACACCGTACCTAATTCACCGGCGAAATCACCGCTCTGCAGCTTCACGGATCCATATTGTAGAGCCCTGTTATAGGGCCCTATTGTATAATTATGTCCTCACAATTAGTCCGATAGGCCCTTTAGCATGACTCCCTGAGAAAAGCGTTAGGGAGCATTTAAAAGTAGCCTGTCTCAAATTCCCAAATCACATTCAACAGGTCATACCGATATCATGGCATGTACGACGTACCTGGCATCAATATATTGATTATTTGGCGTGACACGGATGTGGATATATACATAAATAAATACACCGGAGACTTTCTAGAATTATTACCGCCAGAATATGATATCAAAAATGGCCTCCTTGCCCCCCTATAACTGTAGGATACAGCCCAACCTACTAGATAGTAAGACGAGTAATATGTTCTATTGTTAATCATGCACATGTGGTAAAAGTCTGAGCCCACAAATCCTCTTCCCCACAGCGTCAAAGTATTACTGAATCCATCCGCTGGTATAAAAGTTATAAAGGGGAATCAAATAAGGACAATAAAAGATAAGACGTGGAATTCAACATTGGAAATTGAAGAGAGAGAAGAAGAAGAAGAAAAAAAAAAAGTTGAAAAGTGGACGGCCACGGAACAACACAACTTATTCGTACAGGCGAGATGTGTCGTAAATATTACATCGATATCATTCATCAATGGCACCAGGTCAGATGAAAAGAAGAAATAAAAGACAAGCTACTCAATCCTCGTCTTCCCTTCTTCCAGAAAGCCGAGTCGAGCATTGCTATATCCCCGCTGGTGTCTTCTAACTGGTAGGAAAGTTCCCACGATCGGGTCGGTGCGAGCCTTGATAATGGCATCCTGATATCCTTCTGACCCAGCGGCGGGAGTGTTCAACTTTGGCCAATTGACCTGAGGGTATAACATGTCAGCGATCGGAGTGTACTAAAGGGGGAGGAGGGAGTAGGCCGTTCAAAGAAACATACATATAGCATGCCATGCGCAAGGAGGAAGCGAGCGCACCAGGCGACAACTATGAGCCAAAAGATCATAAAGAGCCGTAGGGGCCATACAGCTGCATCCGGCAGGCGCCTGCTGAGCATAGACACCAGGATCATGAAAATACCAGCGGCGAGGACGTAGGGGATGGATTGAATGACAAGAGGACGTCGGTCTAGGAAAAGCCGCAGGTTCCCAAGGGTCGCGTCCGGCGGCAAGAAGGTACCGAGGAAAACATCGAATCCATCCTGCCTGGGGCCATCCAGAAAATTGTTGCGAACGTAACGAGTGATCGAGTTGTTCAGATCCTGTAGCATTCCGGCGCGAGTCCGTTGGCCAGTACGAGTGAAATCAGTCTTCAATGCCCCCGTGCCAGAGTAGGACTTGGAGACAACATCTGCGTTATCGGCCCAGATGTTGCGGAACAAATTCTCAAAGTCCCGATCATCAGTGGCTGCTTCGCCTGGCCGAAGTACCCCCGCATCCATCAATTGTCGTGTTAACGCCCAGCGCCCAAGCATGCTTTGCACCACATTAGTCCGGTCTAAGCAATCCATACAATTTGTACGGACAACACTAGTCTGAGTGGAACGTGCATCTAGCTGTCCTCCAGGGACACCGGGATCTTCCACCCCACGGAAATAGCCACCTGCGTTAAGTCCGGCCATTAAACGTTCCAATAGCAATTCTGCGCGATGCCACTTGAGACCTTTAGTTTCGTTATGAAAATCGAAGTAGATGTAGTGCAATCGATCCAAGACCTTTTGTCTTTGTTCTGGCTCTAAGAGATGGACTTTCTCCGACGATGTTTGATCAACCTCAGTCGTTTCGGTCGTGGGGGAAACCAAGATGCGAATCAGTTGCTCATATGCGTCTTTAACGCGTGCTTCTCTTCCCTTTTGGTTGACAAGATTTACCAGATAATTCTCACCATAGAGGCGAATCTGTTCAGTGAAATGCTTGCTGGCGGCATCCACGGCGGACTCCACACCACGAACCTGGAGTTTGGGCGTATACTTGAGGTTATTGACCTCGGCCCAGTAGACCGGTACACTTCCTCTGGTCTGCACGAATGCTAGGACCTGAAGATCCTGACCGGCATCACCCGCTTTCTCTTTGGTCATTGACTGACCTCCGGCGAATCCAGACAGTCCCCCGGTCGCATCATTCAAAATCACGATCTGCTCGGTTTCGTTGTAATTGGAAACATGTCCTTTCTCGTCAATGCCCCTGGAGAAATATCGCGTTCCCCCGCGGTGTCTAGATCTCCGAGTGATAAGAGCAAAAGTAAACGAAGTAGACTTCACTTTGGCGGGGGTGATGCGCAGCATACCAAACATCACGGGCAAGATGTAAGGGTCAACTCCGGGTTGCGGACCGTATCGGACCCCCGTAGAATCATGCTGCCCCAGGCTAAAGTCTATCAAGTCGGATTGGATAAAACGATTCCAGAAAAAGCGATCGTCCGCACGCTTCCACACCGGAAGACTGGGGTCGCTTTGTGATTGGCGCTGGAAGCTGTTGGTCAGGTCTAGGGCATACGAAAAGTACATCGGTCCAGTGCGAATTAGCTCCTTGAGAAGTGAAAGATAGGTGTCTTCATCGTGATCGTGTAAGGGCCGTTCGCGAAGGGGTAAGAACTCGGTCGCGGCGACTTTGTACACCATATGGCCGCGGAGGCGTCCCATGGGTTGCGCTTTGGTGATGACTATGATGTATTTGTCTGGGACTGGTTAGTGTTGTATACGACGAATTATCAAATAATAATAATAATAATAGAAGAAGAAAAAGAAAAAGAAAGAATCATACCCAGCTTCAGTTTGATGATGCCCAAAATACCAGCGATGCTGGAAATACGTTTGGCGTCAGACAAGGTGCCATTGTGAAGGCGCAAGTCACCCGTTGGGCGATCGACTACCAATGCCGGGGCATTCGGCGAGGATGGAGAAGTGAAAGCATAATGGGATGAAGACGCATGTAGGTTAATGTCGCGAAAGGGAAGAACCGAATGTGCCATGGTTAGTTAAGACACCACCTGGTTCGGGTGGGAAGAGAGAGGGAGAGGGAGAGGGAGAGAGACGAAGGCGTGGGTAGATTGTTATTGGGGTAGGGAAACAATGAAAGTGGGAGAAGAACGATGGAAAGAGAATGGAAGGGAAGGAACTGTTTAATTTTAGGGTAAGGAACGTGGGGAATGAAAGGGAGTGAGGGAGAGGGAGATAAAGAGAGAAGAGGCAAGAGATCAACGGATAACAAGAATAATAATAATAATATTCAGGAGCCTAGTAGGGGTGTGGCCTGTTCGCAGCAAGCATGTGGTGGTACAGCCTAGGTACCTCGCTGTCCGTCCTGGGAGCCGCCACGAGCACAAGTCCAGGCTGTGTACCTGCCTGCTGATAACGCCGCCACACCGCCCCGCCGTACCGTGACTTGACTTGTGGCTCACTCATCGTCATCTATTCTTGTCTGCTGCCGGCAGGCCGCCATCTTTCCTTACATTCAAACCTCCCAGCATCCCGATTCCGCCTCCTCTCCATTCAACCACTTCATTCCTTCCTCCCCCCCACCACCACTATCCCCAACGACCACCAACTACCATCCCATCTCCACTACTCCCTCTCCTCTATTTTATCTCGACTTTTAACTCCCCCGTTGGCCTTGACCCACATCACTCGATTCACTCTCCTTTCATCCTCTCGCCATGGCTTCTAGAGCCGCAGCAGGCGCCCGGCCCGGTGCTAGGTTTGCTCAGTTTAAACTTGTCTTGCTTGGTGAGCTTATTTTTTATTTGTTCTATGGATTGCTAGCTTGTTTATGCTGTCAGCGATGATCTAACCGGTCTTGTTTGTTTATAGGGGAGTCTGCCGTCGGAAAGGTTAGATAGAATGAATATCTGTCCCCGGACTTATTTGATGGTCTGACATTGGCTAACCTTGCTACCACATCACAGAGCTCGCTAGTATTGAGATTCGTGAAGGTGAGAGCTTCCTGACTGTCCAGAATACCTTGATGGAATATTCCTGACTGATCCCACCTCCGCCGGAATAGGATCAATTTGATGACTATCGAGAGTCGACCATCGGCGCCGCCTTCCTGACCCAGACCATTTCCCTGGACGAAAGTACAACAGTAAAGTTTGAAATATGGGATACCGCCGGCCAAGAGAGATACAAGTCTTTGGCCCCCATGTACTACCGAAACGCCAACTGCGCTGTTGTCGTCTACGATATCACACAAGCTGTATGCAACCCCCCGAGCTCCAGTTTCCGACTCTTATGTCTTCCGTATAATGTCCCACCCATCGCTAACCAAGTCGTTCGAACATAGTCTTCGCTGGATAAGGCCAAATCGTGGGTGAAAGAGTTACAACGTCAAGCGAACGAGAACATCGTCATCGCACTTGCGGGTAACAAGTTGGATCTGGTTACGGAGAGCCCGGATAAGAGAGCTATCCCAACTGCGGATGCCGAAGCATATGCCCGCGAAGCTGGATTGCTGTTCTTCGAAACATCGGCCAAAACCTCGACAAATGTTCGCGAATTGTTTACCGAGATCGCAAAGAAGCTTCCTCTTGACCAGGCCGGACCGCGCAACATGAGAACAACCCCTCGTCCCGGCGTAGACTTGCGCCCCGAGGCTCCCGGCACTCAAAGCGGTGGCGCTTGCAATTGCTAAAGTCTGAAATTGAACACCAACGCGCAAGCCATTCACTTTGTATTTCTGTAACCGCATGAATTATCCCCCTCATTTGCTATTTTGCTCTAGATATGGCAGGTACAGGCTGTCTGGCTTGAATGTGTGCTCGGTGAAGTATTCGATACCATCCGAACTAGCAATCAGCATGCTTCATCGTTGTCTGGCGTCAGGATGCCTGTGACGGCGCCTCTTTACACCTCCGATCACCTCCGATCACTTCCGATCACTACATGCTGTTGAAGATCTCGATTGTCTCGTCGACTGGGACGGAAAGGTCACCACTGTCTTCAATCTGTCCCTACTGTTTCTTTTCCTTGTTCTTTTATCGACATGCTTGATTGGACGTTAGTTGATCGGACATTGCGCGAGGGACTCGTTGGATCTGGATTCTTAGACGTTATGCAGCAGGGCTGTACCTGTGATTTGTTCGTTGACTATGTCTTTGTCTTTTTTTGTTTTCTTTTTTACAATCGGCGTCCGTATCCACTTATGTTTCTTTTCTATTCGCTGTCGGGCTGAATCTATGTTACTTTTTTCTTTTCATATCTTCCATTGTGGGATGATCCCGATCTTCCGTATGTTATACTTATATAATAATCATCTTTATTATCTTCTCATTTTGTCTTTCTCTTTTCCTTCATTGTCCTATAAATTTTTATATAGGACGTAGTCGCCCCGATAGCAGAGCTCCGGTGAACCATTGACGCCACATCCGCAGGGTCACCAGCCACACGTGGCGGTGCCGCATCGGAGCAGATCGTAAAAGCATCCAAACCCAGTTCGGGTCCGCGTTTTCTCTCTTCCCCCCCCCCAACACCACTTCCTTCTCTACACCCACTCTCAGTGCTTCCCTTTCCAGTGCTGCGGCCCGTCATGCTGCGCTCTTCCTTTTCACAGGGACGGCAATTGCTGTTGTCCTCCACTCGCCAACGGACGGCCTCTCAATGGCTGTCGAAAGCTGGAGCCAGTAGCCGGCTCTCCGGTCAGGTATGATGACGCCGGCACATGGGGTCATTCTTTCGCTACACCAGCTAATGTTCCTTGAATAATATCCAGAGATTTTTCGCCGATGTCAAACCTACTCCTGCCACTCCTTCATCGGATTCCGTCATCCCCCCCGAAACTGCGACCAAGTCGTCTCCCAATGAGCAAGGTTCGCCCGTCGCCATCTCCAATCGAATCCTATCACTAAAGCACAATGCTAAATTTCAACTACAGGCTCCCAGAACCCTCCGCCGCCGCCTCCGTCTGCTCCTATCCGTAAGACCGGCCGCTTCCGCAAATTCCTGATTTATCTGATCCTCACCTCCGGCCTGGCCTACGGTGGAGGCATCTTTCTCGCCTTGAAATTCGACAACTTCCACGATTTCTTCACCGAGTACATTCCTTACGGAGAGGAGTCTGTTCTCTACTTCGAGGAACGTGATTTCTACCGCCGTTTCCCGAACGCTCTGACATCGCAGAACCCCTTCAGGAACACCCCTCGCCCGGATGAGGGCAACAAGGTCACCATCCCCAGCAAAAGCGGACTGTCGTCGAAGGTTACGAATGATGAAGCTGCTGGAGCCGATGTTTCCCATAAAGGTCCTCACATGAACGCCCTTGAGACCCGGGAGAAGGGTGACAAGGCACAGGTGAAGTCTGCCAGTGCCACGTCCGAGGAGAAGAACGCCGCTGTTCAGAAGGCCAAGGCCGACAAGGCAGCCAAGGCGAAGCCTGTGGAAACCGAAGTCAAGCCTGCTGTGAGCACGCTGGAGTTCGCCCGGGTCAACGAAGGGGATGAGGCCATCGTCCAGGAACTGGTCAAGACCTTTAACGACATCATCACCGTCATCAGCGCCGATGAATCGTCTGGCAAATACTCCGGTCCGGTTCAGAAAGCGAAGGAGGAGCTTCAGAAGGTCGGCGAGAAGATCATCGCTGTTCGGGAGGAAGCGCGCCGTGCTGCCCAGGATGAGATCAAGCAGGCCCACGAGACTTTCGATGAATCTGCTCGTGAGCTGATTCGCCGCTTCGAAGAAGCACGTGCCGCCGATGCCGCCCTGTACCGCGAGGAATTTGAATCTGAGCGCGAGAAGCTGGTCCATGCCTACCAAGACAAGATCAACACAGAGTTGCTGAGAGCCCAGGAGGTTGCCGAGCAGCGCCTCCGTAATGAATTGGTCGAGCAAGCCATTGAGCTCAACCGCAAATATCTCCACGAGGTGAAGGATCTGGTCGAGCGGGAACGCGAAGGCCGTCTCAGCAAGCTTAATGAGCTGACCGACAACGTCAGCGAACTCGAGAAGCTTACCACTGGTTGGAGGGACGTGATCGACACAAACCTTAAGACCCAGCAGCTTCAGGTCGCGGTGGATGCCGTCCGCTCTGTTCTTGAGCGCGCTGCCGTTCCTCGGCCCTTCGTTCGTGAGCTGGTTGCTGTCAAGGAGCTTGCTGGCGAGGATCCCCTCGTAGACGCCGCCATTGCGTCCATCAACCCCACCGCTTACCAACGCGGTATCCCATCCACCTCCCAAATCATTGAGCGATTCCGTCGGGTCGCGGATGAGGTTCGCAAGGCCAGTCTTCTGCCTGAAGATGCTGGTATTGCAAGCCACGCCGCCAGCCTGATGCTGAGCAAGGTGATGTTTAAGAAGGATGCGGTTGCTGGTAGCGATGATGTCGAAAGTGTGCTCGTGCGGACCGAGAACTTGTTGGAACAGGGAAAAATTGACGACGCTGCTCGTGAGATGAACAGCCTTCAAGGCTGGGCCAAGATTTTGAGTAAGGATTGGCTCGGAGAAGTGCGCAGAGTTCTGGAGGTGAAGCAGGCCCTCGAGGTAAGATATATCCCGTATCCCAAAGCTCAATCAAAACGAACCCCGCTAACTCGAATTGACTGCAGGTGATCGAAACCGAAGCTCGCCTCCAGTGTCTTAGGGTAGAATAGACGACTTGGTTGTAGCGGTTTTTTCTCTTTCGCGTGTCTTTTTTGCCTTGTTTCTACAGGGCCTGTACCTCTAGTTGTTCGCATATGTCGCTAGACTCAATGCTAGAAACGTTTCTTTTGTCTGATGTGTATATTTAGGAAGTGTTGCCTTTTCAGTTAAATGGGAATACAGTAACTTGTAGTGGAGTAGGCTTGTAGATGTGGAGAGATGATGGGGATGTTTGCCGTGTTTGCAGCCGCACGTGCATGGAGCATGAATGATGCAGTCGCAGTGATCGTCGCATCTTCTTTCTCTCCTTTCGACATTCCACGTCGACCTCCTTTTTTTTTGTATTGTATTTGACGTGTTCTTGCGACTTTGATTCTACTATGAAAAATCTCCACATCCTCTCTCGCTGATCCTCATGCTTCCTCCTTCCACCGTGCCATACCCCTTTCCCTTCGGGTGGAACGGAAGACCACCTCGCTCTGGTCCTAATGTCGCAACGCACCGATGAGTCTCAAACACAACCATCCCCGAGGTCAGTATTGGCTGAGAGGCGCATGACGTCAATTGGTTCCCAGCATACACGACATTCCGGGCGTAGTGGAGGTAGATCAGCCTTACAAATGAGTGACGAACGGGCCAGTGGTGAATTAGAGGGCAGTACACTTGGGAGCAGTTCTCGCGACGGCGAGGGAAGCCGAACCTCACGTCGAACACACACCTCCGGCAGTTTTCTTCTTGATTCAGCGTTCCTTCCTCGTTCCAAAAGCCTTAGACATGTCGAGCAACGCCCTCGTCGCTCAGAGCCCGAGCCCAAGGAGAAGCGCGAGCGACCCGAATCCGAAATCGTGGTGCCTAAAAAGAAATCACGCTTTCCATGGAGTCGAAAGAAAGATCCCGCGGCAGGTTCCGCGAAGGTGTCGTCTTCAGTGCCATCAGAGGCGGGCAACGGTGGCCAGGATTTCACAGACCGCGGGCAGCAACAACAACAGAGTGCGGTGGCTGATGGTCCACCGGCCACGGTGCCGGAGACTCAACCGCCCGTCGGCTTAGATAGGGATTCTATGCAGATCGTCAATCTTGCGTTGAACTTGAGCGAATCTAGGAGGATGGGAAGCCTTGGCCGGTCGGCTTCAGCTCGTGTCTCTGGGAGCGGGTGGACTCCTCCTGGTCACCTCGAGAGCCAGCCACCAGCCACCGGTGGTTTCGCAATCGATAATTCTCATCCACGTCGGAATTTGACACAGTCATATGGCGATGACCGTACGAAAGGGATGGGCTGGCCACATCCGAATCCTCCTCCCGCTGCACCGTCCCCGGTGTTGACCTTACTGCCACGTTCCGTCGACTCTAATCCTTTGCCACATGGGGTTTCGGATAATACACTAGCTCGTGCGGGAAAAACACGAAAGCACTTTGAGCTCTTCGCGGAATATCTACGGCTTCTACCATCTCTTCCCCCACTCAAGTCTTCGGGCATGGATACTACCGCGGATGCAAGACTGGGCGGAGACGATAAGCCGGGATCTGGCCGTGAATACAACCCGCTCCAATCTATTCGGAATAGGAAAGTCAGATTTCGTCAA
Organism: Aspergillus nanangensis; assembly: GCA_015844325.1. Classification (NCBI taxonomy): domain Eukaryota; kingdom Fungi; phylum Ascomycota; class Eurotiomycetes; order Eurotiales; family Aspergillaceae; genus Aspergillus; species Aspergillus nanangensis. The sequence continues at coordinate 69,315 of VCAU01000043.1, read as the reverse complement.
CGCTGTCCCATCGACCCTGCTTCGCAAGGCTGGCATGACGTGGAAAGGGTCCGCGAATGGATTGACTCCATTGAGATCCAGTACCGTGGCCAGATCCACAGCCCTTTCGAATGTCTGAATCTTCCCCATTTCAAACAGGGCCCATCTGATATGTGCCGTGAGGAAGTTTATGAGGAAGACAACTTCCCTGTATCCCCTCCTTCCAGTTTGCGGCGTGCTAGCCGTACGAGCAGCGTCAAAGCCCGCAGGCCAAGATTGGACTGGGAGATCTCGCCTGCCGAGCTAATTGCAGATGCAGCTTGGCTAGAAGATGGCAAGAACAAAAGCAAAGCGGTTGACAATGAGGGAAATAATCTGTATCCGGACCCTACTGCATTGTTTTCTTCAGATGCGAATTTAGAGCCTCCTCACCTCTACGAACCATTGCCAAATAAACGGGTCTCTTTGGATGCTGAACAACCCGCTTCGCACGCCTCCTTATCCGATGGGTACAATCGACTATCGACTGAGTTCAAACCAGTCGGCCGTGGAAGACGAAGACATAGAATACATAGTCCTACCGGCTTTATACATGGACGGAGTCGCTCTGGCCGAGGCACCGGCTCTAGACGACACAAGCTTCGAAAATCAAGAAGCTCTTCAAGTCTCTCAAGTACTCGAGATGATAGACCCTACTGGGCCGTTACTGGAGAAGACGTCAATTCACCCCGTAGATCAACATCTGCAAGCGGTAGGCTCCCGGATGCTCCAGGATCTGATCCATATCAGGCTGGGAAAACCAAAGGTCGACACCGGCGTGATGATAAAAGTTCTGTCTCCTCAGTACCAAGTTTGGATGATCGATATGATCCTTTGACATCCTGGGCGAACCAAGAAATGGACCCCCAAACACCTCCCCCAATGCGTTACTTTCCTAGCATCGCGTCCAATCTTTCCTCGCCTTCTAGCCGTTCGCCTTCTCCGTCGAAGCGAGTGCTCCCGTATCCACGACTCAAGGAGCTTGCAGACGACAGTTCGCTTGCCTCTGAGGGCTTGCGGAAGAGCAATGTTGCAGGAACTCCTGAGACCCACCCTCCTCGTACTGGGCGACTAGAGCCAAGTCCAATCCCAGACCGGGTCTCTACGGCGTATCAGGATGATCGTATAAGACCGGGCATGCATGCACGAAAAGGATCAACGCAGGAGTCCAAGCTGCGTGGGATCTTTAAAGGACCTGGAAAGATCGCCGAGAAGGTTGGAAATGAAGTTTCTAAAATGAAGGGTGGGCTAATCTTGAAAAAAGAGAGTAGTTTGGCCCACTCGCGTCAGTCGTCTTTCGCCACAAGCTTTGCTTCCGACGACGAGAATATTCCACATTCCATTGAGGAGACCCGAGACGATAGAAAACAAGAAGGTCCGATTCCGTTTCCGTCTCTTCGTTTGCCTCCAACGTCCGAAGAATCCGTCGATGCTGCTAAAGGCGTCAGGCGAGACCACACCCCTTCGCCCTCGCCCTTCGTTTCTCCGACGCGACAGGGCGAAGCAGCGGACGAGCCCGTATTTGCGGATGTTGATCGTCCTTCCGGACATGATGCAAGTGATGCCCAGAAGAAGGACGGAGAATCGTCGGTGCGCCACCTAAATAGGCCGGGTGCCCATCCGACGATCCCGAATACCGACATCGCTTTCAGTTTTGTGCCTGAGCTACATACTATCCGGGAACAGATCAGAAGGGGCCATATTAAAGATTCGACAATCCCATTTAGTCTTACTCGGCCGCCCATCACAGGCCTCGCCCAAGCGAAGGCATCTCACAGTCCTACTCCTCGGCATAGAGACCTCACCCCGTCTGGGCAGTCTCGAAGCTGGAGCATCTCCGAGCGCAGTATCACCAACACCGTCAGCTCCGGAGTACCTGGGAAACGGGAAATCGAGCGCTCACGAGCTCTTCTTCTCTCATCCGGGATCAAAGCACGAGAAATCACTCGTCGAGCGGAAAGTGTGCGCAGCCCACCTCCGGATTTCCTCTGCAAAGCATTTGGGCCCGATGTCCCAGTCCCACCGATTATTCGAATGCACGAGTATGATGTGGCCGTTCAGCATCTCCTCCAAAATATGGAGCAGTCGCACGATATCTTCCAGAAATCCGTCATCAGCTATCCCGGGCCCGGATTGTCATCGTTGAAATCCCAGTTGTCAGAGCTGGAAGATCTAGTCAACAATTCTCTTAACCCACGGGTGCGAGCAGCGGCAGACAATGCAGAAAATCTCAGTGTTCAGCTCAACACCACGAGCACACTTGCAGTTAAACAGCTCAGCGACACTCTTGACAAGGGGATTCGAAGACGCCATCGCCGCTTACGGTGGATCCGCCGCACGGGGTTCGTGATGCTCGAGTGGGCGCTTGTTGCCATGCTTTGGTGGGTGTGGTTGATTGTGATGATATTCAAAGGCCTCCGGGGTGTTCTTCGAGGGGTGGTTTCTAGTATCCGATGGGTGCTCTGGCTATGACGATGAATTCATGAAACATGCTTACTCTTATCTACTTCTTTGTTGTATATACTAGTCTTGTCTCCTTACAGAGCGTTTAATGCTTCTCGATGCGTGGCACCGAAATTAATCATCAACATTGTGTGATATCTCAACCTTCATCTCCAGATCATTGACTACTACTATCTAACCTACATATCTCCCTAGGAGAAGAAGCGATTCGCCGGCCTCGGCAGCCCCAGATGCTCCCGCAGCGTGGTCCCTTCATAGTCTTCACGAAAGATTCCCCGACGCTGCAACTCCGGCACCAAATGGTCGACCACCGCGTCCAGCCCCTGCGGCAAGAACGGAAAGACGACCGTGAAGCCGTCGGCCGCGTCTTCCCTCAACCAGACCTCCATCTCGTCCGCGATGGACTCTGGCGTCCCCACAAACGCCAGTCCCGAATACCCACCATACCGCTGCGCCAGCTGCCGCACCGTCAAGTTCTCCTCGCGCGCCAACCTCAGCACCCCCTCCCTTCCAGTCTTACTCGCATTCGTCTCGGGGATCTCCGCCACCGGCAGCGGCGCGTCCGGATCAAACGCCGCCGCGTCCGTCCCCAGCGCGATCGACAACGACGCAATCGCGCTGTCGTAATACACCAGGCTATCGAGCTGCCGCCGCTTGGCCCGGGCGTCTTCGACCGAGTCCCCCACCACCACAAACGCCGCCGGGAGAATCTTGAGATGGTCGGGGTGGCGGCCAGCTGCTGTCGCGCGCGCCTTGATGTCCGCGTACAGCGCCTTGCCCGCGTCCAAGTCCCGCGGCGAGCAGAACACCGCTTCGGCGGTCTCGGCGGCCAGCTGGCGGCCCGGCTCGGACTGGCCGGCCTGGATGATGACGGGCCAGCCCTGGACGGGGCGGGCGATGTTCAAGGGCCCACGCACGTGGAGGGCGGCGCCGTGGTGGTCGAGGACGTGCAGCTTCTGCGGGTCGAAGTAGACACCGGATTCGGGGTCGCGGACGAAGGCGTCGTCGGCAAAGCTGTCCCAGAGGCCGGTGACGACGGAGTGGAATTCGCGGGCGCGTTTGTACCGCTCGCTGTGTTCGAGGTGCTCGTCGAGGCCGAAGTTTCTCGCCGACTCTGGGTTCCCGGTCGTCACGACGTTCCAGGCGGCGCGGCCGTTGCTGAGGTGGTCGAGCGAGGCAAAGCGGCGCGCGATGTGGTAGGGTTCGTCGTAGGTGGTGGAGGCGGTGGCTGCGAGGCCGATCTTGGTGGTTACGACGGAGAGCGCAGAGAGGAGGGTGAACGGCTCGAAGGAAGTGACGGTGTGGCTGCGCTGGAGGGCTTCGAGGGGCATGTTCAGCACGGCGAGGTGGTCGGCCATGAAGAAGGCGTCGAATTTGGCGGCCTCGAGCCGTTGGATGAAGTGTTTGAGATGCGCGAGGTTGAAGTTGGCGTCGGGATAGGAGCCGGGGTATCGCCATGCGCCGGTGTGGAGGCTGACAGGGCGCATGAAGGCGGTTAGATGCAGTTGTTTGGGGGTAGCCATGGTGTCTGGGGGGATGTGTAGGCTGTGTAGGCTGTGTAGGCTGTGTAGGATAGATTGATATTCTCTCTACATCTTGGTGTTTCTTATAGTTGGTTCTCTGGTGGGATTACAAATACGATCATCGCACGATGTTGCGATATCACGACATCGAGAGTATGCGGGGCTTTCCTATTTGTTAGATTTCTGTCTTTCAGTAATCATGCATGCATACATCCATCACTCGCATGGATTCTGCCGCTATTATCAGGGATTCTCCATGATTGAGTGTGTTCAAGACGAGAACAATGGCTTTTTGTCTCTGCAATTGCCGTCGATCTGCTGGCATCAAACAAAGAACTCCGCAGGAAACTGCCGAAACAACCATGTCTTTGTCTGTCGAGGTATAAATAGGATCCTGTTGATGCGTAGAAATTATCTTACATCAATCATTATCATCGTCGGTCGTCATACAAGCATCATCGTTACCATCAAAGCTTCTCCCAAGGCTACAACTACCTCTCACTAACAACAGAACTCCAACAACTCCACACATAACTAACTCCCAAAACCCAGACTTCACCATCCACGATGCAGTGTGCAGAAGCCCCCGATGAGCTCTCTCAGGGCCCTTACCCTGAAATGGTGACCGCAGACACCATCTTGAAACGCTCCAATGCGATCCGAGGTGCGCGGCCTGTCTGCCAGTCTACCACCGACTCTGGTATGAATGTTCTGAAGCGTTCCAACGCAGTTTCTTTTCGCGGTAGACGAGAGATGCTAATCTCGCGCTTCCGGTCCTTAGGTAGCTTTTTCTCACGTTGCGCTGCAACTGAAGGTGGAGGAGTTCCCAGCCCTAAATCCAGCCTCTTTCTCTCCGAAGACTTGTATTTCGACGAGCCCGAACAGGACCAGGGAGTCAATACTGGTACTACTACCCCCGAAATCATTTGCTCTGAAGTAGCAGAGATGGTACGTGAGCGTGTAGAGACTCCCGTTTTGACCATCAACTGTGTCCTCGCTTCTGCAGCATCGGAGATTGGCGACGACCGCGATGACTTCAGCTTTGTGGATTCCCCGACGGATGATGATGATGACTTCAGCACTGTGAACTCCCCGACGGCTGGCCAATTTCCCCAGGTAGTTGTCGACGTTACGGCCACCGTGCAGGCCCAGCTGGTGTGGGTGAATAATAGACCCCGTCGTCCCCAGCAGGCCACTTCCTCCTCCTCCGAAGAAGAACAGGAACAACAACAGGAACAAGAATCCGATGCCCAATCCGCTAAAGAACAACCCACCGATATAACCCGTGAACTCCCCGCTTTACTAACAGCCTGGGCCGAACAGGACCTGACAGCCTCTGAGATCGGCGAGTTGCTCCACGAGTATGCGTGGGGGCGTGATGCCGCGCTGGGCTATATGATCACCAACATGGTCAACACATGTAAGTACTACCATCTGATCACGCATCACCTCCTCTGGGAATTGGAACTGCGCAACGCCCGTGGTGACACTCTGTGTTCCGCAGTTCCGGTCGGGGATAAGACCCTCTGCGCGGTGGCTGGACCGCGCAAGCCACGCGACAATCTCCAGGAATATTTACAGTGGTCCAATGGTGAGGTACAGGATCCTTCAAATCCAATGTTGAGATCGCTCTTGAACTTTAGGGACGGTCCCGAGGGGGGCGTGGGCTCGACGCCGCCACAAGTTGAGTTGTCTCTTATTGATCGTTCTGAGATTTTTGAGAATGCTAACTGGTGGGAAGGGTGAAGTAGATTGTCGTCTTGAAGGGTATTTTATACCCCCGATCTGGGATGTTAATGCCCGTTGGCGACCACAGATCATCCTGCCGGTTCATCAGCTCCTTCGGTCTCGTAGGGCTTCGTTTGATTCTTGTCCCTTGGAGGATGAGACTCCGGCGTAGTTCATCCTCAGTTGCTCGTTTTCTTTTGTCCAATTTTACAGGTGTCCGGTTGGCTTCTCTTTCTTAGTGAGACATCAGTTAGGCGTTATTCCATTTTAATAGAATTTTTTGATCATATATCTTTGCGCAACTTGTAAATCTTGTAGAACACGTAAAAAAAAAGTATATTCAACGTTGGTATCAACTATATACACCCAAAACAACCAAGTATATTCACATATATACACCCAAAGAAAATTCGTTTAGTTGATAAGCTTGGTAGCCAGCTTACCCGTGTTGGAGCCATCGAACAGCTTCATCCAGGTCTGTGGGATGTCCTCGAACTTAGTCTCGACGACCGTCTCCATCGAGTCATCCACCACGAGCTTACCCTCCTGCCAGGCCTGGACCAGGGTGCCCATGACTTCGGCAGCCTTGTGGATGTAGTCGAGCACGATGAAGCCGTGGATGTGAATCCGGTTCGAGACCACCTCGAAGAAGTTTTTCAGGCCAATCGGGTTGTCGAGGTTGTTGTAGTTGGAGATTGTTCCGCTTGAAGTTGGTCAGTGAAAAAAAACCCTCTTTCAATTGCAATGATGCAGTCAGTCAGTCAGTTGTATACATACCACACAGCAATGCGGCCATGGCGCGCCATGCGCTTGAACATCAGATCGAGAATGTTTCCTCCAACATTATCTATTATATGATTAGCATCGTGAAACCCAAACCAACCCTTGGAAAAAAAAAAGGGACGCACCATAGTAAACCTCCACAAATCCCTCCGTCGCCTTCACCAAGTCCTGCTCGAAAGTCGGCGACCGATAATTGATACAAACATCGGCGCCAATCTTCTCCACCCAGCGACACTTGTCATCCGTACCAGCAATGCCAATGACGCGCTTACAGCCGATGATCTTCTTCGCAATCTGCACCACCATGCTCCCCGTGGCTCCGGCAGCACCACTAACCACGACGGTATCTTCGGCCGTGGCCTTCGCCACCTCCGTGATGCCATAGTAAGCCGTCAACCCGGTGAAGCCAAAGGCACCCAGAAAATGGCCCAGACTGAGGCCGGGCAGCGGGGTGATGACCTGGCACTGGGCGATCTCGCGCACCGAGTACTCGCACCAGTTGGTGGTAGCGAAGACGATGGTGCCGACGGGCATGAGCTCGGGGTTGCCGGACTCAATGACTTCGGAGAGGGCGTTGGCGCCCATGGCGGCGCCTTCGGGGATGGGAGGCAGATACATGCGCTCGGCGTCCACGTTGGCGGAAATCCAGGTCCGCTGGGCGGGATCATTGGACAGCCACAGCGACTTGAGGACGACTTCAGTGGCGGATGGAGCGGGTAAAGGGGCTGTGGTCAACTTGAAGGTTGCGTTCTCGCTGTTGTCCAGAACGGGCATGCCCGAGGGCTTGTTGTTGAGGATCCATTGACGGGTTTCGGAAGGCATTTTGGATATAGAAATTTGGGGGGGTGTTTGGTTTTTGGGGGAGGGAAAAAAGATTGAGGAGATTGATTGAATCAGGGGGGGGAAACTGGAATAGATAAATCAATCAATGGTCCATAGAGGGGAGCCAGAAACCGGGATTTGAGACGTTGAGAAGGGGGGGGGGGAACTAAACTAGATGCTCGGCAGAGGATCCATCGTGGTGGATACAAAACGGCATGCCAGAATTTCCCCCCCCATGTGGAGATTGCTCCGAAATGATCCTGAGGATTATTCTGTCTGAATTCCCTTGAGGCTATTCATTTTCTGGCGTATACACCTTATAGATATCTCTGTGGATGTATCTGTCGATGTGTTGTGGGTGTATGGATACAGTTCTCTGGTTGATGCATCTCAGACCCAACATGCAATGCAGGCGATGCTGATCAGATGTTTTGTTCTGGCCCGGCTTCACGAACCGAGGATGGCGGTGTGGCTTGAAGGAAGCCGCCGGCCGTTGGGCAACAAAATAACCTGCAGATTGGGGTGAAGGTTAAGATGATCACTGGACGTTCTTATTATTATGATATATCTATTCCATCTTCAACGCACTCTTGTCTGTCTCTGTCTCTATGTATAGAAAAAGCATGAATTAGGGTTAGAGTTTATCCCAGAAGAGGCAAAACTCTATTGTGGTGATTATTAATAAATATTATCATGAACATCAAGAACGTGAGAGCAAAGAAAAAAGAAATAAAAAGAAGAAAAAAAGAAAAAAGAACAGAAAATAGCCCCTCCGGAGATAAGCCTGGAATTAGTTAGTAGTCTTCAAGAGTCTTGGAAGAATAATAGGAGACAATAATAATAGTAATAACGGAGTTAATAACCTAATAATGTCGAATCCATAGTTCAGATTAATTAATTCATTCATTGCCGCTGCCCTATTATTTAAGCAACTGCATATCTCTGCTCATCTGTTTTATCCAGGGTCGCTATGAGTCATCGGCTGAATAATAAGCAATCCTGGTTGACGATACCGATGATACCGATGATACCCCCCCGTGACCGTGGCCCTGGATCCGCCATCCAATCAGCGGGCGTCTCTGATGATGCTGACCGTTCCAGCTGGTCATGGCGGAAATCTAGATTTAGCCTCTCCATCGCATCGCCATCTCAGAGTGAGAGATTTCCTGTCCCTATCCCTATCGGTGCCTGTCGGTCAGTCCGGACGTGGTGATTTCAAATGCTTTCTGCATGTCTTGTCGCCTTGCAGTCATTTTTGCATTTTTAGAAAACTTGATTAAAAATTAAAAGGGAAGGGATTTTCTGGTTCTTTGGCTTTTCTGCCTAAGTTGGAGCGAGAGCCTACGTCAAGCCCTTTGCCCTAAGAAAGCTACGATTCCTTCCCGTCGTTTAAAAAAAAAATCTGCAGCGCTTGGCTTGACCCAACTCCAACTCCGAACTAAAACTACGTATTACTTACCTGTTTCTCCCCTCCTCCTCCTCCTCCTCCTCCTCCTCCCACCTCCTCCTTCTATAAATACAAATTAAATCTCTCATTCTTTCATCCCCTCCTGGTCATTCTCAGACCTGACCGCTGATTCATTCTCTTACGCAAACCAAACCTACTTGGTTTGCTCATTTAAATCCCTCTTGTTCCCCGCTTGAGGCCTTTGGAATCCACCAGATCCAAAGGCAAGTTGAACACACGACGGCTCACGTAGCCTCATCGCTTCTCCCCCGTCAAATTGTCGTTCTTCGACATCCCCGGAACACTCTTAACAACATTCCACCTCCTCCTTCTGACCTCGTCTCCCATCTCGTCCGGTGCGCCATTTTTTAGCCCACCCACCCCCTCCCAGCTCATCCCCGCCCCCATTGAGCTGCCGCATAGGATCCCTCTGAAGGTTCTTCCTCTTGAAGGGGAAGGGTCTAGGAGACTTGGTCCAGTCAACTTCGGTTGCGAAAGCTATCGTCCTCCCTAACGCGCAGTCGCGTCTCTCATCACTTTTATATCTCTCTCTTTTCTTTTCGAAAAAACAACCCTATTTCTGTGTGCTCCCGTCGCAGCGCACATGGTTATGGCCCCGACTGCGTGTGTACCTGCTGAAGTGTACATGACTAAATCATGTCAAGACAAATCCGACTTTCATTGGAATCCCAATATAAGTCCACACCACAAGCATGGCGAGGATGATCTCTCGCAATCTAGGTTGGCTGCCCAGGATCTCGTCCTGAATATGCTCAAGGATCGCGCCGCCCAAGTCAATACCGACCAGTGCGGCCCAGGGGACGAGGATGCCTTCTATGTCGCCGACATGGGCGAGGTCTACCGCCAGCATCTACGCTGGAAGATGAATTTGAGCCGTGTTCGACCGTTCTATGGTATGTTTTCACGATGACGACACTGCCAATGCCGAATGATCATACTGACCTGATTCCCCCTCGTAATAGCTGTCAAATGTAACCCGGACCCGGAGATCCTGCGTCTCATGGCCCAACTTGGAAACGGATTCGACTGTGCGTCCAAGGCGGAGATTGACCTGGCTCTGGCCACCGGCATTGATCCCGCCCGCATCATCTACGCGCAGCCCTGCAAGACCAAGTCCTACCTGCGCTACGCCGCCCAAGTCGGCGTCAAGCAGATGACCTTTGATAATGCGGACGAGCTGTACAAAATCAAGGCGTGCTTCCCGGACGCCGAGCTCTACCTGCGGATTCTCACCGACGATTCCACCAGTTTGTGCCGCCTGAGCATGAAGTTCGGTGCATCCGTCGATGTAGCCCGCCCTTTGCTGGAACTGGCCCACCAGCTCGAGTTGAAAGTCGTCGGCGTCAGCTTCCACGTTGGCTCCGGTGCGGAGGATCCGGGTGCGTTCCTCAAGGCGGTGCAAGATGCTCGCTTCGTCTTCGACCAGGCGGCGGAGATCGGTCATGAGCTCCACACCCTGGACGTGGGGGGTGGCTTCACCGGGGAGACTTTCGAGAAGTTTGCCGGCGTGTTGAGCGACGCCCTGGATGAGTATTTCCCTCCGCACATCCGCGTCATTGCCGAGCCTGGTCGCTACTATGTGGCCAGTGCGTTCACCCTGGCGGCCAACGTCATTGCTCGTCGCGATGTGCCGCACCCGGAGGACCCCGCGAGGGATGCATACATGGTGTACCTGAATGATGGTGTGTATGGCAATTTCTCGAACATCATCTTCGATCACCAGCACCCGGTGGCCCAGATCCTGACCTGCGCGAATAACAATGCCCCGAATGCTGCGACTTCGGCCGGCATCGATTATTCCATCTGGGGCCCCACCTGCGATGGCATCGACGTGATCACCCAGCGCATCAATCTGCCTGGCCTCTTGGACGTTGGGGACTGGCTGTTCTTTGAGGAGATGGGCGCCTACACCAAGTGCAGTGCCACCCGCTTCAATGGCTTCTCGGACAACCACGAGGTGATTTATATCTCCAGCGAGGCCGGTGCCACGGCGCTTCTTGCGTATTAGTTGCTATTTTTTTTTTGGTTCTGTTTTGTTTTTGTTAATACTGCCTTATCTTTATTGGTTTGTCTTATGAATGTGGTAATGTTGGAGCAAGGACTACCAGATGTCTAACTGTGGTTTATATATTCATCCTAGAGGGGTAGATTTCGGGGTTGAATGAATTTTACTTGTTTCGCTCATTCCGTTCTTATTCATGGATTCCAGTAATATCCAACTTGGCATAGATTAGGTATTTTCATATTCTATCCGGTTTTAGGAAATCTTCTAAGGATCATCACACTCTATCGAATCTACCATGCAAATCCCATCTCAAAGCCATCACGTCTAATCGTCAACATCACCGGAGCCAGCTCCACTGCACATCATATATACCAGGTATATAAAAAAAAACAAATAACCCATAGGGAGGGAGAACAAAAAAAATACTCATCTAAACCAATCGCTCAACAATCAGTTCCGCGCCCTCATTCTTCTCGCCCGTCTGGACCAACCCGCCCGCCTCCAGCTTCTTCTTCCACTTGGCCGACTCGTACCGTGCCAGGATCAAGGAGATACGCGCCACCATGGCCGGATCGGAGGATTCTGCGACCACGTTTGAAGGCGTGCACGTCCACCGCCCGAACGCCCAGTTCAGAATATAGTGCTTTGTCGACGACGCATCGCCATCCAAGGTCGCGCGAGCATTCAAGTCATCCGACGACTCGGCCGGCGGGGATTGCGTCGAGCACCGCAAAATACCCTTGATGCGGTAGACTTCCTCCTTCGACGCGGACGACAACAGGTGTTCTAGCGCGGTGACGTTGATCGTCTGCTCGGGGAGAGAGGACTTGAGCGATACGGAGAGGACCTCGACTTCGGACTGATGGCCATGCTCATGCTTATGTTCGTGTGCATGTGCATGTGCATCGGCATCGTTACCGGCGTGGTCATCATCCACCTTCGCAAACAACGCACCATCAATCCCCAACAACACCTCCTTCTCGACCCTGCCCCTATCCGACTTCACCGTCGGGGTATGGATATCCAAATCGCCCACCCGATCCAACACATCATCCAACCTCCGCTCGGACACATTCTCCCACTTATTCAAGATAATCAGATCGGTATACTGCGCCTGCAACTTCGCCGTGTAGCTCGTATCCTCGTACCCCGCCCAGTTCTCCACATCAATCACACTGATGACGCCGTCGAGGGCGAACGTGCCGGGCCGCTCGCGCTCGAGCCGGTTCACCTCCATGGCGAGGGTGGCGGGGAAGGCGCTGCCGCTGGTCTCGATGACGATGCGGTCGGGCTGGACCTCGTGGCGGAGCTGGTCGAGCGCATCGCTGAGCTGGCCGACGAGGTTGCAGCAGATGCAGCCGTTGAGGAGCTCGCGGACGCCGGAGATGGATTGCGTCGAGGCCAGTTGCGAGTCGATGGCGACGTCGCCGAATTCGTTCTTGAGGAGCGCGAGTTTGTAGGTTGGGGGTAGTTGGGGGATAAGGTTGAGGAGGAGGGTGGTTTTGCCGGACCCCAGGAAGCCGGTGATGATGGTGATGGGGGTTGGGGGCATTTTTTTCTTTTCTAGTTTTATCTTTCTATGGTGTTTAGAGGGAGAGAATGAATGAATGTTGAATGAATGAATGAATCTGTAGGAATGAATAATATATGGAAATGATGGCAGGATAAATGGGAGATTATGTAATCATCATTGATCAAGAAAAGGAACCCCACGCTAGTCTACTTTGGGGCAGCCCTATATTTCCTCTTTGGGAAATCCTTTTTCAAGGTCTGGCAAAAGCAAAAGCAAAACAGGATTTCATCGTCCATTGAGCTCTTTGCGGACTCGCTGTCAAATCCTGGAGTCATGGAGTATCTGTAGAAGTACTCGACTGGGAATGACAGGGGATTTTATCGTCATACTTCATCAAAACCACTACCAGCATCACTCGGTATACTTCCTCCATCCCCCATTCTAGTATTTGCTTCTTATCCCCAACAAAAACACAACCAATATTCATGCAAACTACAGTACAGAACCTGTCCCCCAGGGATGACGAGACATCCCGAATATGATTCCCTCCCCTTGCGTCCCACGTGATAATAGAATGTCGAGGCGTGGCGTTCATCTCATCGTGCTGGGCGCCCTTGTTCTTGACGTCAATCTCCGCCACCGGTATGTTAAGCCTATTGTACAACACATTATTTCCCACCAGAGGTAGTTACTCACCTGGCTAATTGAAACAGGCTCTTGCTTTGATTCCTACCCCCAAGAACAGTCCGCAATGGCGTCCCAAGATGTGGAAGAAAACATCCCTTTGATGGGCGACGGCGACGCCGAGAGACAAGACGAGGATTATGAGAGCTACAAAAAATCGGATTTGATTGACTTCGATCCCAATGGGGATCCTGACAATCCATTGGAGTGGTCCCAATCCTCCAAACGAGGGATAGTGGCACTTTTAGCCTTTGCAGGCTTCTCAGTGTATGTGACAAAAAAAAACACTCTCCATGATCCTTCCAGCTAACCCTCCATGATCAGCTCATTCAATTGCGTCTCCGTAGTCCCAGTGGCAGGCCACATCTCCAGGGACCTCACCGGCACCAACGGGGCAAACTCCATCACGACCCTCCTTGTCACCATCTGGGAGTTAGGTGAAGCGGCAGGACCCCTTCTCATCGCGCCACTCTCCGAGCTATACGGACGCTACCCCGTGATCAACATCTGCAACATGATGCTTATCACCACCACCTTCCTCGCCGCCATCTCCCCCAGCATGGCGTCTCTCATCGCCCTGCGCGCCCTCACCGGCATGCTGGTGACCTCCAACGTGCTGAACCCGGCCATCGTCGGCGACATCTTCCCGCCCGAGAAGCGAGGCTCCGCCATGAGCGTGGTGTCGTTCGTGGCCCTCATCGGCGGCAGCGTTGGTCCGGCGGTCAGTGGCATCGTCGTGCAAACCTTCGGCTGGCGTGCGGTGCTGTGGATCAGCTTTGCCCTGGCTTGTGCTTCCGCTCTGGCGTTTTTTACCTTGTGTCGGGAAACTTACAAGCCTTCAATTCTGCGGCAGAGGGCCGCCCGGCAGGGGAAGAAGATCGACGATAGCGCGATTGCTGGTCTTCATGCTCATGCGAAGCAGCAGGGCGGGCACTCCTCGTCGGGTCTGGCGGCTTCTATTAAGCGGCCTGTTGTTGTGCTGTTTGGCTCCGGGGTCCTCGTCGCGCTGTCGCTGTTCGGCTCCGTCGTGTATGCCTTTTTCTACGTGATTTCGGTGACGCTCCCTCGCATCCTGGAGGAGGTCTATGGGTTGTCGCCAGCCGCGATAGGCACGGCCTTTTTGTCGAATGGTGAGTTTTCCTCATCCCGTATCTACACCTTCTACCCACCCTCTTGCGATTCCTTGCAAAACTAATAATGATGTTTTTTTCTTCTCTTTGTAAAGGAATCGGCTCATCTCTGGGGATCTGTCTCTGCAGATGCTTTGTGGATCGAATCTATATCCATCTCCGTACCAAAAATGGAATCGGGTTGCCTGAGTACCGTATGCCGATGATGATGGTCGGCGCCTTCATGATGCCCTTGGCAACCCTGCTGTATGGCTGGTGCGCCGCATATAAAATGCCTTTGGCTCTTCTGCTCACGTCGGTGGTTTGGTTGCGCATGTCGTTGGCTCTGTCGTATTTGCCGCTCTCGACGTATATCGTGGATGCGTGCGGACTGTACTCGGCATCGGCGATGACTGGTCTCGTCGTGATGCGATGCTTGGCCGGCGCGTTCATGCCGCTGCTCACTACTTTTCTTATTGGGTATATTGGGTACGGTTGGGGTCTCACGATGCTTTCCCTGTTCACGGTGGCTGTGGCGTTAATTCCGGTGTTGGTTTATTATTATGGCGCAACTTGGAGACAGAGCTCTCGGTTTACTCGAACCAGGGGGGGTTTATAAAGGATGTGGTGGGATGAGTTATGGTGCTTACAACACATGAAGTCTTTCTCAAGATGCATCTTAGATTGTTACTATTTAGATGACTTAGCTAGGGCTTGGAGTAGACACGTGAGATGAGGATATATTCTGGTCCCCACATAACGAGTAGTCCTGTTCACTCACAACCCATCTACTGCTGCTCTTAGTCAATCCCTATCCATCTGAGATCCATTATTAGAAGAATTTTTGCTCCCTGTGTTTCTTACATACGATGCCGCGAAACTCCAACCGCGAGCGACAGCGTGCACTGGCTACATGTCTACGGTAACTTGGAAAGGTGGGCAAGGGAACATTAGGAGGAGAAATCACAGCTCTGAGATATGGGGTACATTAACTAGCTAAGCATACAGCCAAGGGTCCAAATGATGCTTAATCTTACTGTCTAAAGTCTGTTCCTGGTAATTCTGGGGTAGAGAACAGTCTTTGTATTTCTATGGATGAAAACGATCAACTCGATGGTAACAACAATAGCAGACAGCACAAAAAAAGAAAAAAGAAGAAAAAAACCAATTCAACGACACCTGTTATGCATCATCTTACCCTCCAGCCACTGGATAGCCAACCCCCGACAGACGGTGTAGCCCAACCAATCCTCCTCGGGCACTTCAACCCGGATAACAACAACTGGGAATTTCGGGGTCGCCACAATCTCACAGAGGCTAATCTCGAACTTCTCACCGCGACGAAGACGATGCAGAGCACTAAGATGGCGCTCCTGGGCCGATTCCAAGTCGGTGGCAACGGGAACGCTAATCCACACACACCGGGAATGATTGTCGGAGTCTTTGGCCCAGGGAAACCAACCCTTAGGCATGGCGAATAGGAAGTAATAAGTTTTGGTGTTTTGTTTGATTTGTGAAGAAGATATATTTAGGGTATGTGGTGTATGTGGCAGGTAGATCGAGAGACAGGAGTAGATAGATACTATGAGGTTAGTGGGAACGGTTCTCCAGCGACTTTATATAGTGTCTGTTCTTATGGTATATGGCTAGTGTTGTTGATATTCTGGAGAAACCCAGCAGGTTGTATGGAAATTCCCCTTCTATATGAGAGACAACAAGGAAAATCCCCTCAACGTTTCTTTGTGCGTCTTTGTCCTCTACATAGACACTTTACGAGATATCCCCACAATGGCATTGTAATAGAAACAATTAATTCAGTCTAGGCATTCTATGTGATTATGACAATTTAGTAATCCTCCAAAATAAGAAGACATGAGAAACCAATTTCTAGACATAAAAAAAAAGGCCCACAAGATTCAAAAGAAACGTCACGTCATAACTCTCATGCGGACATAATTTACTACCATCCATAAATGATACTGATTGACTGACACCTATTTTCAAGGTCAATTGGAAAAACTACAGTGGTTACAGCATCATATAACATGCTAGAAAACTCACATATCATCATGAGCATTCTTCTCTCCTAAGCCTCGTAATACGGGCCGTTTTGGAGTCTACGTTCCAACTCGTGGACCATCAGGATACGACAGGCGTTATAGGGACTGAGGACATGGTAGAGAACCTCAACCCTGACGGTCACACGGCAAGGATCCCACTCAGGGACGGGGATGTAGTTCCAGTACATGGTACAATCAGCGCGAAGGTTGCGAACCGCAATGGCGTAGCGTTCCTGGTCATCTGAAATCCCATAAGGGACGGAGACACTGCACCAGACCGAGGTCCAAGTGAGGTCTTGATAGGTGTAGATGCAGACTGGGCCAGCCATGTGAGGAGGAAAGTATGGCATTTTTGTTTTGTTTTGGTTTTGGTTTTGGTTTTCTTTTTGTTGGTGATTAGAAGATATTTGATAGTGATAAACAAGTAGTTGGGATGTTCTTTACAGAAAGATGTTTGTTTGTTGTTTTTTTTGGTTTTGTTTAGATTTGATTTATTTGGATTTGTTCTTCTTTTCTCGGATTTGAAGATGGAGATAGAGATAGAGAGGGAGAGATGGGAGAAAGGTGGTGGAAAGAGATATCGAGCGAGGTGAGAGCTCTTTATATAGTAGAGGATGGAATGCATATTCACTGTTGTTCGCTGGATCCACTCTGTATCACAGGGAATAGTATCAGGTGGCTAAATATCTCCTCTGAATGAATAAACCAGTGCAGAGAAGAAGTAGATGTTTTTTATTGGCCCCCTTAATAATAGCCCTAATGGAGGAAACTGTGAATCTCCAGCAGTGTGTTTCTCTGACATCAGAGGTTTCATTCATGAATCTATAGAGAGAGAGTGTGTGTGTGTGGAGGGGGCAATATGAATCACTTTCATCAATTCTAGGCAGGTCTTTCCATATCTTTTTCTTATGGTTTAATCACAACCTACTCAAGTGAATATCTAGTGAAAATCTAGAACTTTGCCATGACGTCTTACAGGATACTGAAGAATGAATGGGAGGAAGTTCCTATACACTGTGATTGGTAAAAGACTGCAGATCTCCATGTTCATTCATTCATTCATTCATTCAAGATCACGCATGCCCACCAACAGGTCTCGCCACATAAGCCTCTTCAAGGTATGCCTCTTCCTCCTCAGTCAGCTCTTTCTTCCCCAATGCGATAGCCTCATCCATGCGTGCAACCGAGCTGAAGCCAATGATAGGGCTCGAAACCCGTTTGTTGACCCACGCCAACGCCACATGGCTCATAGGCCAGTTTTTCTTCTTCGCCAATTCTTCGACTCGGTTGATGATAGTTGTTTCAGCAGTAGTCAGGGCATCCACGCTGAAGCCCTCGGACCGAGTAGTTCCGTTCACTTGCGATAGGGAGCGGGCGAGTTTCCCACCATCAAGTGGCGCCCACTATGAATAAGTTCCAAAGTTGGTCAGTCTCGATTCCGCGCTGGAAGGGAAAGCTGATCGTGACGCAGATACTCACAGGAATAAGACCCACGCCGGTCTCGTTACAGAAGCGGTTCATCTCACGCTCCTCCTCTCGGTAAGTCAGACTATACTGGTTCTGCATGGAGATGAACTTGGTCCAGCCGTTTTTCTCGGCGCAGTGCTGCATCATGATAAACTGGTAGGTTCGCATGGAACTCGCTCCAATATACCGGATCTTCCCACTCCGGACGAGGTCATGGAGAGCCTCCATCGTCTCCTCGATGGGCGTGGAGGGGTCGAAGCGATGGATCTGGAAAACATCGATATACGAGGTATCCAGGCGTTTTAGGGCGGCGTCAACGGCGTTGAAGATTGCCTGTCGCGAGAGCCCTGTGTAAATTAAGTTAGCAAAGACTTCTCTTATTTGGGCTTTGGCTGATTGAGGATGTTTGCCTACCAAACTGGTTCACATATTCCTTGTCGGCGCCCATTTGCTCGGCGTATGGAACAACATACACATTCTCATGCTCGCTGACCGGAGCCCAGCATTTGGTCATGATAATGACCTTGTGTCTGGGGATGTTGTATTTCTGAATGGCTTTGCCGATAATCTCTTCAGACCGTCCATTCGAGTAATTGTTCGCCGTATCCCACTGGGTGAAATGAGCAATCAATAAATAAAAAAAAAAAAAAAAACAGGAACGTCTTACTGTGGTGAGACCTCGGTCATATGCTGCTTTCAATATCGAGAGGGCCTGTTTGAAATGAATCCCCCGTTAATGACACCCATGATAGACGTGATCTATACGACGAGTACCTTTTCCTCATCCAGTATCCATGCTCCAAACTCAGGTGAGCCAAAGCTCATTCCTCCCAGGATCGGCACTGAAACTCGTAGACCGCTTTTGCCCAGTTGTCGGTATGACACGGTGGTGGCCTCGGCGGAGGCCTTCAGCATCGGAGGAAGAACGGTCGCCATGTCTTAGTTTTCCCAGTGAAGAAGTTAGAAGTAAGGAAGATGTTGCAAGTCCTATTTGGTTCTGCACTCATCATCAGGATGCCTGGTCGTTTTTATACCAGGAGCATGATTTTCGGGGTTAGATTATTTCCGCCCATTAACTCCTAAGAATCCCATATTTGATTTCAAAGCGAAAGCGAAAGGGACGATATCGTGATGGTCGTCGGGAGGGAATGGAAGATGATAGAAGATCGTTCGCGATAGGAGGACCTCGTATACTGCGACTTGGCAGTCAGATGCTTGACTCACAGCACGGTCGACACGGGCCGGAATCCGAGGGCACTAGAATCCTGATTTCACTCGTATATTTGGTGAGGGAGACAGTTCATAAGATACTATTGAACTATTGAACAAAAAGATAGTTTAAGATAGTTGAAGATAGGGTTGTTGAAACCACGTGCGCCGATCACCCGAAATGGATCAAATTTTTTTCTCTCTCTCAATTTTCCCTCACTTAAATGATAAACTCCCAATCACATTACTAGCACCTCCCAACCAACTTCTTATCTATATAATAAATAATAATAATCCATACATCATCCCCCACCCCCGCAATGAATCCTCTGCGGTACCTGGGCGCTCCCACGCCCTTCAAGGCAATTTCACAGTCCACAAAGAAGGAAATCAAAGAGCGAATCAACTTCGTCACGGCCATCACAATCCATCCTCATCTGGACATGTCCGAGCCAGACCGGGACGCCTTATTCGCGTACCGCGACGATTGCCAGACCGTGATCGATCTCGGCGAGGACCCAGACCACAAAGAGACGCGGGCATCAGCCACAGCCCGCATCCAGCAGTACGAGCAGACGACCCTGGGCAACGGAGGAGGCCCCATTAATCTGTCGTACGATCTCACCACCAAAACCAAGCTGGGCGAGGAGCTCGACAACCTCAACAATGTGTGGGTCTTCACACGATATGAGAAATACCTCCCTGAGGAGGTCAAACCAGAGCCATCAACATCATCTTCTTCATCCGACCCATGGCACAAGGATTTCTGGGCCCCCTTCCACGGCCGTCTCGAAGCAGAGACCGATGCCTTCGCAAAGGTGCTTTCCGGACAGAGCCACCACAACGAGTGTCCGACGTCGATTCTGCTGGCGCTGCTCGTCGAACGCCACACGCTGGACTGGGACGAGACTGTGGCTCTGATCCGGGCCTGCGCGCGCGACGACGTCGACCTCCCCGCCGCGGACTTCGAGCGCTTCCTCACGACGCGCGATGCCGCGGGTCTCGCCACGAGACTCGACCGGGATGAAGCCAGTATCTCGCTTTCGACGGAATATGTCATGGGGGTGGGCACGATGCTGCTCGCGTTTTACTCGACGACGTTGCCTGAGACGTTGTTTGATACGGACGAGTTTCCGGCGGCGAAGTGGACGCCCAAGAAGCCGTTGGAGGAGCTGTTTGGGCTGGAGGAGGGGCAGCATGAGGAGGCTATTCGGGGCTTGTTTAGTCGGTTGTTTGCGGAGATGGCGGATGGGGGGAGTGAGGATGAGATTGATGATGCGGAATTCGAGGATTATGATGATGATGATGATGACTTGGAGGAGGGGCTGTTGAGTGATGATTCTGATGATTACTAGACTTGAAGTCTTACAGGGTCTTGGGAAGGGAGACAAAAATCAATAACTCAATCAATCAATATATAAAAGGGAAAACATAGACTCAGTTCGATGCTATCGAATTATAATATACAGAGAGAGAGAGAGAGGGAGTTATTTCCTCCAACTTAATGCCTTGCTGCTCGCATGATTTGGGCGAACCCATCAAATGCTTTGCGCCGCTTGTCGACAATCTCATGGAAAGTCTCTGGCAATCCAATAGTCCCGACCACGACCTGATCCAAGCCGGCTTGAAACCCGTCAAACGCTTCAGAGGTGAACTGATCCAACGGCATGCCCAGCTTGCGTCCGGCGTCCTCGCCCATATAGTCATGAAGCTCAGTCTGAACGGCGGGAGGCGAGATCTCAATGACTTTGATATTGGTCCCCCTCAGTTGCTCTCGAAGGCAAAGCACGAATGAGTTCAGCGCCGCCTTGGACGCCGAATACGCGGCGATCGGAGCAGCTGGAATAATCGCCAGATTCGATCCAGTGCTAGTTAATTAATTGGATTCGACAGAATCAGTCAGAGATAGGATCTACAACAACAACAACAACAACAACAACAACAACAACAACAACAACAACAACCATTCTACATGGGACCATACAAGATAAACCCAGTTGTCTCAGACTTCTTCTCCTTCAAGAAGGGCAAAAACTCCCTCGTCAAGGCCACCACGCCGGTGAAGTTGATGTGGAAGATCTGCTGGAACTGTTGCATGTCCCACTTCTCCTGACTGGTCATGTCGGTTGGGATTTGGAATCCGGCGTTGAGAAACACGCAGTCGATGTCCGGGTACTTGGTCGTCACGTCGGTGACAAACTGGGGGATTTCTTCGATCTTCCCGATATCAAAGGCCACGCCATGAGCCCTGTCTGTGCCGTGTTTCTGAACGAAGTCGTCCAGCCTATCCTGACGACGTCCGACGGCGGTGACTTGGAGGCCGTGTTCGACGAAACGGTCGGCCAGGGCGCGGCCTATGCCGGAGGTGGCGCCGATGAGTAGGATGTGTTTGTAGGGGAAGGCCATTTGGGAGGAGAGAGTGCGAATCGATTTGGAGTGAGAGAGGAGTTATCTGGCCGTATATCTGGATGAGTTAGGGCTACGTGGCTGACCTCGTATTCGTATTCAGCCTCTGAATCCTGGTCCATTTGGAAGCATTAGTGAAGCTTATTTAAGGTTAGTTAATTAATTCCTATCTGGATGATAAATGACCCACGGCTTGAGAGATCGCTAATCCTGTGGATGAAAATATCCTGGAAATCCGGGGAATTCATTCCCAACTGATGGTGATGTCATCATCGCCCACAACCAAGTTAAATAACTCCGTATGCATCCCCCCCCAAGATGAAATCAGATCAGACCTCCCATTACGATCTAATTAATCGAGTCATTGCATGCATTTCACAATGAATACCCCCAATGAATGTGATCCCCCCCCTCGCAGCTCCACCGACTCCAGCGATGCCTCCATGATGAGCATCGAGAACAGCATTAGCGAAATCGCAGAAAACTCCGTCACAGAAATCCAGCGAAGACTCTCTACGGCGAGCGATTGCGCCCACGAGACTTGGGAGCATCTCCGGTCAATAGTCACGGGGTCCAAGCCAGGAGAGGCCGCGAGTTCTTCAGGTTTGTTTGTGCTCTTCAAAATCTCTCCCATTTTCTATCTGAACATGCAAACAGAGAACCAACCCGATGAGGAAGAGCTTGAACGCATCAACACGCTGGAGAAGGATAAAATCGCCGAATATCTTCGAGAAAAACACAGGAGTAACACGCGCACCCGCAAAACCCGACAATAATAAATTGCCGACAACATTCCATATTTCCTCAAAGCAGTGCTCGAAATCCATGGTCCTGGCGACGGTCGAGTCCCAAGAAGTCAACCACCTGGCCCAAATGGTCAATGCCCCAGAAGCCCTCGGTTTTGCCACTGCTGTTGGTACATTCAAACCAGGGGAGGCCGAACGCGCCGGCTTTGAAGGCCTGGTCGGTATTAGCGCTCAGGAGAGCCTTGGTCTCCGGCTGGTTCATCTGTTTTTGAGTGCGCATTAGCATTTCCGATCTTTAGCTGTTTCAATAGAATCGACATTTACCGCTTGGAGGATTTCCTGCGCGTCCGTAGATCCCAGAGCCTTCTCGAGAACGGGGGCAAAGCCTTCTGGCTGGCCGATTTTAGCATTCCCTTCCACCCAGAGCGAGTGATAGAGGGCGTCGATCGTGGGAGCAAGCTTGTTCGGGAGCTTCTGGGAGATGGCACATAGGGCACGCTGCGTGCTCAGCGTCAGGGGGGGGAACCCCTCGACCGGTTTCTCGACCATAGGGATAGAGAAGTAGTGAGCCCAGCGGCGGCGTTCCAGATCAATCCATGCATCTTTGTCTGCAGATATTATTAGTATTGGTATTTCAACAACCTGGCTTGCTGCTTAATTAATCACTTACTTTTGATTTTAATCGGGGGAGTGTTTCCACATGCGTTCATCAGCCCCCCCAGGAAGATGGGCACGTAGGTGACATTGCACTGGGCGAAGACGGGGGAGTTCTAGATTATCATCCCTCGTCAGTTGGTTGTTGTCTCGATAATCCTCTCGTGATATTTATTCCTCACCCTCAGAATGTAGAAGGCGATATAGCCGAATGGACTGACAATGTCCACGTAGAGGGTGATGCGAGGGGCAGCCATGTTTGGAAATTCTTCAGAGGTTGTTTGTCATGAAGATAGGAAGAAGTATGGGAGGAATAAATAAATAATAGTTATGTAGAATCCCCGCATGTTCTGAGTCAGCGGCCGCCACTGCCGAGGTCCGTTTGTTTTGTTTTCCCGTTGCAGGATGTAACTATCCAGACATACACATATGATATATATAGTAATATGATATAGTGATAAGGTAGTTACTGGGAGTCTCTCCTCTTCAGTTGCTCTTACCATGATGTGCTCTCCCTTATGACGAGTCATGATGGGACTCGAAAAAAAAGGAAACTGCAACTCTACCTAAGTCAGATAACTTGGGTATCCGTAGGACCTATACTAACTTAATAGTAGTTCACACTAGACATAGTCTTCAATCCTGTTATTTCAAACATCATACTGCAAAGCATTTTCTCCTCAAGTTTGCTTAGCCTCAGTACCAAACAGACATGCTTAGCCACAGACAATCATCAAACCCGAGGGCTAGTAGTTTCCTGTCGAAAACACCATCCACATCATCAGAGGAACCCACGGATCCTTCCCTGGAGGATGATCCGCAAGGCGAGGTGATCAAGAATCGTCGACATGCGGTCTACTTTCCCCGGCCTCCAGTATGGCTCCCAGGGCAACACCGGTCATGCAATTCCCTTGGCTGTAGCACATCTTGTCAGACAACAAACAAAGACGCACCCCATTTTTGGTGCAGTCCGTCCATGAACGGCCTTGATATTGAACCGCAGGATTCTCACTCCTGGGTGGCGGACTGGGACCAACCGCCATCTGACCGAGAGACTACTGATACTCGAGTCGTTGACCCATCTAGCCAGGAGAAGTATACCTCCGACTTTTATCAAACAATTCCTTTGCTTGTAAAGTCCCCGGTAATTCGCCCGTCATATCGCATGCTGACATATGGCTAAGGACGATTGGGATGGTTCCCAACCCCATCAGTCCCCTCCAACATCTAATGAAACAGGCTGTAGGGAAGGTCCTCAGAGACCTTCAGGAGACTCTCCTTTCGGTCCCTTTCGCCAGACAAAGCCAACGTTATGTACGCGGTTGCAATCTTACCGAGATATACGGCTGGGAGTGCAAGAGAGGTGGGCTATGCAAGAAGGATCACTTGTCATCAGCATCGACCCGTCGTTCACTCTGCTGGACCGCGAACGGCGCTCTGATGAGTTCGAACTTACCAGCGGCGACGTATACATTGTTTGTCTCCTATACGCAGATTTGTGGACCCTTTGTTACAAGGTTCCCTTTACATCCGACACTGGGACACCTTCAAGACAGATACCTGCCGTGGGGAGCGGGCATTATGGCTTCCTCCCTCTTTGTGCAGTCACGTTGGTAACGAATTTCGGCTTCTTTGCGAGAAGATGTTGTGAATATGTTGACAATCTCATGGGGTCCGAGCCACGATATCCTGGCAACGGGCTCTCCGTCATGCCTCCCCCTCGGTCACATAGTCTGAACGGCAGTATACAGGTTTTCCAGGGGCACAATGCTCAAGTTCGATTACCGGAAATCGCACATGATGCCCTTGCTAGTGGTTCCCTGGATGACAATACGGACTTCGTGCCTTTAGATTCCACCCTGGAGCAAGTTCTTGCTAAGCTTGATTGCAGACATCGAATGTGGCATGCGAAGGTCATCTCCATGCGGCGAATTCAGGAGGCGGCGAGATCGTATCATGATAGAAGCATGTATCGCTCATCATATCGCACCGGATCATCCGATACTCAGATGAGTGGCTTTGAAGGTCGTTACCACCTCCGCAGGGGACGAGGGAGCAGCTCCTCGGCGAGCGAAAAGCTGAGGTCGTTTTTCAAAATATCGTAAAAATAACCCAGTAGCATTTTTTCCAGATGGGCGTTTCTAGACCGCGGTTGGGAGTCAGCAGGATCGCAGGGATTTCTTTGGCGTTTGTTACTCTTACATCAGAGGCTTCCGAGCCGTTCATAATGACTTCATTGTTTTATACTTTCCTTTATCTCCCGAATCGTAACCAGAAAATATATAAACTTCCCGAGCATCCAAACCCGTATAGCTGAAAGGGACCTGGGTCGTTCTTCACTGCTGGCGTCTATTAATTCTTTATGAAACCCCAATACGGAAGAAAAGAAGAAACGATGTCGTGGTCAAGTGCGCCATCAGCCGAGAAGATTTCACAGTCCTACGGCGAACAACGCGAGGAACAGAATCCATCCAAAGCCAGACATGACCTGTGGAGTTTCAACATATCGCGACGAATGCATATCCATTCTCCACAGCTCTTTGGTCAACACCTAAGTTCCCAAAGCCGCGATGAGAATACAGCCTCGAGGAACAGAGACCGATCAAGCCAAACCTCATGATGTTATTATCAGCGCACACAACACCGGCTTTGTTGGTGACTTTTCCACAAGCATGGAGTAAATACGTGCGAAGGCTTGACAAGTCTACATGGGTCTCAACAACAAATTTCTTGGGATATCTTGATTTTCGGGACTCTATGGAGTCAATAAATGTCTATTGTGTATAATGGGGAGTGTATGTATGATTGACGTGAATAAATTGGGACCATAGTCTGTCTGATTCAGGGCTACTAATTGTCCATGGCGATTACTTTCGAGACTGCCCTGTCAACTCTTGCGTGATAGGCTTTGTCAGGTGTCATGCTGGGGGAGCCCTTCCCCTCCCCCAGCTTGGTGAAAGTTTCATTGTGGAGCTACTACGAAGGGCGCGAGTTCGTCTGTTCATCGAACATCATTCTGCCTTGTGAACGGAGATGGTTAGTCTCGAGATATAAAAATCGTTCAACCCCAATGAGATGTAGAAAAATAGGCAAGCTGCAATCGTGTCAGCAGTAATAAATATTATTTGGGGGATGGAGGAAACATAGTACCTGTCCGTGTAATTTATTGCCACAAGACAATACTCAAGCATGGTGACTAAATATGGCCTTTATCTGCTTTGTGTGGTATTTTCCACATTCCTGGGGTTGCACCGGTGGGCTTGTTCATGGCGTAGTGCGTCTTTCAGCTCGACCATAGCAATGGAACTCGATCTGATCGAGCGAATCGTGTTGCGACGGTAGCTGCATAGATCCTTTGTGTAGGGTTTTAAGATTGACAGAATCCATTAGATCGAAGAATACAATTTCACTGTCATGTCGCCTTTTCAGTGCCACTAGAATGATAGCAGCCGGGGACGCCTGGATAAGCTTGTCCAGTATAGAGACCAGCGCAGGCAAACTGTCTGCGTTGTAGGTACAGTCTGAGACGAGGATCAAGTCAATAGGGCAGTCCCTTATATTATCCGGGAGCTTCTCGTCCCAGTCGAGTGTTTGAAAGTCGATCTTGGACGAACGGGTCTGTTTCGAAACACTTATGTTCTGGTTTATGATGTCTTCAACTTCGGGTAGATCTGTGAGTACAATGGAGGACTGGGGAAGCAATTGGGCAAGGGCGATGCCAACAATTCCACACCCCGACCCCAGTTCCACGACATTCAGAGGGGTACCGCGTTGCGTCTGTAGGAGGCCTTGTAGTAACGGAGCAGTGACTGCTGACTCTCCGGACACAATTTGTTGGATATAAATCACTGATGCGATGGCAGCATCCCTATAATATGGAGCATCCGAGCTTAGAACGGCGAGAAAGACGTTATGTCGACATAACTCACCAGATATGGCGGGCGAGGCTATTGCCAGTTTCTTCCCATATTCTGAGATCAATCCGATCACTTGGACCAAAGCGCCTCTCAATGAGCTTCTCCGCCGCCAGAGGCTCCGAACCACCAAAAGGTGCACTCCATCCGGATACTACGAGCGGAATGCCAGACTCCCCCAGAAGAGGATCTGGGCAAGGTGCACGGGGCCTCCGAGGATCACAGGCGGCCACACCTAGGACTAGAGCCTGCTTGGATAACTGTGCAGAGAATGGACCTAGTGAGATGGGGATTTCGCGTTTCCCTGCAGTCCATTTGATCGGTTTCTGATAAAGCACTTTCTCTGTGGTATGGAGTGCCAATGTCACAAGCAGATCCACATCTTCCGCAAGGAAGGCATCTCCCAGGTCTGTGGTGATGCAGACAAGGGTGGTGATGGATACAGAGCCAGGCTTTTGGTGCTGGATGCGTGGAGGTTTGAGAAAACGAAGATAGTAGACCATGACGGGGGATATATACGAAAGTCCCTGAGAGAGAGACGGAGATATTTGTACCAATTCTGTATTGTATCGATAAGCGTGCAGGGATGGCACGTGTGCTGACTAATGGTGGGAGAGAGCCTGAAGTTCTTCCTGAGGCCAAACAACGGATTGTTATCTTCGTTGAAGTTAACTAGTGAGAGATGATATCATCATCGGCTGACCTCCGCTTACCATTTTCACCGTCTGGCCATCACTGGAAGTCAATGGGATTACTTGGACCACCTTCTAGTGACTTTGGCCCGCCCTTTCATCTCGCTGCGTGGCTTCAACTACGCCCTCCCCTTCTCGGTCGCTTCTGTCCAAGATGATGCGCCCCAGAGACCCTCGGGTCCGCCAGAGGATCAACCAACTCTCCCACAACCTAGAATCCGCAAATGAGACCGCCCAAGAAGGCCTCTACACTATCTCCCACAACTACCTTGTGCCTTGTTTGTCTGCTTTCGGGAACTGTCTCTATGCGTGCACTGCGCCCTGTCTTCCTAGCCGAGAAGACCAGCTGCGGCGCCGACGAAGGGGTCGCGCCGAGGCCGTCTTTGATTTCTACGACGATTGGGAGAACGATGATAGCGACAATGGGATACTAGGATGGGGCACCGATGAATTGGATCGCTTGCTGGCGGGCAGTGGTTTATCCCGCGGCACCGCAGAACAGCCGCGTCGACAGCGGGCAATGAGTTATGGCACCAGGCGAACAAGACGGAAAAGCAGTATATTGGCTCCTGACGATCGGAACGATCCCACCGTCATACCCAGCTCTTCCTTCTTAGGCTTTTTGGAGCGCTTTCCATGGAGATTTGGGGCGCGAGGCATTAAATACCGACCATCAGCTGCTGATTTACAAGAACATCCCGCTGGGATGCACCGACATTCATATGAAAACGAGCCTCTCATGGAGGAACCCGAGGACCTCGACGGTCCAAGCTCAAATGGCATAAACGGAAGATACCGTAGCTCGACACAATCTTCACGAGAGACATCGAATTCTCTCAGTTCGCGGGGAGACTTGATCCCCAGTGACGAAGAAGAAGATGCTGTGCCCTTAGATGATGAGTTTGCCATGGCCCTGGGTAGTCGTCGAGGGACAGGGCTAGACTCTGATGTCCAATTATTCGATAAGCCTCCAAGCACGAGGTCTACTTCAGGAAACTTCAGTATGGCATCCAAGGATTCAAAGCAGAAGAAGAAGAAAAAGCGAAGCGGGCGAGTCCGGTCCCCTCCTATACACATCACGCAGGATATCACGACTCCCTCAATAGTGGATTTGCATAAGGAAGAGGCCCGGGTGGAGCACGAAGAGGAAACCGATATTATACGGAAACGACTTGCCGCACGACAATTAGCTTCAAGCCGTGGGTTGAACCAAAGCAACGACCAGGTATTGCCAAGTTTATGTCTTCATTCACCCACATATGCACTAACTCTCGATCGACTAGCCATCTCCATTTCTCCGCGCCTCTCAATCATCCACCACCTCTTCCAAAGTCATTGGTCATGACTCTTCGATCAACAGACCCGTGGAATCAATGGGTGAAAGCGACCATTCCCCTAGCCCTGGTGCCACATTAAATCGACGATCATCAGATGATCACTCACAAACGGAGCCATTCCCTCCTCTACCAATGACTCCGCCTTCTGTCACCGATTCGCAGAATCCTAGTAACAATTGGGGTTCTGGGGATCTGCCGTCGGATCTATCGGACTCTTCTCGCAAAGATGAGTAGGCCCGTAACGTAGCTGCATAACGAGTACCTATCACGTTTTGCAAGCCAAACGACGCATTGGGTTCATATTCGCGGCACAGTCCCACGAGATGCGGCGACCGACATCTTGCATACTCCAGCACCCCTGGCCTTGTACCATATTCAACGACTCACGATGTGACTTTTATACCCGCTACGATTAGGACGCAACGAATTGAACAGGATCACTGGTGGTTCTGAAACTTTCCCTCCTAATCTCCAATCTCTGTGGTTGTATCTACATGCCTGTAGTTTCTACGTAGAAGCTCTCTCTCTCTCTCTGTCCGTTGAATGTTCTCACGTTTTTAGTCCGCTGTGCGTAGGCTGAGAGAGTCACGGCGGGTCTGAAAAACGGAGATAGAAAGTGTACCACTCAGCGGGTTCACATTTCCTTGGATATTGCGCTTAATCCTTTGTCCATGGTGGAAAAGGACCGCCATACACCAATCATGGGGATGAGACTGGTGATGGGGTTGAGTTTCTGCTCTGGTACGCGCGTTTCATGTCATGTAATAAGGGCGAGGGAAGAACAAGACGAGGGAAGATAAATAAGGTATTGTATAGGAGGAGTCATTTATATACAAGAGATTCTCATGTTACCATTTATACTATACAGTATCCAGGAGGTATTGTATAATCTTGTATAGGTATCGTTGAAGATTAAAAATATCAGCAGGAAAGGAGAGAAGAATCACGGCTTACTTAAGAAAACTGACGGAATGCCAAGGCGCCAAACTACATCCGGCCTAGCGCCACCGTCTCCAGTCGGCGAGAGAACAGCAGAAGTTCACTCCAGACTAGTGGTTAATGAGTTAGAGTAATCCGACTGACTACTGCGGCGGTACTCGTCTTTCTCGACTCGATTCGATCTTCCCCCCCCCCAAACTACGGCAAAGAGATCCTCAACTCGGCCTCAATCTCTCCCTCCTCTTCTCCAATCCTATCTCCCCCCCCACTCCCTTGGACTCCATATTCCTCTTCATCTCCGTCGACGCTCTTCGTCTAGGCCTTCCCTTCTTTTCCTTCTCTCTTAACGAAGTCTTGCGGAACTTGGTTGCTGGGGATCGACCGGATCCATTACCTCCAAGTTCTGCAAGTCGAGGTAGCGAAACATCGTCCCCGCTAGTTTCCAGCCTCGATTCAAGAGATTCCGGTGATTGTACCTCGTTGTCTGGACCTCCCCCGGAAGAACTTGGTTGGTTGTACCTCCGAGGTTCTGTGGTGACTTTACATCAAGTACCACAGATTTGGTTCTCTACCACGTTTCGCCCACCGTTCCGGCATCGCTTTTTTTTTAGTTAGGCTGACCACGCGACCACCACCGACGAAACCACAAACTTGCCTCGGCTTCATTTTTTGCCCTTAGAGCGGATTGCCCACCATGTCGTCTGCAGCAATGTCGAAAAAGAACAAAGGGAAGAAGGTTGCGGATCCCAACGAGACGTCGAAACTTCTGGCCGCCAAGATTTCTCAACTGGAACAAGATGCTGCGGGAGAGAAGGACCAAGAGCAAGAAATCGGTATGTTGGATTGCTGTCGTTCTACCAATTTCCGAACTGGATTTTCTTTCCCGCCGACGTGGGGGTAAGTGGCCTGTCACTGACACTGGGTTTGTCCATAGAGCGCGAAGTCAAAAAGGCGACTCGAGACCTGAACCAGCTCCTTAGCAACATCGAATCCCCCATGACTCGCCTCGAAACTGTGCATAAGAAATATACCGAACTCCTGGCCGATATGAAAAAACTGGATCGCGACTACGCCAAAAGCAAGAAGCGTGGTGATCAGCTGCAGAAGGATCAGGACAAGGGCAAATCGGAATTGAACAAAACCGTCACCATGAAGGACAAACTCGAAAAGCTGTGCAGGGAACTGACAAAGGAGAACAAGAAGGTGAAGGTGGGTTTCTTTGCTTTCCGCCACATGTTCTGGGTCGGGCCTTCGGAGTAAAAGCTAATATATTTGATGTTCGACAGGATGAGAACAAAAAACTGGAAGAAACTGAGAAGAAAGCCCGGCTGATCGTCAACGAGCGCCTCGATTCCCTTCTGTATGATATTCAAGACGTCATGGCTGCCAAAGGTAATCCTCGAAGCGACAAACTCGATATCGATCTGGACGAAGCGTAAGTCCCTAGTCCCCCCCCTCCCATGATATTAAGGCCCTGTTTTATACTGAATGCGGTAAATTTAGTCTACGTGCGAAGATCAAAACCATCGGCGAGAAGTTTGAAATGCGCGAGCTTCTGTACAGGTCCCTTTTACGCAGCAAAGACGCGGAGATACAGTGCCTTACTGCCAAGTATGAGGAACAGCGTCGGGCGGCGGAGAACGAGGCCACTCGCTGCCGTGCCCTGAGTACACAAGTTTCGACATTTTCTCATACTGAGGCAGAACTACGTAGTCAGCTCAACATCTACGTCGAGAAGTTCAAACAGGTATGTTTCACTATTGGTTATATACCGCTCTCTATCTGCTGGTAATAATAATATGACAGGTGGAGGATACGCTTAACAACAGTAACGAGCTTTTTTTGACTTTCCGTAAAGAGATGGAGGAAATGTCCAAGAAGACAAAACGGCTGGAGAAGGAAAACCTCACCCTCACCCGCAAACACGACCAGACCAATCGCAATATACTGGAAATGGCGGAAGAACGGACGAGAAACCACGAAGAGTTAGAAAAGTGGCGGAGGAAGAGCCACCATTTAGAAGCGCTCTGTCGACGGATGCAAGCACAAGGTCGTGGGCAAGGCCTCGCTACCGATCTAGACGGCGATGATGAAGGCACGGAGAGCGAATACGAGGAGGACTACGAGGACGAGGACGAGGAAGATGATGACGACGAAGGCATCAGTGACGATGAGTACGAACTTGGCAGCACAGACCGTGACATGAACGGCGACCGAAACACTCCGCAACAACCAGAAAAGCCAGTATTCGGACCACCGCCACCCCCGAACATCCTCGAAGCGCGAGCCAACGGAAACAAAGCCATGATCAATGGATGCCATTAGCGAGTGTTAATTTTTAATCTTTCTTTTCTTTCAAAACCCTTCTTGCGTTATATTTCCCGGGAGTGATAGCCGACAGCGACCATTTCTCTCCCCGGTATACCTTGGATGCGCGGATTGACCACGGTCCAATCTTGTTGTTCAGCAATGGGTCTTGATGAAATGTTTTAAAAAACCAAAC
Source organism: Aspergillus nanangensis (assembly GCA_015844325.1). Classification (NCBI taxonomy): domain Eukaryota; kingdom Fungi; phylum Ascomycota; class Eurotiomycetes; order Eurotiales; family Aspergillaceae; genus Aspergillus; species Aspergillus nanangensis. The sequence continues at coordinate 37,272 of VCAU01000043.1, read as the reverse complement.
ATACTTTTGGGGGGAAGTGGGAGTGAGTGATTTAATGTACCGACAACCAGTTTCGTGTAGTGCTGAGGTCATTCTGGATGTGCATAATCATGTACGGAAATCTCGTAGGCAACGAGGCTTTCCTGCCAAAACATTACTTAACACGGTTCATCTCTGGTTGTCGCGGGGATTGAACAGAACTGCGCTCCGCACGTCGATTACTGAACCGTGGTCCTTTTTCATTTAGTTTTGTTCAAATCTATTCCTGTACTTATATGCTAGATCAAGAACATCGAAGGGTCCGTACTTCAAAATTTTATTATGCTACCAAGGAGAGAACGAGAGAAAGAGAAAACAACCAAGAATCAATCATAGTTTACTTGAGGGGGCCTTGATGTATGCGCCTCCCTTCTGAATCATCTCCACCGCCTGGGTGACCATCTCACGCACAACCTCGCCCGCAGGCTTGATCTCCTTGATGATAGCAGAAACATCACCCATCAAGAAGGGAATGTCCACCTCCTTATCGTTGTGGAAGTCGTGCTCGATCGGCACGATACCCTTGGCCGTCAACTCGGCGATTTCCAAGGGGCGCTTGTGCCAGTCCTTGATATAATCATTGGGCAACATACGGAGAGGCCGACCCGACACGACCAGAGTCCGGGTCGTCTCACCATACTGCGCACCCACCACGGCTTCCTTATGCAATCGACTCGCACCACTCTCCGTCGTCGCCAGGAAGCGGGTACCGACCCAAACGCCCTGGGCGCCCAACATCAGCGACGCCGCCAGACTGCGGCCGTCATTAATGCCGCCGGCGGCCACGACCATGGCGGGTTGACCGGTGAGCGGGCTCTTGTAGTTCTTGGCCACGTCACAGATGGCCGGCACTAGCACAGAGAAGGGGATGTCGCCAGTGTGACCACCACCCTCACCACCCTGGGCACAGACAATATCAACGCCCATCTTGAGCGCCTTCTCGGCGTGCTTGGGGGCGCCGACCATGTTCATGATGAGGATTCCGGCGTCGTGGAGGCGCTTGATGACGTGGGCGGGGGGCACGCCGACGGCGCAGACGAACAGCTTGGTGCCGTGTGCGATGACAACGTCAATGAGCTCGTCCAGCTTGCCGCCAGTGTAGTCGTGGTTGGTTTTGCGGGCGCTACCGCCGACCTGCGGCAGGGCCAGATCGACGCCGAAGGGGAGAGACTTGTCGCGCAGGCCGGCCTTCAGCTCGGTCAACATCTCGGACAGCTGTTCGGGGGTGTAACCCAGTCCACCGATGGTTCCTAAACCACCGGCGTTGGAGACGGCGGCGGCGAGGGGAGCGCTGGAGGCTTTGGCCATTCCTGCCAGCAGGACGGGGTACTGGATGCCCAGCAGGGAGCAGAGGGGGGTCTGGATAGACATTTTGGTTTGGGGAAAGTAGGATTAAGATAGGTTTAGATAGTTCAAATGGAAGAAAGGGTAGATTTCGAAAGCTGTATCAACAATGGTCAGCGCTCCCCTGTGGTGATGTATTTATTTATTTATTGAAAGGGGGAGGGGAGAGAAGCTCACTCACTCTTTTCGGTATCAGAGGGCAGTAGCCGCGGCTCAAGAGAGAGAGAAAAAGTGGCAAGACTCTCAAGCTAGACTGACGAAGATCAAGTCGAGAAATAATTAATCAATGCGCATGGTTCAGCATAACTCACGATTAATGAATGAATAACCGAGTTGGTTGAATCCCAGGGTGGATGATTTGCGGGGAAGTGCAGGCGGACCGAGGTTCAGTGGAGGATTGATTTCTTTGGGGATCCTCCCATCTGCTTGGAGTTCTGCATGTGCTATATATATAATAGTGTATATATATAGTAGTATATCCATATCAGAATCTGTCATCATTTGTCGTGGATATAATAAGTCCTCTTGGAAAGAGTACTTGGGTACTATTATTCACCCTCCCATCGTACTAGTACTCAGTAGGTGGTAATTAGTATGAGTCCGGATCAACGTCGATGCAGAAGGAGATATAGTCATGAGTTATTGACTATATAAAATTGATTTGACTTGATTTGAATTGAATGAACATGAATCCAAGAAGAGAAGAAGAAGAAGAAGAAGAATGATGGGTGTATGTAAAACGGATGTAAAATGGATGCTTTGGGATTAATGACTAAACACGGAACGCCAAAAGACGCGTGATTCGCGTCTTCCTCCGCCTTTTGAACTCCAAGTGTTCTTCTTCCTTTCTCTCTGTCTTCGTCGACTTCTTTCGCATCACGAGAGAGATTCTCACCCACAAAGACGGAGATCTGCACCTTGTAGTATCTCTCGCAAAATGGCCGTGAATCCGGCAGAAAATGAATTCTTGCGACCTCCCAGGTGAGAAGAGTGAAACCACCCCCTCCCCCAGCAGAAGAATTAACCTACTGATATTGAAGCCAATGAATGATACATAACAGCGATCAAGCATATGCCTCCAACCTCCGTGAAACGTCTTATTATAACCCTCTCGACACATTCAAACTGCCGACCGGTCCGGAAAGGCACTATCAACAACAGTATGGAGATATGTACTTTTTGCGACTGGCAAAGCTCAAGCCGGCCGTTGAACGGATGGCCGTGGAATCGTGGGAAGGATTCAATGTATGAAAGAGATTATTCATGCTGGTTTATAACGGCGCTAACCATCATTCTGCTATGGATAGATTGCAGGAGAACGTGCGCGTCGCGTAGATCGAGTGCTTGATGTCAGGCAAGGCGAGCTTTGCTGGGTCGCGGGAACTATCTATATGGATATGCCATTGAAGCCTAATATTCTGACTGACTTGACCAAGGAGGTACGCCATGCCCCTCGTCCCCTCCACCACCCCCATCAATCAGGGTGACTAACATGCGCGTAGAATTTCACATTGGCCCCCCCTCCTCGTCGCACTTATCTCGATCCCTCACAGCCGGAATCAACGCAGATAATGTTGGAAGATGAATCAGGTCGCTTGCGATTAACAGGGAGCCTGTTGCGGTCGACACAACTAGCCACTGGAGCCATTGTCGCGGCCCTGGGAACGGAGAATGCGAATGGCGACTTTGAAGCGATTGATATCAAGGTACCTGATCTGGCACGACAACCCCGGCGGTGGGAAAGGGACGCTCGACCACCCTCTGAAACTGGGTCTACTAGCGGCAAAATCGCTTTTGTCAGTGGCCTCGGTATTACAGGGACTTCGAGCGATACTCTGTCCCTGAGTCTGCTGACAGACTATCTCCTGGGCTACACGGGATCCTCCTCAAGCACTTCTTCGGATGCGTCTCGGATCACTCGATTGGTTATCGCCGGTAATTCGCTGGGGGCAAGTGTCGCCGTCGATGCCAGCGAGAATGACGCCGTTCCGAAGAAGAAAAACCCCCCCAAAAAGTACGGATATGACGCATCTGCATACAACCCCTCCCCAATCACGCAACTTGATTCTTTCTTGGCCGAACTCCTTCCCAGTATCCCCATCACGCTCATGCCCGGTGCAAGCGACCCGGCCAACTTGGCGTTTCCCCAGCAAGGGATCCATCGAGCCATGTTCCCCCGCTCTAGATCATATTGCGCTCCGCCCCCGACTGGGGAAGAGAAGGTGGAGCCTGGATGGTTCGATAGCGTCACGAATCCGTGGGAAGGCGACGTGGAAGGGTGGCGGCTCTGGGGTTGCAGTGGTCAAAATGTCGATGATGTGCTCCGCTACCTGGACTTTACTACCGATGAAGAAGGTAACGTGAACACGAATGGGGACGACGAGAGTCGGATCCGGATTATGGAGGCCATGCTCCGATGGAGGTGTGGAGTTCCCACGGCCCCGGATACGATATGTAAGTTAGTTCCTTGCTATTCCGACCGCGCGTGTGCTAAAACCTCTTCCAGGGTCGTATCCATTCCAGACAGACGATCCGTTTGTGATGCAAGCCTGTCCTCATATCTTCTTTGCCGGCAACCAGCCCCGGTTTAACACGGCCGTGATCGAAGGCGACGCGCCGTTCAAGTTAAATGGCGGTGATACGGAAATGACGGGCACAGACGACACGACAGTGGGACCCCGGGTTCGAGTGCTGTCCATCCCCACGTTCCGGGAGACTGGGGAGCTTATTCTGGTAGATAGCGAGACGTTGAAGGTGGAGGTGGTTAAATTTGGGACATTCTCGGGGAAGGAGGATCAACAATAATCAATGATGCATGAGATTCTGTTTGCATTCCATGGTGTATGGGGGGATTTGTTTAGATGGTTATGAGCAAATACACATCCTACTGGCATAGAATACCTAATATATTGGAGGGTTGCCAAGCCCGCAACATAAAAAAAGAAACTCTCCACGGATCAGAACAGAACCAATTAATTCCCTCTCCTCCCAGAAGGGTCAGAATGTTTCTCAACGCTGACTCCGGTATGTCGAGCCCTCCCAGTTCTCTTGAGGGGTAGTATATAGTAGTAGGAATACTCACCCACTGCCCAACCCAGCCATATCAACCTCCGCGGTTCTCCTGGTTCCATATTCCAAATGGCATGTCCCCAGATACCACGAATGGATGCAAGATGAAGTAAGTATATCCCCCCCCCCATCCGAATTTCTTTTCTCCATAAGGATTAAAAAAGACTCCCGCAGGAAATTCAAGAAGCAACCGCTTCCGAGCCTCTCTCAATAAAAGAAGAATACGCAATGCAACAAAGCTGGCGTCAAGACCCCGACAAACTCACCTTCATCATCTGTCTACCCACCACCAATTCCAATTCTAATTCCACACTCACATCCGACAACGCCGACAGCCCATCACGCATGGTCGGCGACATCAACCTATTTCTCCGCATCGACGACGGCGACGACGGCGCCTCCACCACCCCTCAAATCATCGGCGAAATCGAGCTCATGATCGCCGAAAAGACCAACCAACGGAAGGGGTTTGGGCGGGCCGCCCTTCTCTCGTTCCTGCGGTATATCATCGATCATGAGGCGGAGATTCTGCGCGAGTTTGTGCATGGCGACTCGTCGGCGTCGGCATCATTATTGTCTCCGGCTGGTGGTGGTGCTGGTTCGCCATCGTGGAAGTTCGCGTGTCTGAGTGTCAAGATTGGGCAGGCGAATGTGCGCAGTTTGGCCTTGTTTGAAAGTGTTGGGTTTGAAAAGGTGGCGTTGGAGCCGAACTATTTTGGGGAGTTTGAGCTGCGGCGCGTGCAGCTGGGGGTTGGGGCGGTGGATGCAGCGCTGGAGCGGGCGGCGGTTCGGAATTATACCGTTTTGTCTTATGGGAGGTAGAGTGAGAGATTTTGTTTTACTATTATTGTTCTAGATAGAGGGGGAAGGGATTGCGGTTCAATTGAGTCGGGACTCTTTTGAGCATCGTTGATGCAGACATACAGATACTGGGCGTTCTCAGATAAAAAAACTGTTGTGGTAAAAATATTGGCATAAATATTTACATTTAGAAAAAGATAAATCAACTTATTGTTAGACAGCAGAGCATTCGTCACTACAACCAACCCGTGGCAAGAGGAAGAAAAAGAAGGACACAGGTTGTGTCCTCCCTATCATCGAGTATAGCTCCAAAGATAAAGCGAAGAAAAAAAGAGAAAAAAAAAAAGGCAATATCAATTGCAGGGCAACAGTCCGATTGCGTGTCAAAGCATCCAAAACTTAGAACCTTACTCTCGACATTCAATCCTCCACCTCTTCATCATGTCTTGCTTAGGCGTTGAACAAAGCAGGGCCGGGGATGGGGTAGCCACCGCTAAGGTCGGAGTAGATGTCGAAAAGGATTCCGGGGTCTTCAGGGGTGTAGAAGGTAGTCGCGGAGGCTCCTGAGGGAGAAGCACTGCCGCCGCCAGTGACCTCGATGTTGATGCACTGGACGTAGTTCTGGGCGCCGTTGGCGTTGCCTGCCGAGTGGAGGGCGATGAGCTCGTGACGAAGAACATAGTTTCCGTTGGCAATCGACTCAGGGATGACCACGGTGGCAGTGTTGTTGTTGGTGATCATTTCATCGTCGGCCCACTCGCCGGGAGGAGTGCTTCCATCGATAAGACCCTCTTCCGCGATCTTGAAGAACGAGAGGGAGGTCTTGTCGACGGCAGAGCAGTCACCACCGCACGAGGCAAGATAGTTGATCAGAGGGCCGTGGTGGCTATCAGGCCACACGGTCCACTGCAGGTCGATGGTAGAGCCGGCAGCCACGGTGGCAGTCAAGGCACCGGGGGCACCATCCCTGTGGCAGATGATGTCAGGGCCAGAGTAGCCAGTGCCATCAACAAACCCAAGGTCGGTGGCCGTGGTGGACCAGCCGATGGTGTCTGGGGGGTCATCCATGTAGGAGTAGGAGTCAACAAGGTAACCCGTGTAGCTGTGAGCAGGTGGTTGTTAGTCAAGGACATGCACAATCCAAGGGTCGTATACATACAAAGTGCCGCCAGCAACAATGCCGGAGACATAGCCGTGGCCAGCAACGAGGGAGGCCGAGGCAAGAATGCCGGTAGCGATCTTAGACAGAGACATGGCGTCAAAGGATATCAAATCCGTAGCAAAAAAAAATAAAAACCAAAATGAATTGAAGAGCCTGCTCGACAAGTAGGGTATAAGGAATGAACTGCAAGGCGGTTGGGATAGAAACAGGGACTGATCATGGACAGGTTCATGGGCGGCCTTTTATAGCTGTTTCAAGGAGTTCAAAGGCCTCCCTGTAACTATTAACATGGATAATAACTAGGGGGCGCTCCGCACTCTTGGACATGTCAGTTCTGTAACACGATATTAGTGGAGGAAATTATCCGGAGATCCAACAGCGTCGCATGGCTTCCATCACCAGATCCGGCTCTTCACCGTGTTGATGCGGAGTATATGCAGGTGGAAACCAATCGAAGACACTGGGTGTGAAGAATTAATCTATTCGAGTACTCTGTGATGTCAAGTCGTCCATCTAGAGAAAGGAACTTGGCCCCGGATGGTGTCTCTCTGCCTTGATGCTGGATAAATCCAGAGTCGCTATGCGCTCTAGGCATCTTCGCAAGAACTTCAGCGCCGAGCAGTATGAAAACAATTAAACAGCCTTGATAATCTCTGATACATCTCAGAGTTTCACCGGCATGGCATACTCCACCTCATAGACAATGGGCTAGGCATGTCTCTCGTTAATGAAGTGGTGGAAACCAAATAATCATACTCCGTAATGAATGAATAAATAAAAAAAAACAAACAAAAAAGGTGTGGCACCCACATGGCTCATGGCTCCTGGACGATCCCCCAGTCTGGCCGGGGTGACGGACCGACGGCCACAGCTGTATAGACTGACGAGCGTGACAGTCTAGATCCGTTCCTGAAAAGGAATCGTACCAGTGGTCTTGGTCCTTCAGCGCCATGGCAATGGAGGGGGGCCCTATATACACCGCATCGAACATCTAATATATCGGGGGCTTGCCGTGCCCTGAAGAGAAATGATTAGCGCTCGGGATGGCGTCTGGTTGTGTGATTCGAGGATCCTCACCTTCCATCTTATTTGGACCTCCAGGCTGGGCAGGTGAGTAGCGCGCTTCGAACGGATGACTCGGCCTCCTGAATACACCGTCGACTGACACCATCATTGGGTTGTTCTATCGAGTCGGTTCTCGTGGGAGGGGGCGCCAGGGCGTTCTGGATGGATGATCAACACGGGAAAAATTGAAAGGAAGTTGGCTTTTGTTTCATCGCACCGCCGCCAAGCCTCAATATAGCCTATACCATGGAATGCAAGCAAGACACATCAGGTTTCATCACGGCAAAAAGGAAACGCTGGGCTTGTTCCTAGCCAACGCAGCATTCCGGATCATCGATCCACCCTCGCTCTCTCCCTTGTATCAGACTACTACACCAACAACTCTTACCGCCTGCGGATCTGCAACTGATAATAGTGGGACACATATGATCAACGCGGCTCACCATTCTATGCGGCAGGGAAGCCGAAGTGGAAAAGAATTGGACGGGATTTCAACTGTTTTTTTGTTTTGGTTTCATTATATTGTAGACACCAGGGAGCTTCGACGAAGGATTCCCCAGCATGCGTTCAGATAAGTATGTAGGTTGTCTGGTCAAAAGCGCAGTGCCGTTGGTGATGACGTATGTGATCACAGCACCCCGACAGACGCAGAAATATCCAGACCACCGCAAATTAAGTGGTGATTGAGTATTCCAGTGCCGGTCCACCGAAGCATTCACGCTCTTGCTAACGTTTCGTCCAACAGTTAAGTTATGGTTCGACATCCGCATGCGTCATCCTCCGAGCCCAGTTCACCCTACTTCGAATCAGAGAAGGTAATTTACAGAGCCTTCTTCTTGTCGCCCTTGGAGACATCGACGACCTTAAGAGCTGTTTGTAGGAGTTTGTTGTCAGTGACGGTCTCTCTAGTCGAACCCCTCCCAGCATGTGTTGATCGCCTCGTATCCTTGCCTCCAGCGTCTTCCCCTCTCGAGCGATTGAAAAAGTCGTTGTGGATGTGACGGTCAAGGATTCGAAGCTCATACACGCAACCAGGGTATTATGTGGGATTTGCATCGTGGAACGCACCTGGGGGCAGGCTCTGCTTGAGCTTGTCGGCCTTGTCGGAGTCCTTCAGGACGAGGGAGTAGACGAAGCGGTTGCAGCGGACCTTGAACTTGGTCTGCTGGGTGTTGCGGTTGCGCTTGATACCAGCAGCTATGATGGTGGAGAGAATCAATCGTCAGTATGGTGTCTTTCTTCCTCGGTCCCGCGGGGGGGGTTCCAGAATTGACCAGTTGGAGCTCTCTCTTATATAAGGACCATCATAGTACGGGAAGCTGGGACCGGGTGGAGAGGGAACAACGTACAGGACGCATCCTTGCGGCGGCAGATCTCAATGAACTGCTTGATGTCGGAGACTTCACGAGGCATGGTGGGTATGGGATTGAAGAGGTCGGGGGTATGACGGAAGGAAACTGATGACAATCGCGATCTCGAAGGAAGCTCAAGTTGGCTTCCCGTGACCTCAACTAACGTGTGTGGGCTCCGCCCCAGTTAGGGTTTGCCCCGCAGAAACCCTGACGGATTGCGCCACATAGAGAATATGTGGCGGTGCGGCTGACATCATCCATGTCGGAACTGTTCATAGTTATTTCAGATGCCTACAGATCCCCCCCGTACTTCTGGCCAGCTATATACTACCATCAATCATCCCCCGCATCACATCTCTCTCTTCGATCCTAACATCATGCCAACGCCTTTAGATCGAGCTTTGCATTCAAAGGTATGATATTATATACCTATATTCTCATTCTCCCTCCCCCGGAACAATTCAAAACTCATCTCAAAAACTAGAACCTTTTCATGGGTATACATACATAGCCTGCAAACAATCATGATAAGAAAAAAAAAAGATATCCGACTCTAAACCCTTTTTCAATATAGGTTTCGCAGGTATGGTGACCGCGGCCGCCGCCTGGGCCATCTGGGGCAATGACATGTTTCCCGCCGAGGCGGACCCATCAGGAGGTAGGAGATACATGATTGAATAAGCTTGTGGCTCATGGCCAAGATTCACCAATTCTAACGTGGAGAAAGACCCGGAAAGTTGGACAGCTGAAGAGATGAAAAGATGGCTTCGCCTCGTATGTTTTGCCTTCATTATTCATGCCCCAAGTGTTGGCGATGAAATATCCTTATTGTTTCCCCATCCTAATCGTGATTTCACAGCGAGGGCTTCTGCCGAACGAAGCCGCCACGCGCGAGGAATTACTTGAACGAATCAAGGCGAACCTGCGCATACCACCGAAATCCACAACTTGATGTTTGTATCCTGCTGCGACCGCACATTTGCTTGAACCTTTATAGCGCCATTTTTGTGCTCACTCGGGGGTCATTCGGTGCTTTCCATTGCGTTTGTATGCTGCATTTTGCCATCATTTTGATTTTCCATCCTCCCAAATCAAATGTTTTGTAATGGTTTTTCCAGCGGTGTCATAATACCCCACTTTCTCCATAATCAATGAAACCATTTAAACAACAAGCCGGAAATTTTGAGTCTGAATGAGCCATTCCCTTCTGCGCTTCCCCTTAGGCGCATCGGCGGTGGGATTCGGCACGAGCATGAAGGTCTCGCTGAAACCACGCTGCGGTAGGTCTCTCGACTCTCCAAAGCGGACGAATCCGCTAACAATCACCAAGAGCGATATATCCTTAATGGTGGTCTCGTTGGGTAGCTTCATGCCGGTAGCCGTAGGAGTCGGGTATGTTTGGTTGATGATTTGACAATCGTAAGACTGCACTTCGTAATGCGTCGGCGGCATCTGGTTGACGAAAATTTCCTGGACGGCGTTCCCATCGGCAACCGTGTTACCGTTGAAGAGGATGGTCGATGTGGGTTTGTCGTAGAAGGATGCGATCGCCGCACGGTTCGACTGCAACGCGGGGTAGTATGACTGGACGAACTCGGTAGTCGCTATACAGAGAGAAGAATATAAGATACAGAGCATAAGATATGGGAGAAAAGAATTCCGGGGGAATTCGTACCTTCCGTCGATATTTTAGTGAGCTGATCTTGAGGTGGGGCCATCTTTCTTTATGTATATGCTTCAAGTCTTGGGAATTAAAGAAAGGTAGAATTCTCAAGGTCGGATGAGAAAGGAAAGGATGTGTATATAAAAGTCCAGATAGCTAGGTAGGGTTGAGTTAGAAGGGGGGAGCAGATCAGAGAGATGGAGGAAGTCTGGCTGCGGCAGGAAAAAAAAAGGTACTGGAAGCTTGGACCACCCGGAGGTTTGGCCAACTCCGAACGACCAGCCATCATCAACTCAATCTTCCCTTCTTGTCCCCGTCGCTCCCTCTCTCTCCATCTACACGCTGTACCCAGATGCTGATCCCCAGAGACCGTCGTCATGCTCTCTCGTGGGCCGGCAAATTACTGGCCCACAACCGTCCAACCTGGAGCTGTGTTTCTCGCCGAAGCGTACTCCCAACTGCCACCATTTCTCCGCGCCGATTTGCGACAGTGACTCCCGAAACCCCAAAGAAACCGTACTATATAACAACACCTATATTTTATGTCAATGCCGGTACGATACTCTTCGCAGCTCTGGGTATTCTTTGTTCGATCCTCTGACAAATTCCCATCTTCACAGCCCCCCATGTCGGTCACCTTTATACTATGATCATTGCCGATATACTGAAAAGATGGCGGACACTGAACGGTGACACTGAAGCTCAATTGTTGACCGGAACAGACGAGCATGGGATGAAGGTGGGATTTGATTTATCGCACGCGTATAAGCCTCAATACTGACGATCGATGGTAGATCCAGCAAGCTGCGCTGGCCGCCGGGATGGACACTCAAGCCTTTTGCGATATGAACTGCAAGACCTTCGGGGTAAGCTTCTCTGTCCTACTTATCCTCATTTTTATATGTCTCCATCCATTATATGCCTCTCCTTCCATCAATCTTATTAACAATTCGTCATAGGCTCTGGCGAAGGCTGCGAATATGGACTATAACTATTTCATCCGGACAACCGAGCCCGCACATAAGGACGCTGTCCAGTACTTCTGGGTAAAAAGACATGGTTATAAAGTCGATTGATGCGAAGCTAATTTGTATCAGGACATGCTGAATCACCGGGGCTATATCTACACATCCAAGCACGAGGGATGGTACTCTGTTAGCGACGAGACCTTCTATCCTGCAACGCAGGTCCAGAACTCACTGGACCCGACCACAGGACGCAAAAGAATGGTATATTACACCATACTTCTAGTACATCTATAGGCAGCTGCTTACAGACGCAGGTTTCAGCAGAGACTGGCAAGGAAGTAGAATGGTCCTCGGAAACAAACTACCATTTTCGTTTGTCCGCTTTCCAGGAGCGCCTCCTAGACCTCTACAAAACAGGCTTCATACAACCTTCGAGATATGACAAGGATATTATCAAGTCGGTCTCCTCGGGTTTGCAAGACCTGTCCATTTCCCGACCCACCGAGCGGTTAACTTGGGGTATTCCTGTTCCTGGGGATGAGACACAAACCATCTACGTTTGGCTGGATGCTCTTGTCAACTACCTGACCAAAGCCGGCTACCCGTTTCCTCCTGGCAAAGAAAGTCAACTTGGATGGCCAGCAGATGTACATGTTGTCGGGAAGGACATTGTTCGGTAAGTAACGTCGCGTCAGGACAGTAGGCCCGCTTCGTATTAACCAGCGTCGCAGCTTTCATTGTGTGTACTGGCCTGCGTTTCTGATGGCCCTTGATCTGCCTCTTCCTCGAAATGTGCTCGTACATGGACATTGGACCATCAACCACGAGAAAATGTCCAAGTCAACGGGGAATACCGTGAATCCGTTCTTTGCTCTCGACCGTTTCGGTGTTGACACGATGAGGTTTTTCCTTGCCTACCAGGGCGGTCTAGCGGGAGACGCCGACTATGACAATGCTTACATTATCCGCGATTACAAGAAATTGCTCCAGTCTGGCATTGGAAATCTGGCACATCGAACCATTGGCTGCTCTAAAAAGCAACTGCGGACGTACATTGTAAATGGGACCACCGGTGGGCTTCCGCCCGCACAAGAGCACGATTTGGCATTTGAAAGAATCGTCCAGGAAACTCCTGCCAAGGTGGCGACCCATATGGAGGAGCTCAACCCTCGGGCCGCCCTACAAGAGATAGTGGATTTGGCTGAAAAGGTGGGAACCTCCCCCCTCCTTTCAATCATCATCACCTGCTCATACTAACCCACTAATTGTAGGCGCAAAAGTATTTCCACGCGGCGGCCCCCTGGGAGAACCAAACCGAGCGTCAACGCGCGCTGTACAACATCGTCGAAAGCTTACGGATTACGGGTATCTTGCTGCAACCATTCATGCCTACGAAGTCTAAGGAGCTCTTGGATCTCCTACGCGTAGATAATTCTGATCCCTCGAAGCGGAGTTTTTCGGCAGCCGCATTCGGGTCAGACCTAGATTATGGGGAGGGGGTTAAGAAGAAGATTCTGTTTCCCCAGCTTATCGTGGAGGACTAATCGGCATCATTGACTTTCTGTTTGATAACGGAAACCCTCCAATTGCTAATTATGGAGATGGGTGAGATCACCCTGACGCATGATTGGCACTGGACGCAAGGGTCTGTGGAAACCATGAGGAGGTTTCCCGTTTCTCCTAACTGGAGGCGGCTTACAAGGTTACCCAACCCACGACGCTCTGTCCCTATGAGGATATTTATATTATGTCATGACCAATGGGTTATTTGTCTCGTGTCCACAAGGTTATCAACGGGAAAGGCCCAGATTTGCGACGATGGGACGTTGGTAGATATCGGGGCGGGAAACTCAGACCCGTTTCCCGCGGCAAACACGCGATGGGAGCCCCGGGAAGATACCGGTTTGTATATCACGGCGATGTGGTGTTCAGCATTGGCGTGCGTTTAGTTTTATATTTGAAGGGTTTGTGTTTTTGTTCTCTTGACTTGCGTGTGCTACATTGGTTCTGACTTCTTTTTCTCTCTCACCCTCCCCGATACTTCCGTGGTATACCATCCTTGCCCTTCTCCATTCTATACTTCCTTATACTTCTCCCGACTGGGTTGAGAACTGTATATTATTACCATCAAATCAAACCCCCCATTGTTTCTCCTCTTTACACCATTCTCCTCGTCCTCATCCTCCTAATATATACCTTCATCATGGGAAGCATCGCCCCCGAACAAGCGAGGCCCTCCTTCAAGACGCCATGGGTTCAAACCCCTCTGGTAGAATCCGCAGCCCTTTCCCGTGCTGCCGGCTGTAGGGTCTTCCTCAAGCTGGAGAACGTGCAGCCCAGTGGTTCCTTCAAGTCCCGGGCAATGGGCAACCAGATCCTCTCCCACCTCGTCAAGCCCGAAAACATCAACCGCCCCGTCCACTTCTATGCCTCGTCCGGAGGTAACGCAGGCCTGGCTGCTGTCTGTGCCGCCCGAAGCCTGGGATACCCATGCACAGTTGTCGTGCCGCTCTCGACCAAGCCGTTGATGGTGCAGAAGCTTCGCACCGCCGGTGCTGCGGACGTCATCCAGCACGGCGAGACCTTCTTCGAGGCGGGCGACTACATGCAGAACGTGATCATGAAACAAAAATCAGACAACGAAAGCGAAAACGTCGCCAAAATTGCCCTTCACCCCTTTGACAACGAACCCATCTGGCTCGGCAACAGTACCATTGTCGACGAACTTGTTTCACAGCTCCCCGCACCGGCCGGGGAACAAGAAGAGGCCACTCACCAAGGCCGACCATTGCCCGTAGATGCCATCATCTGCAGCGTTGGTGGTGGAGGTCTCCTGAACGGATTGGTCATGGGTATCGAGCGGGAACGACAAAGCCTCAAGAAGAGCGGTCGATATGCCCCGTCTCCCTCGTCGAAGCCCATCCATCTCCTCGCCATCGAAACCGATGGCACAGACTCCCTCGCTGCCGCCGTGGCGAAAAAGTCGCTCGTGTCGCTGCCCAAGATCACCTCCCAGGCCACCTCGCTCGGTGCCATCAAGGTGTCCGAGCGTACGTTCCAATATGCGTTGTCTCCGCCCACGGGGATTGCCGTGCACAGTGCCGTCCTGTCGGATGCCGATGCCGCTCGGGGTGTGCTTCGTCTTGTCGATGACGAGCGGCTCCTTGTGGAGTTGGCATGTGGAGTGTGCGTCGAGGCGGCGGTTGGCGATGCCGGAAAGGCTCAGTTGCTGTCGTCGGACGGCGCCGAAGCCCAGCGTGTCGCTAAGAAGCGTAAGCGAGTTCATGGTTCTCGACGCGATGAAGGGTACGGGGATGACCACTTGTCGCCTCCGGAAACTGAAACGGAGGATGCGGACTCTCGATCTGGTCATCTACAGTCGAAGCTCAAGCAACTTGTGCCGGACTTGAACCGTGATAGTCGGGTGGTCATCGTCGTTTGTGGTGGTAGTAATGTGACTATTGATACCGCAGTGGAGTGGAGGACAATGCTTCAGGAAGGCTGGGCATGATGTTTTCTTTTCTTTTTCTTTATATTTGCATTTGGTTGTTTTATTTCCATCTATGTTTATGGCGGGCCATTTCGTGGGGGTTTTTTTTTTCTTTGATTAATTCTGGTTTACGAGGATATCTGCAGTTATGACTACTACTATATTTGCTGGCTTTTTTATATACATATTTTTTATCTTAGATTTACAGGTTATGTTTAATGGATTTGCATACGACTTTTAATTATAATATGTGCATTTTATAGAGCATGTCTGGGGGATGTTTTAACGCTCAAATATTAATTTACTTATACATGGATCCACAAAGAAGCAAAAGATGTCAAAACAGAACTATCATGCCGACGCGGCCACCTGAACATTCTGCGATGAATGACCCTCCACCATGTTGATTCGATAGTCCCAGTAGTTTTTCCGGATCGGGTCGTACTTCTCCTTCAGAAGCGTCAGCATGCGGACGGCATCGGCCGACATGTCCTCCTGCGCATGAACGTCGGCCAGCCACTCGAGGGCATGGGTGCTCTTCACTTCCACGTCGACAGATTTGCCGTCTTCCAGCTTTTCCGCGACGAATGCATTGGCGAATTCCTTCCACTCCAGCAGGGATCGACCCGCTGCCCGAAAGACACCCCGCGCATACGCCCAGGGACTACGGTTTTCCGGGGCGCAGACGATCTTCGACTTGGCATACTCCAGCTCCATATCTACAAGGTCCTCGTCAACAACGGGCAACTTGCCTTTCTCCTCAGGAGGGGCGTTACTATTCGGCATGCCTGCGTCCGGTTCATTGTCGCCGCGAGGTCCAAAGCGTAACATAAAACGATGGTTCCAGGCGGAGTTGTTTCGGACGTCGGAAGTCAGGAGGGTATCGACGTCCTGGGTTTCCCGAGGAGTGTCCCAAAGTTTGAAGTGCCGCACTAGCCAGTGGCGGTAGGTCCAGACATGGTAGTTTTTAGAGTCCTGTCCAAACATTTCCATAAGGAAGTCCAACTCTGTTGCGGGGAGAACAGGGAAGTGCTCTTTGGAGGTCATCAGGACCTGACGGTGGTGCCTGCGGAGGGGGTGGGGGGGGCAAGATTAATGGGAGGCAAATTTCTCCTTGGTGTGGTATCAAATAGACATACCAGATCTGATAGTTCTTAAGATATTTCAAGGACACGGTATTCAGCCACTCGAGCTCTTCGGTGAGATCTTTCTCCAGGGCGAATAAAATTTTGGCCCGATATATCCTGGTGGGTTCTTGTCAGCGTGTGGATATATACAGAAAACAATAATAATGACATACCAAACGGTATAGTGGGCAGGGTTCATAGTAATCACATCCTCGGTCAACTTCAATGCGCGTTCTGACATCTCATTGGCAGCCATGACGGCTCGTAGGTAAGAAGTGACCTCGAGATATTCCGGAGCGTAGGCGATGGTAGCCAGGGGCATGGCACCCGAATCGGAGCCATCATCAAGCGGAATTGGTTGAATGGAATCCCACTCAGGGTCTGAGGCATAAGTTCCTGCCATAGTGTTGTGTTCTTGAATATCAAAGACGTTCTGCGGGGCTGCGGGAAACGCAGGCGGATAGACTCTTTCTCTCCTTTTGGCGATGGAAAATGAGAGGTTTTCAGCTTGGGGGTAGTTTTTGAAATCAGCTTTGGAATGAGATCTGACGGTAAGAAGAACTGCAGCCCAACTTCCTGTTACTATCGCAGGAGACGATCGTTCATCTCATCTTAGATTTGTTGCCGAAAGAAGCACAAAGAACAGCCCCCCCAAAGAGGAAGGCGGTGTCGTCGGCGAGAACAGACAGAACAATACCAGCCATGAATAATACCTCAGGCCAGATTCAGGCAGCCAACAACAATCCTCCTTCAACAAACAACAATCGCTGCTTCTTCCGATTCATCCTCCCTACTGCTCACAACCATCATCATCATCTCCTTCATCTTCCATTCCTCAGGATTAAACTTCCCCCCTCTCCCCCACCTTCGCCACTTTATCTACCATGTCCCAACAATAGTAATGCGGGGGAACATTACAAGAAGATTGGTCCAATCGTTTGGATTCATCGCCCCTTCGCTATTTGACTAGGTACCTAGGTACCTAAGATCTCTCTATCTACCTATTTATGGGGAGGAGGTCCAGGATCCTGAGCAGCATGTTGAAAACAGACAACTCATCCTCTCCCAGCACTTAATACTTCCCATGTCGAACTTCTCCAAATTCCCAAAATGGACAAAAAATCCCCCCCATCGACAACGCTCATTGGCTGTGGAGGGGAATTGATAACAATGATCCATGTCTAATATTTCCCCGCACACGCTAAGCCTGGGCCTATCTGTTCCTCTCGCCGTCTCTCTACGACAGGATTGAACTTGCACTCTCTTCGTCTCTATCTTCGGTTATCCCTCCTAGAGCGACTCGAGAATGCGACGTGTGAAGAAATCCCGCAACGGCTGTGCGCGATGCAAAAGCAAACGAGTTAGTGCCCCTTGCAGTCTTTCCCTATCCGGGAACTCATCGGCAACCAAAAAAAAAAAAAATTTAAAAAATTACAACCACCTATCACCCAACATATATCCAACCAGGGAGAAAAGCTCGGGATCAAATAACTGAATTTTCTCATATAAACAGGTCAAATGCGGAGAAGAAAAGCCTCACTGCAGTCGCTGTACCCGTCTAGGGGTGAAATGTCCCGGCTATATTCAGTCACTGCGCTGGGTCACAAAGTACCCGCAGTCCACCGCCGACGACCACGACCACGACGATGACACCAAACTGGACGCTTCTCCCTCCAAGTCAAGTCGATCTGCTTCTATCCCGGGGCTGTCGACGCCACCTAACGCTCGACCCGCGGACCTGGTTGACTCATTACCGCACAGTCCGTTAATTCCCGGCGATCATCTTCCAACCACCCACAACTCGGAGTCCAGAGGACCAGATGTGGACGAGTCAAACGTCCTGTGTGATGGTTTATGGAACCTCAACCAAGTAGATTCGCTACCGGAACTGACAGACCTATGTCCGACATCCCCAGCATCCGCCTCTGCGTCTTCAGTAACTGCGCCCCAGCATGGCGGTGGACTGTTTGAATTCGGCTCCCCGAATAACCCCGGGAATCCCTTCGCCTTCTTCTCCCTGGCCGCACCAATCCTCCAGAATGAACCACGACCCTTTTCTGGCTTTTCCCCATCAGCCATTGTGCGAAACTATCCCCCATCTGGTTCACGACCTGCCCAGCGTGATGTTGCATCGATTTCCCAACCCTTAAATAACCCATCCTGGACCCTGATTGAATACTATTTCAAAGAGGTCGCAGCACTATTCTCCAGCTATGACAGTCAGATGAACCCTTTCCGATCGACGGTCTCCCGTCTATGGGGATCTTCCTTGGCCATGTGTAAGACTATGCAGAGCATGGCAGCGGCCACGCTAGTAAATGACTTCCCTCAGTTTGGTCCAATGGGTCGGAAGTTGCGCAGCGAGGCCATAGATATTATCACCAACGATGCTGCCATGGATGACAAATCCCTTCTGGCGCTATTAATGCTAGGCCAGACGGCCAGTTGGCATGATTCAAAAGATCTTGGCCTATCTTTTTTTAACCTGCTTCGAAACCACCTCGATTCAAAACCGTTAGATAATCCTGGACCCGGCCGTGGAAACAACCACCAATTCTTCGAAGAGGCCCTAATATATTGGGAAATGCTACTCTCCTTTGTCGCGGATGACTCGGCCGTCTTGTCTGGGGCCCCTGGTGCTGACGTGGGCGAATCATTGGTGTTGCAGCGCGTTCCTCACCCATGGACGGGGATCGCTCGAGACACCCAATTTACCGTCCAGGAAGTAGGAAGACTCGTTCGTCACGAGAGGAAGCGGATTCGCTCGAGACATTTCACCTCCCATGCAGATATAGCCCAGGCACAGAGGGCGATCGAAAAGGCTCGTGAGCTGGAGGAACGGTTACTGGGGCTTGCCCATCCGGCAGAGGCGGAAATCGTCAGTCCCGGCGATGACGAGACCCCAGTCTGGCACCTCCTGACCATGGCTGAGGTGTACCGTTGTACAGGCCTAATGCAGCTGTACCGGGCCTTTCCTGACTTGCTCCATCGTCGATTACCCCTGCAACAAAATCCTAATGCCGGCCAAGGCCACGACGGGCAGCCGTCATCCGCCAACTCACAGGATCCCTTCCTATCTGTCGATACAGATCCCAGCATTGATAACACGAGCTGGTATTGCGATCCGACGTATCTGCAGACGGACACCAATGAGCCCCCGGACCCCATAAATAAGACGGAGGCCTACTACAGTAAATGGCTGACGGAGTTCGCCCTCACCACGCTCTCTCGCCTGAAGACTATCCCGCTTGAATCCCGCACTCGGTGTCTTCAGCCATTCTTACTGGTCGCCTCCTGTAGCGAGCTACGCCTGCCCCGAGAGATGCCATCCCACCCGGCACCCTTAGACAGCAATGGACCCAGTGTTTCCTCTTATGCTATTGATGTATCACGAACCCGACGGTTTGTGCTCGGTCGGCTGACCTCGTTCCTGCACGTTTTACCCCCCAAGCCGATCAGCGTCTGTCTGCAGCTCGTCCAGGAGGTATGGAGACGGATGGATGCAGGCGAGTTAGGGGTGTATTGGATGGATGTCATGGTTGAGAAGGGGTGGGAAACCACAATGGGATGACATAATAATTCTTTGTGTGCGATATCATGTTCTTATCGATCTCCAAAGGGTGTGTATATACTACTAACTATATAGTATTACTTGATGTGATGAATGATTAATGATACCCTGGGTCTCGGCGATATTCGCTGGATCCAACCAATTGCATTCGTATTTTTTTTTCTTCTGTAACTGAAGACACAATATCGAAAACAACAAGAGGCACTTTCATTAGGGCCCCGAATGTCTGAAAATCTGCAAGGATTGAATTAAGTCACCGAGATAAGATATATTCTCTATGGCAGTCAACATTAGACCACACACAACCCCCTATTTACAGAACTCATCATCGCCCTATCCATGCAATATGCTTTGCCACGCTGTCCTCAACCCCGAAATTAGAAAAATTTGACACCACGGACATTTAAAAAAAAAAAATAATAATAAAAAAAATACAATAAAACAGGACCTTGAGAAATTGAAAGGCAAAATGAAGTATGACGGTGCAAACAAAATTGGAGACAGGAAATAGAGTCCGTCAGTATAAAAGTATGATACAAAAGAATAGAAGAGGTAATATGGAGGATTAAATGTGTATCATGCAAGAGGGAAAACAAGGGTGGGGGGAAAGGGCCATGCTAGTGGTGAAAGATGGAAAGGTGGGAAGAGTATCTCGCAAAAGGGCATTGGGGATTGCAAGGAACGGAACGAATCACTCACGAACACCTCTCTCGTATCAGCGAGTGGCTCGTTTCCAAAACTTCCAACCGTCCCTCTTATCTTGCGTACCCACACCTACGAGGCGTTCGATGCCTTCGGGTCCGTCTGCCAGTTCGAACTTCTGCTGATCAATCTCCTCGCCGCCTTCTTCATCCGTACCATTGCGAAGGACAGCGGGCCAGAGGACGCCGATGCCGTCGCCACCGAGCGTGGTTTCGTACTTGGTAAATCCTTCATCTGCGAGCTTTTGATCCAAGTCACGAACCGCTGTCGGGTCGGCATCAGGACGGAGGAGCGTAATTGCGCAGCCACCGCCGCCGGCACCCGTCAGTTTAGTCCATCCGATGTTGGCAAAGTCAACCAGTTCGCGAATGCGCTCCAATCGGGGATGCGACACCCCAAGAGAGACCAGGAACCCATGGTTGATGCGGATCAGGGTTCCCAGGCGCTCCAACACTTCGTCCGAAACGGTCCTGCCGTCGTTGTCGCGGAGGAGCTCCTCTGCAGAGTCGTTCACCTTATCAATCGCATCTAAGATTGATTCGGTCACTATCGGGTACTCGTCCTTCAGTTTTCCGACCTTGGCGACTTCGGCGGCGGTGGAGCGAGGTTGGCGTGTGTCGACGAGTAGCAGGGGGAGTTCAGGGAAGTTGGGGAGAGAGCAAACGGAGGGGGGCTTCGAGTAATCCGTGCGTCGGAAAATCACAGCCTTGCCGCCCGCGGAGACTGTGTTGTCGACACCACTGGGATTCCCGTGGGTGCACAATTCGCCGACAAACGCCCAACGATTGATGCGCTCGATCTGAACCTCTGCTTCGTCCGGAGGCTGGTCCGGGTGCGGACCGGCCAGAGTGCGGATCTGGAGTAAGAGGGCTGCACTCAGACATACACAGACGCTAGCACTGCTTCCCAAGCCTGCGCCGATGGGGATCGTTGAACGAAGGGTGTAAATGGCGCCCGGGTGTTGTGGCGATCCCAGGGAGAGCAAAAGGTAGAGAAAAGCAGCTGCGGATCGTCGATGGATTTTCCGCTGCTCTTCAGGAAGGTCAGGCGATACGGCTTCGACATAGGGCTGCACGGCATCCAGCAATTCGGTGTCGAGGGAGGTGACGAGATCATAGTAATATTTCTTCTTGGATGGGTGATGGAAAATGTGCCAAGGCAGATCGTCAATATTCCAGGTATGGGCCAGGCCGGTATCTCTGAAGTTCAGGGTGACAATGCGCTGCGATTTGGATAGGGTGGTGACGAGGAGGTAGGAACGGAGAGATATGGCAGCAGCCATTGCGGCTTTCCCATGGACGACAGCATGCTCACCAAAGACGATGACCTTCCCCGGGGCGGAGACCATAAAGGTGGGGGCCATGGGAGAGGAGGACTTGCGTGTCATGGCGGTTTTCGCGGTTGTGGAGGTTGTGCCGTTATGTGTGGGGGAGGAAGAGCTGGTGGAGGAAGATGGGGAGGAAGGAGGGATGGAGACGGAGTCGCAGCTGTTAAGGCTCTCATTGCTGACGGAGGGGAGGGTGGTAGACTGGTCGGAAATTGAATGTGCCATGGTCGTACGCTGCTGACTCCCTGTGGTAGGGTTGGAAATCTTGACACGATTCTTTCGGCGTGCGCGTCCAGTTTGCTGCTGCATGGCGGCCTTGGTCTCAAGGTGGGCCAGGCAGGTAAGGGGGGGCGAGAGGGGGGGATTAAGGAGATGTTTGCTGACTGAAGAGATAACAAGGAATGTGGAATCAAGATGGCTAGGATACAAATGAATCACAAAGTCGTCCAATCATAGAGTCAGTCAGCTCATGGATCATTGATGCGAGATAGAAGATGTTGAGGATGAGATGAGGGTGAGATGAGATGAGGTGAGATATGAGGAGAAAGTAAACTAAAGAAAGAATAGGAGACGCTGTGTATTTCGTTTACTAATTGTATGGTCAATACAATACCTCCAGCCAATCATCAGCCTCCCAATTGTCATTTGTCACGAGGCTCTTCCCCACCGGGTAACTCCGTACCTAATCAAGGTAAGAGTACATTACGTACTGTACAATTTGGTATGGTATTTTTTTTCTCTCATCTGGACTGGAACTTTTGTCTTGTTTTTTTTTTGGGGGGGGGGGACTTTGTATATACTTCCCAATGCGGCAATCCCCTCAACGGTTACCTATTCGGGATAGTCTTAAGTTAAGGGGACTAACCTAACTAACTAAATATGACTAACTACCAACTTCCTCATGAGCGAAGATCCAAAGACAACTTGGGGTTCTAGAACCTGCAGTCCCCAAATAAAATAATCAAAAGTACGTCCCGCGATCAGATCTTCGCATGAATTTTCCTTGAGCACAAGATGTACGGTACTTGGGAAACACCATTCGTCGACGGTGATGCAATCCCAGTCCCCAATCACCGACTTCTATAAATTATATTATCGACATATATCAAAGAAAGGTAAGGGAGATCTCTTCCGTCTCCATCCAGAAACAAAAAAAAAACCTGAAAACCTGTCGGTCTTAGATGAAATAAACTTCATCGTGACAGGTTGGATGATTGGACGGCAATGTCAACCGCCGACAAGAATATCTCCTCGGGATCCCAGGGTGCCAATTCCCGATCGTTTGTGTTTGTTTTGGTTCTTTTGTTCATCCAGTCAACCGACGGATTGACACCATCATGACGTCAACCAGTGTATCAATCAGACCCCCTCCCTTTCTTCGATCCCGAGTTGATTGGTGGGTAACTTCAACTTCATCCCCCCCAAAATGATAAGCAATCCCCAAAGGGACCTTGGTTGAGCCGATACTATGAACCGATGCAAGTTGGATCCATCCCCGATCCGTGTTATTGGCGGAATTGTTTCCAAGATCCTTTCAGGGGGGATAATTCCCCTTCTATACTTGCCACTCTTCTTGTCATCTGGTTGCAGACGGGAAATCTTGTGCAACTCAACAATGTTTTAAACATCGACATGGGGGGGTTGCCACTATCCACTACGTCACCTCCAGATTGGTTCAACTCCATAACTTTATCCTAGGATATATATCTATATGAATAAAACCACCACGGGAGGATTGTTCTTACTCGAACACTCTCCCCTCTCTCCTACCTCCCTACTATACACTAACTACACCATGTGAATTCATTTCTTTCATATAAACAACAACCACAACAACAACAAGAAGAAGAAGATAATATATTTAATATCTTCATTGTTTGTCAACATGGCCAATCTCCTCGTACCACCCCCTAGCACCGATCAAGACATCTTCGCCTGTACGGACCCCCAACAAACCCTCCTCCTCAACCCAATGGAAATGACAAACGCTCTTTGCGATGACTTGTTGAGTGAGTCGCAGTCCGCAGGAGATCCAAACCTCGCATTTCTCCAGCCAAACGAACCCCCAAATCCCCTCCACGGGGCCAAAAACAATCCCACTCCCAACAATGACCGTCAATCAATGTTATTCTCTTACGATGGGCTACCAGCCCCGATACCATTCAACATGATCTCCCCATTTGCCACAGAGAACTCGTTCCATCAACAACAACAATTACTCAACAACAGCAACACGGTCATCAAGTCTGAGGACCAACCCGAAGACAAATCCCCCGGGTTGTCGTCCTCCTCTTCCTCACCACCCTCCTCATGTTCCCCGCCTCACTCCCGCAGACCAAGTCGACGAGGATCCAAGCTCCATGACGATCAGCGTGAGAGGTTCCTCGAGAAGAATCGCATCGCCGCGAACAAACACCGCAAAAGAAAGAAGCAGTATATCCAGGGGCTGGAGTCGCGGTATGGTGAACAGTTGAGTCGAAAGGACCATCTCAAGGCGGAAGTGTCATCGTTGCGCGCGGAAGCGTTGGATCTCCAGGAGAGCCTGTTCACGCATGCCCGCTGCGAGGACGAGCCGATCCAGAGCTACATCTCGAATAAGATTGGGTGTTTGTATGCGAACCCGCCGATTCCGGGATCGAATGGTCTGGTTGGGACTTATATCTTTTAGTTTTGGGATGTGCTTGTTGGTTCCTTTGTTGCTTGCGTTTCGAAGTACTGGTCGTACATACCCACTTTTGGTTCTGGTTACTTTTATTCTTTTCTTTTCTTTATGGGTGATAGCGTTCAGCGGGGTTTTATGATATGATATGATGTGATGATTATTTTGGGAGGGTTACCAGTTTTAAGTTATTGCTTTATATCAAAGTAATAAGTGGCATTTAAAAGGACTTGGACGACGTATATTCTAGTAATATCACTCTCGGTAATTACTTGGAATAATCCATTTATATTTACTTAAGGGCCGATAGCCCATGACAAAATGGTACGTCAATTTCATCTTCAATTCAACTATCGCTGTATCGGAAAGGACAAACTCTGGTCAATTCACAGCCAACTAACCCAATTTCATCATTCCACTACTCCTTCATCCTCAAGAGGAGGGAGAGAGAACCCGTGATAAGGAACTTCTACGTCCCCCGGTTAGCTTCGGGGGGCTCTGAAAAGAGGAGAAGAAGATTTCATACTTACTCGTCCTAATGCTGAAGCTACTACTTCTCATCTTCCATATCACCCATCTCAGGATAGGGATTGGGATTGGGATAGGGATTGGGGTAAGGGTTGCTGGCTGATGAAGGGATATTATTATCCAATTACCTGTCAAGAGATCTGATGCATGGAGAAACACGCAGTATTTATAAACTTGAAAGTATCATCTGGACCAAGACTGTATTCCTTGTGCCACGGATTCTATCACCCCCCACCGTGTCGACTACTCTGTACTCTATAGAGAGAGAGAGGAAATAGCCGATGATAGATCTCTCGTAGTGTATCCAATCTTTATCATGGGATCCTTGGTTTGTTCGGCATTTACTGGGTAAACTAGAATAGACGAGTTTAATAGATACCTTGTAAGCGACTATGAAAAAACATACTTCTTCACGGTATAATCCAAGAGAATAAACAATATTTATAGAAATTCTGGATGTATATGATATCATATCCCACCGAACGCTGCTTCGTATATATCTCTATTTACATGCTTTCGCCTCCATATTCATCTATACATTCATCAGAGATTCATCGTCACCGTCATGCTGTTGCTATGAACCAATAAACAAGGCGGCAATCCTTGCCATAAAACCTCCAAATCGCTCAAGTAAGACTCGCTGGCCGCTTCACTCTGCGCTGTATCTTCGAACGGGGATGGCAACGTGGTGAACAGAACAGCCGTCTCATCACTATGCTGTGCCATCAATTCGTTCAAAACCAGGTGCTGTGCTCGACTAGGCAGGTCGTTGAAGGATAATGGGATTGATGCCCGGCGGGGATATCCGGATGCGGCAGACGGTCTCGATGCCCCCGAGGAAGACCGCCGGGTATAAATCGAATCCCGCTTGTGAGGGTTGTTTCGAGGTGGAGATGAGCTGGCGGCGAACATGATGGATGGTCCGATGCCTTCGTCGGCGTTCACGTGAGCTTCCGGGATTGGGGATGAATCAAATCGCGCACTGGAAGGTGAACGCATCATAGGCGGTCGCATCGGGACCGATGGGCTGCGGGGGGATGCCTCCTCCTCGATGATAGACGGGATCGCTTGAGAGGCCGCAGGGCCTTCGGGGTGCTCCTCATCAACCGACTTTTGCTTTGCTTTGTCGGAAGGGATGTCTTGCGGAAGCGACTCACTCGGACTACCGCCGCCTCCTGCGGTGTCATCGACTTCTGGGCCGTTCTCCGCCTCGTCATCACTGACATAAGGCTCAAACTCGTTGTCATCACTGCTGTCACTCGAACTTGATTCACTTGAATCATCGTCTACGAATGCATCAAGGAGACGGTGTGTTTGCATTCCGAGACTCACACCCCCGAACCCCTTGTAGTTAGAAATCGACCGTCGTCGCCGAGCAGATTGGACGAATTTCTTCAACCCCTCAGCCAATTGGGTCGGTGGTTTTTGAGAGTTTTCGTAACTTGATGCGCCATGCCAGCTGGAAACCATTTCCAAGGGCTCTCCAACCTGCTCAGGTCTGGTTCGAACAGGAGATTCACGCAGCCCCCTGCGAGCTCGCTGGATATCTTCCCACCAATCCTCGGCCTTTAAGGATTCCTGGACCTTGTCCTGCATATCTGCCGTCTCCGGGGATAAATCACCATTAACGATAATACGGTACACCTTGAGGTCCCCGCATGCGAGCCAGAAGACCAGGACTTCGGCTTCGATTCTTAATTTGTCAAGAAGCGCCTCCACCCGGCCCCGTTCGTCTGCAACATCCGTTTCATATTCCACAAATACTGCTACACGCAGCTTATACGTTTTTTTCCACGAAGGAACGGTGTTCAAGATACACCCTAGTTGGAGGATCAACGTATACGTGTCAAAATTTGTCGTCAGAACGTTTTTCTTGCTCTCGCTGTCAGCACCAAGCTCGGCCGACATTTGGATGGGCCAGAGGTCGATGTATTTCTTTTTGTGCTGACCATGTGGATCGGGCAGCTCCAGGTTTTCGAACCCCTTTGCCACTGCAACGTTGATGCGTAGTTTAAACAGTAGGTCCTCAAGGATGGTCACATAGCTTTTATGTTCCATTGATGTATCCTGCGTACTATTCTCTGAGGTCTCGGAGATCATATCCCGCGAAGCACGGCGACCATTCAAATCTTTCCTGTGAGGGACAGATGACAGAGTCTCCACGAGTGACTGGCCCTTGCGAAACTGGTCGATGATTACGATGTTTGGGCGCATCCCACCAAGGCCAGAGTTTAAGACAATATTTCGAACGCCCCATTCAGCCGTTGGGGAGACCGTTATATTTACAAAGGCTTTGACCTTGGTACCTTCGACGAATTTGGTCCATAAATTCTGCTGCCGACGAGCTTCTGGGACAGCGGTTGAAAAATCTTCCGTTACCAAGACGTGTCCAAGGACAAACAACGCTCCTTTCTTCAATGAGTTGCAAAAGGATACCATCTTGAACTGCGCATCGAGGTCGGTGACAAACAGTAGAATTTGGGGCCTCCAGAACTTCACATGTTCCTGTCTTAGGCGAAGCAGATACTTGCGCACTTGGTGGTAAATTAAACTCTGGCTAACATCGCCCCAGGTTTTAGGAGGGGAGGTGTAATGAATTAGCAGGAACAGCACGATCAGGATGCCAACACAGCCGGAGGCGTAAACACCATCGACAAAAAACATGCTTGCTCCACTGACCAACGCTCCCGCCGCTGCAGTTTTCCAGCTGAAATAATGGAAGGAGGGCCGGAAGTTGGGGGCAGACCCAATTTTCAGCAGAAAGCAGGCAAGATTGGTCACTAGAAATGTCATGAGATAGGTCATGGTCACGAACGAAGCGATTCGGTTGATGTCGAATAACATTGTGGCTTGTGCAACAATAAAAGTCATAAAAATCGCATATACGGGCTCGTCATTTTTCTTGGTGCCTTTGGCGAAAACGCTTAACCCAGGGAGTAGACTGTCTCGTGCAATTGCCTGCAGGAGCTTTGCTGAACCAATGACCCCCATCAGTGAGGAAAAGAAGCTTGTCGCAAATTCCCCCAGAAGAATGAGGACACCTGACAAATTCGCCTGCGAGGATCAGCAATTTGAGACATTCTACTACCGCTAAAGACACTCACAATCTGAACGACATTGGTGTTTTTGTAGAACGACTCGCGGGTAACCGAAGCTGCCATGGCGAGAATGACGACAGTATAAGTAAAAAATGTCAAGGCTAGCCCAGACAGGGTACCTTTGGGGATTGCTTTGCTAGGGTTCTTCAAATCCCCAGACATACTTGCGCCACTACGAAGCCCATTTTTTAGTCTTGATCTCAATAACATTTAGAGATATACTCACGCGAAAATTCCACCAGTGGCGGGAAACAAAATTCCAAAAAGATCTTGGAAATTCTCTTTGCCTGGAAGCTGGCTACCAGCTGCTCCCCGAGTAAGCCTTGGTTTTAGGTTCTCCACCAGCGTCTGAAGGCGAACACCAGTAAAAGTCACCCCCATCTTTGGGGTGGTGAACGGCTTCATGAAAATGGCAGAAGCAGGTATACTAAAAGTGGCAAGTAGAAGAATGACAAGAAGGCCATTGCTGGCCCTGGAGAATATAGAGCTTCCGGCGAGACAGATTCCGGTGCATAGGATCAGGACGATGGTGGACCAAAGATATTGCCACCAAAAGCCTTCCTCAAGAAAGTTGGCCCAGGTTCCAGACTCGGTGCCAAAATTCTGAGCGAAACAATCAATCAAACCTACCGCATTCATGCCTGTATTTAGCACATAGCCGAGGTAGAATACTATTCCGATTGAACCACCAAATTCCGGACCCAGAGATCGCGATATCAAATAATAGGCACCACCGCCTCGGACCGTCCCGTTGGTTGCGATAGCCGACAAAGACATCGTGGTTACCAGGTTAATCGTATAAGATACCGCAAGTAGTCCTTCGAACTATGGTTAGCGGAACCCTTAAATCCTGAAGTAAGAAAGAAGAATAAAAATCGGACAAACTTACCCAACATTCCCAGTAGGCCCGCCTGTCCCAAAATAAATCCAAATCGAAGGAACATAAGGATACTCAAAACATTCAAGGTGGTCGGGACAAAGACACCAGAGAAAGTCCCTAGTTTCTCAGAGATATCGGAAGAACGGGGTTTAAGGGCATCTCGCCCTTTCTGATCCATGCTCGAGTCCCTCAAAGGCCCGGCAGAAAGAGTGATGTCTGGGACCGTGGTGTCTCCCGAGACATCAGCTCCCCCCCCACCGTGTCCATCTCTTTGCCTCCAACGAGCGAGATTCCCAAAGAAGTTGGAGGGTAATGAATGGCGCTGACGTCCTGATGAGCCTTGTGGCTCATAGGGACGAGCTGAGAGCATGTTTCTCCAACCGAGGAATTTACCATGCTCCTCAGGGGAGGCATGGTTAGAATCGGTCGGGGCCAGTCGCGCAGCATCTTCCTCCGCAGTCCGCGTGGAGAAGTTGGGCCTTCTCCGAGACATAGAATTCGTGGAGGCTTTATTGTGATCGGTCGTCATCGAAGACCAGGACAACTGATAGGGGCATCCAGGTGGAGGAGTTGACGGCGATTGACGCGAGAGAAGACGTTCCGGTATGTACACGGCGTGGAGGCTGTGAAGGATCTATACCGGAATGGATCTCACTCGTATTCTCGCGAAGTCAACATGGTTATCTTATATGATTATGATTATTATTATCGATCGATCGAATGTTGACGGGGACGGGAAAGAAAAGCAGCGGCGGGCGATGACCTCATCTCCCAAACAAACACTGCAAACTTCCCCGGTCTAACTAGCTGCAGCTGACCCATTTCTTCCTCGTCCGCTTCTGCTTCATCCCTGTTGGTGACTGGAAATACTATCCCAATTCTTGTCCCAGGGTCCAGGGTCATACAGAGTACTACAACCAAAAGAAGGATTCGATCAGATCAGACCCGAGTCCCCTCACTTCCATCCATCGGTCCGATCGATCTATCCCCTACCGCCTAACCTTCTGGCGATGCGAGCTCGATTCTGGTTCCGAACCAGGAGAAACCTTGTATAATTATATCAATTAGACTTTTCTTTGCATCGTGTTCTCTTCCAGTCTTATCTTCTCTCCCTCCGATCCTCTCTGCCTTTCCGGGCTATAGACCGAAATGGCTTCTCCAGGCATAACAGAGAACGCCGAGGCATCGTCCGCCCACCATCGCCTGTCAACACCTATCTCAACCGGCGCTTTGCGTTCTGGGTCCCCTGCCACAGATGTATCAACAAGACAGGCCTCGATTGCGCGACTCGCATCACCAGTCCCGTCTCCTTCAAATTCGTACTCCGCCAGGTACCTCCCTGTGCCAATACAACCAAGCACGGGCACAGAACAGGATCTCCGCCGAGTCGACAACCCATCCTCTCTCCCCGGTCCGGGCCAATCGATGATTGCGTCTGCCCTCCAGGAGAGCTTAGGTCGCTCACCCCCGAGATTTGGAACTCCTCCTCGACACACCGCATCACCTGCCTTGCCCAGTCAACATGTCCCGTCCATCTACGGCTCGTTCGATAATAAGCCTGGGAGGGAAGGTTCCGAATACTCGGTAGCTCCGTATGAGGATCCGGAAGTCATTAGGCGGCATCTTGTGCAGCCACAGAATCCCAACGAGAGCCGGGCCATCCATTCTTCGAGCCACAACAGTCATACAGACGATCATTTCTCCAGCTTACAGCTTCAAGGAGGCGACATCACAAGACAAGTATACCGGTGGGCCGAGGATGCGGAGGCGGAAAATGCACGAAAACACAATCGGAGCAAGAGTTTTCATATCAACCGACCTACTCCTGAGGATGAGACCATGAATATCAATAGTATCCGTGTACCAGGAGGGTTCCGTCGCGACTATATTAGAAGATCGGCAGCACCTGATGAACCAGGGACTTTAGCACCCCCAACACAAACTCAGCTCCCAACAAGCAGTTTTCTCGAGTTCCTGACGCTCTATGGTCACTTTGCCGGTGAAGAACTGGAAGAGGATGACGAAGCCTTGGGACCCGATGAGTATTTTTCCTCCGACACGTATGACGACGAAGCTAGAGAAGCAGGGGAAGACTCGGCTCTCCTTCGTCCGGAGACCCCGGGGCGAAGGAAGAGGAAGCCTCGTAGAGAGACTGGTAACACTACTCGAACCGGGGCAGCTCTTCTATTACTCAAGTCCTTCGTGGGGACTGGAGTTTTGTTCCTCCCTAGGGCCTTCCTGAACGGTGGTATGCTTTTCAGTAGTTTGGTTCTTCTCGGCGTGTCGATTCTCAGCTTTTACTGCTTCATCCTCCTTGTGAATACACGGCTAAAGATTGATGGCTCCTTTGGTGACATCGGTGGAGTACTATACGGCAAACACATGCGCCGCATTATCCTGGGCTCAATTGTGCTCAGCCAGCTCGGATTCGTATCGGCATACATCGTCTTCACCGCAGAAAACTTGCAAGCGTTTGTCCTTGCCGTCAGCAAGTGCAAGTCCTTCATTGACATCAAATACATGGTCTTGTTGCAACTCGTCCTCTTTCTCCCCCTATCATTAATCCGTGATATCAGCAAGCTTGGATTTACTGCCCTGATTGCGGACTTATTTATCATGCTGGGATTGATCTATCTTTATTACTATGATTTCCTGACCATCTCTGCTCAAGGTGGTGTGGCTGATATCATCTCCTTCAACCCGTCCACATGGACCCTCTTCATCGGGACAGCCATTTTCACCTTCGAAGGAATTGGTCTCATTATTCCCATCCAAGAATCGATGAAACGGCCGCAGCAATTTTCGGGTGTGCTCGCCGGGGTGATGGTCATCATTACCGTTGTTTTCTTGTCTGCAGGCGCGCTCAGTTACGCCGCGTACGGGTCCGCAACACAAACTGTCGTCATCTTGAATCTCCCGCAGGACGACAAGTTCGTCAATGCCGTTCAGTTCCTCTACTCGTTGGCCATTCTCTTAAGCACCCCGTTGCAGCTCTTCCCTGCCATTCGCATTATGGAAAACGAGCTCTTCAGCCGCAGCGGCAAATATAACCCCATGATCAAATGGAAGAAGAACTGTTTCCGTTTCTTCTTGGTCATGCTCTGTGCATTCGTTGCTTGGGGTGGTGCAGAAGACTTGGACAAATTTGTCTCGCTTGTCGGCAGTTTTGCCTGCGTACCGTTAATCTATGTATATCCGGTGAGTTTATCGCATCCATTATATATCGCCTTTTTTTTTACCAACTGACTCGTTAATACTTTCCTAGCCCCTTCTTCACCTTCGGGCATGCGCTCGATCAAAACGGCAACAGTTCGCCGATATGGGGCTCGCCTGCTTTGGGGTCATTGCCTGCTTGTACACCACCGCTCTGACTATGGCTAACTGGGTGCGGGGAGGCGATGTCAAGCCTCCTGGATACTGTGATTCTATTTAGTGTATATAGAACCCTGTCAGGATGTTCCTACGTAATGGTGCCGAACGGAGAAATCCTCGGCGCTACCTGGTAGATTGGGTTTTTGTTTTTGTTTTTGTTGCTTTAGCAAGCCCATGTGTTGCATGAGCCTTTCGATTGATTGTTTTGAATTATTTTTCATATAGATCACCCCCTGCATATCAAATTGTCAACATACACATCAATTTCCATATGAATATAAGCCAAAAAGACTTAGATCCTTTAAACTGTCAGTTTGATTTACGATGTACACGTGCAAGGTGATAAAATACACATCGGGACTACTCGATACTTACCGAACCAACCCACGAATATACCTTGACACAACGCAACTATACCTATGAATCACCACCAATCTTCAGTCTTACATACTGACTAAGCCAACTTCGATTTCTTCGTTTCTTCTTCCATTCAACCATTTTAAATTCCCGCTAATTTTATCTAGATAGGAAGATAGGTAGGTAGGTAGGTATCTACTGCTAAAACAAGGTATATAGGGACAAATCAAAGCCGAACGACCACACCCTCCTTCTACCGCAACACGGCAGACCAAAGATGTTTTATGCGCCCGCCTCAGTAGCTTCCTTGCCCTGTTGAGCAGCCTGGGCAGCGAGTTGAGCCTCACGACCTCCCCAGCTAGAAAAAAACATGTATCAGTTTCATGATCGATAAATCTCCGTAAGAAGTAGAGTATTGGGGAACATACTTCCAGTAGTTCATATAACGGTACCCTTGAGTCAACTGGGCAGAGAAGTTGATCGCGTGACAGGCGAAGAGGAGGTAGTTCTGGGGGGAAACGGCGAGAGCATAACGCATGAAGGTAGCGGAGTAGATGGTCAAGGCACCGGTCATTTGGCCGGAGATACTGTGTGACGGATGAGATTTAGTTAGGGAGATGAGTCAATTTGAAATCAGATCGGAAAGTGGGTTTGGGGTGCTCGGAGAAGGGGGGGGGCAGAAGAAAAGGGAATCGGGGTTAACTGGGATCAATTCCCCTTTTTCCCGCCGGTGGTTGTGTTTTTATCACGAATGCAAAAATGTGTCATGTCGTACGTACATTTCAGGATCTTTCTGCGTGTCCATCACAGCCGCCAGGGGGATACCGAAGTTGGAGGCAGGGCCCCAGAAGTCTAGATAAGAGGGGAGGAAGTGTTAGCCAGTATCCCGTGCTGCTATGCTTGATTTCCTGGTGGTTCTGTCTGAGCCCATAGGGAACGTCGTTCCAAGTGATGTTGTTGTGGCCTGTCGTTGAGCTTGTATTGCTAATGGCCCGGCCGATCTCGGTGAGGCAGGTACATCGGCCACAGGAGGGTGTTAGGGGAGGGATTGCACGTACGAGTGGAGCATAGGTAGTCCAGAACCTTGTTGGAACGGATCTTTGCATTGATTGCCTTGATTGCGGCCGCCATTTTGAAAAGACAGATGCAGGGCCTGGGGAGATAACAAGCAAACAAGCACGAAGAGAGAAGGAAGAGGCGAGAAAGCGAGTGCGGAGGTTCACCGCGCAACTTCGGGCGGAGCAGCCCGGGAGGCGTCACGTGGAGATTAGTCATTTCTCAACATTTACATATTCCCTTACTCCGTACAAGATAATTACCTCCATAGAAATTATATAAAAAGGTCGGAAAGAAAGAAAAAAAAAATATAATCTAGCATTATTACACCTATCCATCCTAGACAATTACTAGTTTTTTTGATCTCAGGCGGATCGGTTCTTTTCTCGGGATTCTTTTTCATTCCCGCTTCCGCTCACGCCGCAACGCCATTTGCCTGGTAAATATCGGGGTGCTATATCCTATTCATGGGACAGGCGTATGAATAGACTTCGCTGTTTCCTTTTCTTCTTCACGTCCACATCTATCCCTCCCGACTCGCGTAGGCCAATCTGCTTCGGTCGTCTGGTCGGAACTCAGTAAACCATCACTCCAGTCCGCAGTGCAACACTCAAATCACCGGCCTCCAAAGCCAGGGGGAGGGAAACCCCGTCCCTGACCGGGGGGCTGGAATCCGGGAGGAGGTTGGAAAGATCCCGCTGTAATAACTAGCGTCAGTGTATAGTTCATGTTATCAAATAATAGCCGGGGAGGAACTCACGAGGACCACCTTGAGGCGCAAATCCGGGGGGCGGGGCAAAGCCAGCTAAATAACAAAACATTAGGATACCGCGTAATGTACGAATTAAAGAGAGATAAACTTACGAGGTCCTCCTGGGGGACCTCCGCGGCCAGGGAAGCCCGGAGGAGGCGCTCCTGGGAAACCACCAGGGGGGAAACCTGGGAAACCACCGGGAGGCGGGGGAGGGCCTCCAACACCGGCAACCGGGCCTCCAAGGCCAACTGGAAGACCACGTCCAGCGGGTTTGCTAATTCCAGGGCCAGCGGCGAGAGTAGCGGCAGCGGCGCCGGGAGCGCTGGTTCCCAGGCGTGAAGAGGGGTCGGCAGGGGGAGGACCATCAACGGAACAAGAGACAACATGGGTACCGCGCACAATTGTCAAACCGAGAGTGCGCTTTTCTTCCGACTCGACGAGGGGGGCGTTGGCTGGGCCGGCAGCGGGCTTGGATTTGCGCTTGACGCGGCGGAATTCTTCTGTATCGGCGAGAACGAGGTTCATGTGCTGCACGATTGTCAGTGAGCGGTGGGACAAGTCTTGGCAGAGTACAGTATGATGAAGGAGGTAATATACCTTGTCGAATGCGAGCATCTGTCCCGTCATCTGTCGGCCATCGTTCAGGGTAACTCTCATCCGATAATTGATCTGCGGAAGGTTAGAAGATAGAACGCGAAATGGGCGAAGCTGAGTCGGCGCAATGAACTTACGAGGTTTTGCTAGAGTCAAAGAGAGTCATAATTAGTGCATTGTCCTTTCCAAAAGAGAGATAAAAGGGAGGTGATAAAGGACAGGAAGGTTGACATCGCAAAGATGCGGATATGACTTACCATCTTGCCCTGCTTGTTTGCGGCCATGGTGAGTTGAAAAGTGCGCACGAGGCGACTTTCTTTAATTTTCAGAAGACCAAAGAATAAAACTAGTGAGACGGTAGAAGAAGAACTTCTACTTGGACTAGGGAGCGATGCGCCTGGGCAGAGGAAGCAGCAGCTCTTGAGGTTGATATGAGGCGATTGAGTGACGGGTTTGATGGGTCGAGATAGACGCGGCTCTGCAGCTTCCCGTTTGGGACAATGCCAAGGCGCTAAGGGCTTCTCGCTTCCCACCGCCCGCCGCCCACACACTCCGTCCATTTTTACTATCCACATTCAACCATTCTCTTCCTTCGTTTTCTCAGTCGACCAACTTCATCCCGCCAAACACAGTCGCCATGGTATGTTCACCACCATTTCTCCATCCCCATATCTCACCCCCTCTAATTCGAGTTTGCGATGCAGTCGGACGGAAAGGACAAGAGCGCGAACCCCATGCGCGAGCTGCGCATCCAGAAGCTCGTGCTCAACATCAGTGTTGGCGAGTCTGGTGATAGACTCACCCGTGCTGCTAAGGTGCTCGAGCAGCTGAGCGGTCAGACTCCTGTCTACAGTAAGGACGCCCTTTTTCCTTTGTCATCCAACGAAATTTCTACACCCAAAACGATAAAACGAGGAAGAGGAGGGATAGGAATATATGGGAAGAAGAAAGAAAAGAAAAAAAAAAAAGAACAAGAACAAGAAATACGACGCCATCGCATGGATAAAATAAGAGAACGACAAGGAATTGGGAAATCAACATCGACAAGAACATATGGCTGATCGGAGACATTTTTTTCGTGATTTTAGGCAAGGCCCGCTACACCGTCCGTACCTTCGGTATCCGTCGTAACGAAAAAATTTCCGTTCACGTTACCGTCCGTGGCCCCAAGGCTGAGGAGATCCTCGAGCGTGGCCTCAAGGTCAAGGAATACGAGCTTCGCAAGCGTAACTTCTCCGAGACCGGCAACTTCGGCTTCGGTATCTCCGAGCACATCGATCTGGGTATCAAGTACGACCCCGGTATCGGTATCTACGGCATGGACTTCTACTGCTGCATGTGAGTAACCCCAAGAAGAAGGAAGGATGATGACGACGACACCCTGCGACCGAGGATTGAGGCTACAAGGAGAAATACTGACCGGAAATCTACTAGGACCCGCCCTGGTGAGCGTATTGCCAAGCGTCGCCGCTGCAAGGCCCGCATTGGTGTCAACCACCGCATCAACCAGACCGAGACCGTCAAGTGGTTCAAGAACCGCTTCGATGGTATCGTCCGGTAAATGGAGCCCTTCACTGTGGTGATGGTCTTCATTGGGGGGAAAAACCTGTGTTTATGACGAAACAATAAAACAAAAAAAGGCACATGGGAATGTTCGCTGCTTTTTTTTTTTATCTACCACGACATGAGGATAGGCGTGTTAGAGATATCAAATTATCAAATCCTTTTTTTTTAACCGCATCCAACTTTTCACAATGAAGGCTTCACACAGGGTGATGTTATCCGTATAACCATTGATGAAAAGTCCGTCTGTATCTCCCTTGGGAGTCATGATGGATGGTGCTGGCCGTGGGACTCGTCTGCATGCAGTCAGTCCGATTCTCTGTTGCGTGTCTTCATTTTATACTATGGGTTAGATGGTACGGCTCGACCGGCTCGACCTCTACAAATATCAAGTTGTAGGAAGGTAAGTCTTGTAGATTTGTAATTCATCCCCAAGGACAGGAATATCTTCTATTTGAAGACGGGTATACATAAGCTCGACTTTGTTCTCGGCACAGCCCAACGCGACCGATTTCAATTTCTCAAAAGCTTGAAATATTCTTGTTTAAAAGACGAGAACAGCGTAAATTGTAAGTTGCGAGATGAAGATTATTGACAATTTCCCATATCCCATATCCCATGTCCTATGTCCTATGTCCTATGTCCTATGTCCTGTCCCATATCCTATCCGATCGAATATATAAAAACATCAATGTCAACGCTATCAATAAGTCATTATTTCTTTTGTAGTTTTTTTTTTTTTTTTTTTTTTT
>VCAU01000042.1:166893-239842 GCA_015844325.1 Aspergillus nanangensis | reverse complement strand
AAAAAAAAAAAAAAAAAAAAAAAGATATTAGAGGAAAAGAGGAAAAGAATGTTGAAATACAATCCTAATACTTCAAAAAATAACCAAATTCCCCCCTAAAAAAGGAGTCAACCAACTCCATGATGTATCATTTTGTGATTAACTTCATTTAAATCAGGCTGAAGAAAAAAAGAGAAACAACTCCACTGCGCCCCACTCCTGCCCAGCAGAAACCAAATTCATGGAATTCCGAATGCCACTAGTAAACTAGTGAACACCATCATAACAAGAACAATCAGAACACCAATTATAGCTCCCTAGTACAATTCCAACTCAACTACCCCAGACTCCACCATTCTACCTACCTAACTAATAATAATAATGACAATAATAATAATCAAAACCAAGGAAAACCCCCCATCCTCGGCGCAACCTCCCGAATATGCCCCTCCGAATTCGCATGCTTCTTTGACACGATCAACTTCTTCCATCTCCTCTTCTCACAAACCCTCTCGGCCTCATCCCACAACGCCTTTCCCACTCCACATCCCCGATATTTCCTCGTCACCGTCCAGGCTCTCACCATCCCTACTACCACACTCCCCCTCCCGTGCCTAGTGCGAGTGGTAGTAATGATAACCGTCTCCCGCAACACCAATGTCCCAATGATCTGCCCATCCAATCTAGCCACCAACACCACCAAGGCTGCGGGGAGGTCGACCTCTACACTGACGACGACGACCGGCTCATCTGGCTGGAAGAGCCAAGTCCAGGTGCCGGTTTTTTCGGCCGCGGCGAGGTACTTGGCCGTGTAGTATTTAACGGAGACGAGGGTGGTCATGATGCAGCCGGTAGTGGTAGTGAGGAGGGCTAGGTCGGTGATGTAGAGGTAGAGGGTCAGGAAGAGGGCGCTGAGGAGGAGAAGCAGCAGCGGGTGGGTGAGGATGTGGCGGGCGGTAGTTTGGCGCTGTTGTGCGATGCTGTCGGAAATCAGATGGAGGGCAGCGGTGAGGTCGGCGCGAGATGTTGTGGCGTGGGTTTCGAGGGACATTTTGGATTATGGATGGTGATGGTGATGGTGATGGTGGTGAAAAAGGAATACGAAGGTGAAGGTGAAGATGAGGATGAGGATAATATTGAGTCAGAAAAAGGAAAGTACTCAAGATATGAGAACATGCTGACGAGTGAGAAAAGGCAAATCCCAAAGAGCAAAAGTATCTGGAACAGATTCGATTGTTTTACAATAATCTCAGCAAACCCTACTAGCTAGCAACATACCAGCCATTAACTAAGCATTACGATAAGGAAAACTACAACTACAACAAGCAAGCTACTTCGGTGCCTCATTCCCAGCACTCTCCACCGACGTTGTCGATGGCGAGAAATCCTCCTCGCCCGCCAGCTCCTCCAACGTCTTCCGCTTCGTCTCCGGAATCAGCAACGTAGTGATACATCCACAGAGCATAAACAACGCAAAGATCTGCATCACATGGTTCAACCAGGGTGTGTCGCTGGACTCCTTGCCCCCGGTCGCACCCTTATGGGCCAACGGACCAAACACGCACTGTGCAATGATGGCGCCCACTTTACCAGAGGCAGCACTGATCCCGTGCGACGTCGACCGGTACCGCGTTGGGAAACACTCGCCGGGCACGATAAAAGTCGTCGCATTAGGGCCGAAGTTGAAGAAGAATTGCGCAATGACGTACATCGCCAGGAGTCCGTTATGCGAATGCTTGAGGGGCTCGTACGCGAACCCTATCACGATGAAGACAATCGTCAGAATAACAAACCCCATCATCTGGATGGGTCGTCGGCCCAGCGTATCCACCGTCGCGACGGTCATCCAGTACCCTGGAATGGCGCCTGCACAGATGAGGATGAGATTGCCGACGGCGTTGCGATAGAAGTATTCGTAGACGGTGGCGCCACCAGTCCAGCCGATAGCACTGAGGATAATCGAGTTGTTGAGACCGAGGCCGTAGAATGCTATATTTATGAAACAAAAGGGGGAGAAGTAAAAGTCAGTTGATATCCCCGGGAGAAATAACAGACAAAAAATAACGTACCAACATCAAGGAAGAACCAGGACCCCGCAGTCCCCAGGAGGATCTTCCCATTCCTCCATTTCAGATAGTGGGACCAGAAGTCCGCCCAACTAGCCTTGGGAGTGACAAATTCGATCTCTTCATTCTTCAAGACGGCAACCCGACGAACCTCGTCAGGATGGCCCTCTGGCTTGCCCTCCATATAGGCGCGGACGTCCTCGTCACCCTTGAGAAGGTCGCGTGCAACGTCGAAAGTATACCGCGGGGTCTCGGGGATCGTCAACCGGTAGTACAAGGCGATACATGCCGGTACGGCCCCGAAGCCAATAACGACCCGCCACATCTTGTCGACGGCGAGTTGACAAACCCCGGAACATTTAGCAACGGATGCCGCCGACTCCAGCGATCCTTTAAACCCGGCCGTCACGATGAGGCCCATCATTGCTGCGCCGAACTGGCCGAAGCCTTGCATGGCGAAAACAGCAGCCATCATTGCCCCACGGTGTTTTGTCGTGGCGAATCTACCATATGTGTAAGTTAAACTGGACTATAACCCAGGATTATCAAATAGACATAGAGCACATACTCGGACGTGATAATTGACGACAGAGGATGATCCCCTCCAATGCCAATACCCATGATCACACGCCAGAACACTAGGAGGCCCGTGATGGACATGGCTCTGGAATCGGAGGACAGAGCCTGCGCAAGCGTCGCCAGAATAATGATGATCAGCTCGATGCCATACATGCGTTTGCGACCGATGACATCAGCCAGCCATCCGAAGAAAAGCTGGCCGATGACGGTCCCTCCAGAGGTGTACACTTTGATGGCGGTATCAGAGCTGTAGGGGATTTTACCAGGGCGCGTATGCGCATCCTGCCAGTAGACCACGCCTAACATGGCGGAACAGAGGTTGATAGCAAAGATGTCGTAAGAATCGGTGAAGAATCCAACACCGGCGACGACAACAGCACGAGCATGGCTCCAGCCAAATTTAGCATCGTCAATCTGCGCCAGAGCTCGACGACGACGCTCGAGAGGATCTTCGATGTGTGCGAGTTCGGTGTTGTAATTCCGGAAGGCGGAATTACCACCGGTAGTTGATGGGGCAGCCAGCATTTTGAATCAACTGGATGTCGATTGTTGGGGAGAGAGGATATATGAAGGAGATTAGGGATGGATGAGAAGCGCAGAGAGGGAAGGGAACAAGGAAGGGGATAGAGGGAGAGGGAGGGGGGGGAGACAGAACCGGACCGCGAGTTATAAAACTTTTACGAGCAGTTCGTCACACACACGCACTCGACGAAATCAAATCACGTATGGATGAGGAATTGCCCAGACAGGAAACGGAGGAAGTGTTCCAAGTACTGCGAGCCACTGACGAGGACAACACGAAGCCGAAGCAACGGGATCCTATCAACAGGGCACGTGTGAGCCCAACTCGATCGATTAAGCTTCCGTCTGGCGTCTTGGCGGGCCCCACTGATCGTTTCATGCGTTGGACCTTAATCCCTTAGTTCTTATTTACTTCATTCTTATCAGCTCTTGGGCTAGTCGCATCCATGATGTAATCTATAATACAATCCAATTCGATGTACAGCTCCCCTTCCTACATGCCTCGCTTCATCTTCCACCGCATCACAAAACTAGCGATCGGAAAAAACGCCATCGACGCCGCAATCCACACAAACAGAACCGCAAAGTCTAGCCCGATACGCGAGTGCGTGCCAAACAGAATTGTACGCAGGGCTTCCACGATCCGATGCAAAGGCCAGGCGTACCCCCACCGAAAGAACCCCGGCGCCAGATCCAGCGCATAGAATCCCGTCGCCACGTTCGTGATCACCCAGAAGATGAGGAAGAACGAGCTCCATGGGAATCCCAGAACCATCGCCATGTTCTCACACGGCAGACCCAACGCCGTCATCCCCACCCAGTTCAACATCCAAAACACCACGAACGACCCTTTCCCGTACGCGTTGGCGTTCGCCGCCGGTATCATATCCGGGGCGGGGTCATTCGAGAACGGGATCTGGAACGCCAGCGAAACCAGCGAGTAAAACAATGACAGGAAGAAGTACGCCGCAACATTCGACAGTAGCCGCCAAATCAGCCATTGCGGAATCTTCAGCGGCGGGTGGTCGCCCTTGATAAACTGCACGTGGATCGGCATCAGGAAGGGGAAGTTAAAGAACGCCAAGATGATCAGGTAAATCAGCCCGATGGTGACAGCCGGAGTAGCAATCGCCGGCCCGAACGGTCGAAGGTCAACGGTGTTGAACCCAATCGCCGGGTTAATCGCCTGAGGCACTCGCGCGATACTCAGTGACTCCTGCGCGACGGTCTGAACCCAGCGCGGCCCAAACGTGGCAAGGAGGTTGTTGGCAAAATCCGTCAGCCCGGGGATAATGTAGTTGAAATAAGTGGTTTCATCGCGCGCGCTGATGATGACAAATTGCGCCGCGCCGGATGGATCATACGAGGAGTTGCCGTTGGTGACGGCGTCGCGCAATAGCGCCGTCGCATTGGGATTGACAACGATGGCGGCATAGGCGTGTTCGTCATACACGCCCTGCCGCACCGCCCAGGGGTCATAGTTGAAATCGGCAGGCGATTTGATCGTATACCCCAGGTTGAAGTCTCGGGCGTCGATGATTTGTTGTGCGAGGTCGGTCACGGCGGGACCAACTATTGGAGTCTGGTCCTGGTTGATGTACGGGTCAACCTGGCCGTCGAAGTCGACCACCCAAATGGTTAGCTCTGGGTAGCTTTTTTCCACGCGGAATTGTGACGCCCAGAAGATCGACAGCACGCAGATTATGAAGATGCATAGTATAAAAACTATGCAGGGAGTTAGTGGGCTGGCTTGCAGGGTGTGTTATGCCATAGGTAGAAGTACTCACCGGTACGCGCCCAGAGGAAATACACCCGTCGTCGAACCTCCTTCAGGGCTGGGTCGAAAAAAGACACATCGTCCGGGGGAGACTCCTCGCCGGCCTCTACAAAATCGGTTTTGTCACTCATGATATTGGGAGGTTAAAATGACGAACTATGCTGGCAGAGATGGAATAGATATGACATATGAAGGGTGCATGACCATGAAGTACCTCTGGGATATATAAGGATCTGCTCATTGTCGCCTTAAGGTTTAGCTATCGTATGATCATCATTGCTGCTACTGGGCCTGTTTCGGGATATTATCTCCATGCGGCAGCCGGCTTGTATCCCCGACCTCTCGGGTTGTCTCGCTCGGCCTATTCGGTCTCTGCATAAATCCGAATCGGGAAATCTTTCCATATCCGGTGGTGCATCTTATCAGATCTGCTCTTTTTTTCTATTTCCCAAGGAATTCTCTGCATATATTTCTGGGGTATTCTATGTTAATTGAAGGTTGTGCTTCTGCCAAATGGGTCCGAACAATGATTTTCTATTCCCCGGTTATTCCCTTTGCCGCAAAAAGGCCCATCGGCATACCGTCGGAACTACGGATATAAAGCACAGTTGATTGAAGGGAAGTATTCAATTGTTGTTGATGATGATACCCATATTCTTACTCGTTTAAGTGGTGGTTTTATTGTTGAATGATTTGGAACAGGTTCAATTCCCGCTGTTTGTCGATTCTTGTTATCCTCTTGGGTCGAATATATACACAACCACTTCCGAATACATAAAGTCTTTTCATGTGTTGATTCTCCCCCTTTCCGCTAGAAATTAGAAATATCTACACGAGTAACGTTCTTACACGACTTCGTCCAGCATCTGCAAAGTTAAAAAGCTTTGAAGAAGATAAATTGGATGGTAATCTAAACAACAGGTCAATAGGGATGCTGTCTGTCTCCAGAAACGATCGTCATGTTCAGCCTCACCTTGGCATTTACTTCTATCCTACGATCTACAGTGTGTGTTTATATACCAAAACCTAACAACGAACCACTCCATACCATCATCATAACCACAGCCAAAATGAGCATCCTCCACTTCCCCCCCTCTCACCACAACTGGAAATTCGACCTTGTCGGCCTCCTCGCCATCCTCGGCGAATCGATCGTCTCCGAAGTGGTCCAACCGCTCACAGCATCACGCACAATCTTCCTCCCCCGGCTCCTCCCCGCGCCACACGCCCTAATCCGCCCCTCGCGCCGCACCGCCCTGCCCTCCACCCCCATCACCGGCGTCGCAACCCCCTCCGGCCACCTGATAACCAGCCTCCCCTATTTCGCCGACATGATCCACCAAATCGACCGCCTCGAACCCTGCCAAGTGTCGGAATATCGCATCCGCGTTCGCAGCGGAGACGAGAACAAAGCCTACCACCGGCCCCCGAAGCTCGCCAAGGTCAAGC
This sequence comes from Aspergillus nanangensis, assembly GCA_015844325.1. Classification (NCBI taxonomy): domain Eukaryota; kingdom Fungi; phylum Ascomycota; class Eurotiomycetes; order Eurotiales; family Aspergillaceae; genus Aspergillus; species Aspergillus nanangensis. The sequence continues at coordinate 233,470 of VCAU01000042.1, read as the reverse complement.
CCCTGGCGCCGTTGCGGGTCCTCACCATTGCGAGTTTCTTATGGACGGTGGGGATTCTGGTGTGGGCGGTGCTGTTGGGAGACGGGCCCGCCGTGGTGGCGATTGTGTTGGTCGGGACCGCGGGCAGTATGCACAGCGCGGCGTCGTTCTGGCAATCGACCACGAGGAATTATGGGTACTCGACGAGTGGTGCGGGGGATGGGAGGGAGGGGGTGGTGTTGAGGACGCGCGAGGGGGCGTTTATCGTGGTGCATTGCAATGCGATCGTGGCGAGGCTGCTGTATATGGGCGACGCGCGGTGCGATTATGTGGCCGGCGGCATGCAGTACTAGGTGCTGATCTCGGCGGGGACGCTGCTGTTGATGGTTGGGATTGTGATGATGGCGAATTGTGGATGGACGATGCAGGTGGTGCTGGGGGCGTCGTATCTGGTGCTGAATGCGGTGTATATGGTGTGTGCGCTGACGCCGTCGGTGAGTCGGTTCTGGCATTGGGACTTGCCCATGTTGGAGATCGAGAATTTGGGCGCCAAGCAGGCTGATGGGTTTGCGGAGGCAGTGTGGGAGGCGATGTGCCGCACTGCCTCCACGGACTGGGCCGTCAAGGGTAATATGGCTCCGACTACGGGGTGGTGGAAGGCGTGGCTTGCTGAGGCGAATGAGAATCTGGGGAATCCGTGTTGGGACTCGTGGGAAGCTAAGCTTAGGCATATGCATGCTACGGTTAAGGAAGACGAGAAGGACGTTCCAGCGAGTGAGGGCGTTGGGAATACGCTGCCTATGAAACCCTTCAGAAGGCAGACGATGCTGCTGTAGGCAAAAGGATTCATATCTTACTGTGGACTTCTTTATAGGGTTGTTGCTAACATTTACGTAGGTAGGGACTATGAGGATGAAGCTCATCATCGGATGGCCGACATAAGATGGTATGTAACGAAGAAATTAACTTCATGAATCGCTGATTAGAACCATCTGCATTAGAAAAACAAACAAGACTCGTCACCATCACGCATATGGAGCAGTGACTCGTACACGACCCACGAGAGTAGGGGGTGAAAACAGACAAACATAGCATCCTAGGCGGTACTTGATAATAATGACACTGGTGAAAGAAATGATATCAACCAAGAAAAAGATGAATAAAAGCCAAACAGATTAAACGAAATAGACCGCCATGTCTATGAAATGTAGGATGTAGGATGCTGGGATGGTACAAATTCAATGCTGGAGAGGCGTTTCACATGACACACAAAACGATGTTTGTTGTTTTGTTTTTTTTTTACTCCGGCTTGCGGCCAACCATCAGGTACATGGGAGTGAACAGCTTCTTCTCACCACCGGCCACGAGACAGTCACCAGCAAGGGCCAGGCTGTCCGCCGTCTTCTGGGAGCCCTTGGGGAACAGACCGACGGTCTCCATAGCACCGACGAAGCGATGAGCAAGACCACGACCCCACCATGTCATACGAGCGATGGTGAAGAAGTCCCACGGCGAGGACATGTGCTTGAAGGATCCGGCAAGAGGGAAGTACCAGGGGATGCGGTCGGGGCGATCCGCGAGATCCTCGTGGTGGAGGAGATCGAAACCGGCGTTCTTGACGGCCTGGAGGCCCTCGGACACCTTAACCATGTTGGAGATACCATCACCCTGCTCGATACCCAGACGGATACGGCGGTGCTCCTGGTTGTCATTGTCGTACTCATCAGTCATGAGCCACTCATACACACCGAATACACCACCGGGCTTGAGCACACGGAAGATCTCCTTGTAAACACCCTCGAGCTCGGGGGCGTGGACGGTAGCCTCGATGGCGTAGACGGCGTCGAAAGAGTTGTCGGGGAAGCTCATCTGCATGAAGTCGCCCTTGACGAAGCTGAGCTTGTCACTGAGACCGTCCTTCTCGGCGTAGAGCGCCGCACGCTGGATCTGGTAGTCATTGTTGTTCAGACCAACCACGTTGGCGTCGGTGAATTTGACAATCTCGCGAGCAGGGCCGCCGACACCACAACCAACATCCAGGACCTTCATGCCAGACTTAAGACCCATTGTGTGCGCCAGGTAGTGTTCGTGACGGGCGATGGCCTGGTAAAAGGGCTCACCGGCGGCGAAGCGGCAGAAATGGAAAGACGTGCCCCATCCGTTCTCGTAGAAGTCGGTTGCCAGGTTGTAGTAGCTAGAGGACAGGTTAGAATATACTGCGCGAACAACAGTGGAGAAAGGGCATTCGACTCACTGTCTGGTAAGGGTAGCGTATTCAGCGCGACGAGCAGCACGGGTCTCCTCCGTCTCCTCCTCATGGCCCTTGTTGTCCCAGTGCTTGAAGTATTCGTCGACCGCAGCCTTCTGGGCGGCAGAGTCCTTTCCGCGCATGGCGGCGAAACCACCCTTGGCCTCGGAGGACTTGCCGTGCATGGCGCGATTGAAATCGGCATCGCGAGAGTGATCCTCACGTTCGAGAGCTGAGGGAGCCATTGCGATTGGGGATCAATTGATTGACTTGGGAGAGTAAAAAGGGGAGAGTTGATAAGAGAGAGATTGGGGAAGAGTGTGAGTTGAATGGGGGGGAGGATAGGATGCTAATGGCAACGACAACAACACAGGAGGGTCACACAGGGGGTTTTATAGGAAGAAGAGCAAACAATTGAGAAAGAACGAGGAGAGGGAGATTAAAAACCAAAAAGACACGGCGTACAAAAAGAAAGGAGGCGGAACCCAAAATCACAGGCTTCGAGGGGGTTCCCCGGCCAATGAGATCCGCCCGGGAGGGTCTGGGGTTCTGGGCCCGGTGGCGGAGCAGGGGTTGTTCCGGCGTGGATTGGGCAGGCGGTGTGGGCAGAATTCTCTACCTGGCAGGATACGGTAGGATACGGAATACGACGAATACGATAGATGATAATAATAATGTACATATCCACACATGTACGTACCTCAATGCCTTGAACTACCACCCCATTCTTCATGATAATATCCCTTACCGTAGTATCGACCTGTTGCTCCACACGCACTGCGCTCGATCGCTTGGCATCAACGATCAGATCTCATCAGCGTATTCATCTCGTATCTCAGAAATGTCCGATAGCCTCACTCCGTGCAGTTGTTGCCGGGGAATATGTCTCACGTGATATCATTAGCACGTGCTAAAAGGCCAGGGCCTAGTTATGTAATCGGATAAAACTCGCCACATCCCCCCACCAGCCACAAGCCAGCCACAGCAGAGGCTTGCTATCGATAGTCCATCAACTTCTAATTCTTGACCCTCACCTCACTTACTGCCTCACGCCTTCCACGCTCCCTCCTCGCCGCCACTTTACCCCCTCCCTGACCCCCCTCATTATGCCTCCTGCTCAGATCAAACAGGATCTGAATCGGTCCGGTTGGGAGACCACCGATTTCCCCTCTGTCTGCGAAAGCTGTCTCCCCGATAATCCTTATGTGCAGATGCTGAAAGAAGACCATGGCGCTGAATGCAAGATCGTACGTCAGAAACCACAGCTTTTCACCTCAAAGATCAGGCTACTAACTATAATCCAGTGTACACGTCCCTTTAGCATTTTCCGCTGGAAGGCCGACCGGACCGCTCGCACCAAGCGAACCGCCATTTGCCTGACTTGCGCTCGTCTGAAGAACTGCTGCCAGTGCTGCATGCTTGATCTGTCGTTCGGCCTGCCCATTATGGTCCGTGACGCCGCCCTGAAGATGGTCGCCCCGGGCCCCGAGAGCTCCATCAACCGTGAATACTACGCGCAAGGCCACGAAAAGGAAATCGAAGAAGGACGCGGCGCCGTCGAAGAATACGAGAAAACCGACGAGAAGGCTCGCGAACTTTTACGACGTCTCGCCAACAGCGAGCCGTACTATCGCAAACCCCGGCGACAGCTCGAAGCCCCCGAGGATGATGGCGAGAAAGAGCCCGCGAACTCCTCCAGTGATGCGCCCCTAGTGCACAGCCGATATGGCAACGGCCCTGGTCCTGTCCGCACAAGCGAGAGCCGTCGTGGCACTTCCTTACCCGGCCGAGGCCGTGGAAATATGCGTGGTGGACGTGGAGGGCGCCCATTCCCTGGGACGGCACAACTGCCCCCCTCAAAAGAAGATATTTTGCCCCCTGCGGATCCAAATATCACTTCGTTGTTCGTGTCTGGTGTTGAAGATGATCTGCCGGAACATGCTGTGCGCACTTTCTTTACGCAGTTCGGCCAACTACGGTCGTTGGTGTGCTCGCACCGTGCGCACTCTGCGTTCGTCAACTATGCCAGTCGAGATAGCGCCGAAGCGGCCGCACAGCACTGTCAGGGAAAGGCCATCATCAACGGGTGCCCGCTGCGTATTCGCTGGGGTAAGCCGAAGCCGCTGGATAATATGGATCGGGAGGAGCGGATGAAGTACGCTCGTGAAGGCCGGACCGCGTCGGGCCCATCCCGCGCCGCATCGGGCAACAAGTCGATCACTGCCGCTGGGGAGGATGTGAGCAAGGAGGCCGACAAGCCCCGGGCCCATGCCCTTGCCCCTCCTCCCGGCAGCGGCCAGGTTCAGTACTCCAGCATGTCTGGGGATTGATTCATGCACATTATATGACTTTTCTGTGTTTTTATGGGTGGATATGGGGGGATTGGGGGCATTATGTATGTTCGAAGCGGGCGTTGTTGCTTTGTCTTTCTTCTGGTTATATGCATTTTACATTCCATTTATCTATCATCAATGTCAAATACCCCATAAGACGCCAAAGGAGAGAAAAGTTTGGGTATACTATAATACAATCCGCAATGCGAACATTCTGTCATCATCTATATTTGCAGTGTACAACCCCCCAGTCGAAGAAATCCGTCGTATGTCTAGGCCGAACACGGCTTATCCACTTTCACGGTCGTGTCCCCAACCTTGATCGAATCATTATCGCCACGCTCAATCTCCTCATGGATGCGAAGTTCTACCGCCGCATTAGCATAAGCTCATCTCCACGATCTACCGTGAAAGCAAGTAAAAAAAAAAAAAAAAAGGCTAGAACATACCCCATCTTGCCGCATCATCCTTCGATTCCTTGACCCCCTGCACGATGTTATGTCGCAGAATCGTGGCCACCTCAATGGCGTGGTTGATCTGCATGGGGGTATCGATGCCTTGGCGTTTGTGATTATCGAACTCTCGACGGGCTTCTTGACGGGCAGCAATAAGAACTCGGATATCGTCTGACGGATGTTAGTTTGGTTATCTGCAGACTCTGGGGGTGGTTCGAGACAGAACATACCGCGGAAGGCAACGCGGGTGGAGCGGAGGATTTGGCGATAAGCGCTGCGGGCGGAAGGAACGACAGAGGCCATTGCGAGTATGGGGTATATCGAGGAGAGGGATGAAGAGATTAGGAGGGGGATGGAATGAGCAGTTATGAGCAGTTGATGATGGACAGTCTAGACTGATATTATTTGAACCTCCGAAACGCCGAGAGCCTGATTGGGGCATGTGGTGGGCGGCAAACTGAGGCAGAAAAAAAAAACGACCGAAAAATAAAAAATAAAAAATCGCCCGAGCAAAATTTTGCGCCTTAAAAAAAAAGTGTCTAAAACATCCATCTCACTCCCCCCCTCCCTTCTATCCATTATATCCCACAAAGCCCCGTCCACCCCCAAATTCGGCTTTGTCTTTCAAAATGGCCTCTGTCCCGGTCGTTAACGTCTCCCTCCCCTCGCTTTCTGCGGGATGGAGCGCCGACAACAACTTCAAGCCCGTCGGCACTCTCTCTGCCGCCACGCAGCGCAATCTGGAGCCTGTTGGCCCTCACTTCCTGGCCCACGCCCGCAGAATGCGTCACGCCCGTACCTTCTCCGAAGACGAACGCATCCAGGCCCAGCACAACGTCAAGAAGACCGAGGATGAGGAGAACGACGAGATCTCCGAGCCCGAGGACTCCATGATGCTGGCCCGCGAAGCCAAGGACTGGAAGAGCCAGGACCACTACGCCGTGCTGGGTCTGACCAAGTACCGCTGGAGAGCCACCCCCGAGCAGATCAAGCGTGCTCACCGCAAGAAGGTGCTGCGTCACCACCCCGACAAGAAGGCCGCCCTGGGCGACCGCGACGAGAACGACAGCTTCTTCAAGTGTATCCAGAAGGCCACCGAGGTGCTCTCTGATCCCGTCCGTCGCCGCCAGTTCGATTCCGTCGACGAGGCTGCCGAGGTCGAGCCCCCGACCAAGAAGGAGGCCACCGGCAGCAAGTTCTTCAAGCTCTGGCGCCCCGTGTTCGTCGCCGAGGGCCGTTTCTCGAAGACCCAGCCCGTGCCGGAGCTGGGTGACGACAAGTCTACCCTCGAGGAGGTCGAGACTTTCTACAACTTCTGGTACAACATTGACAGCTGGCGGTCGTTTGAGTATCTGGACGAGGATGTTCCGGATGATGGCGAGAGCCGTGACCAGAAGCGTCACGTCGAGAAGAAGAACGCGAACGCTCGCCGTAAGCGCAAGACTGAGGATACTGCCCGTCTGTTCAAGATGGTAGATGACTGCGCTGCTGGTGACGAGCGTATCAAGAAGTTCCGCAAGGCGGCGCGTGCCGATAAGGACAAGAAGCGTCTCGATCGTGAGGCTGAGGCTAGACGTCTCGTTGAGGAGAAGGAGAAGGCTCGTTTGGAGGAGGAGCAGCGCAAGAAGGATGCCGAGGAGGCTGCCAAGGCTGATCGTGAGAAGAACAAGAAGGCTAAGGAGGCGGCGAAGAACGCCACTAAGAAGAACAAGCGTGTGCTTAAGGGTTCCGTCAAGGATGTCAGCTACTTCGCTGATGGCGAGCCCTCTGCTGCGCAGGTTGATGGTGTGCTCACTGATGTCGATCTTGTCATCAGCAAGATTGATGCTGAGGAGTTGGCTTCGTTGGCTGAGCGTCTCAGTGCTGCCGGCAAGGATGGCGCTGCCGTGAAGAACGTGTACTCTGAGGAGGTCAAGAGACTGGTTGGTGCTGGTAAGCTCAAGGAGGGCGAGGCCAAGAACTTCTAAACGGGTTGCTGGGTATAGATAGTGTACATGTTTTTCCTGTTGATGTCTCTTATGGGGTAGATGATCCCATGGATGATATAGAAGATAGACCGTTGCTAATGGATGTTATGACCGTATTATCTTGAATTATGAATTTCCAGGTCAGGACCCCTATCGTTAGGGTTGAAAATAAGTGTTTATAAGATGGTCCTCGAAGAAGGGTTCGTATCAATCACCCATATAGTCCTGGGGAGTATGCTCTGTCGTTGCATCATTTGATGCCGGATATGCGTATACATTGAAAGTTAATCACTTCTTAGCGGCAAGATATGTAATACCTTAAGAGTTCCCCACACAATCAGTCGATCTAAAATCCTGTTCTACTTTTTATTACCAGATCTTGAACACTCAGTTTAGCTACCAAATCCAGATCCAGTTTTATTTGGTAGGTGCCGAATTTTTATTTCATTGAGCACGGCGAGTTTTAATGTTCTTGGACTTCTCTACAGCAATATATTATATATATCATGGGTAGGATTGGTGTTAACCCCTTGTTTTCTCAACATGTGTGAAACTTCGGCCGAATACATGGGCGATATAAGAATAAACGATACACGTAGGATTGTAGCATGTACTATGTAGGTAGTACACCCGAGGAGTCTGAATTGTAATTCGAAGAATATCAAGAATGAAACATTCCTCGGAGTTTGAACTCGGGCTTTGAATCCGGGCACGTGACCAGGCTGAACCCTTATAAAAGAACCACCGGACATTGATGTGGTCTTCTATTGAAGGCTGATAGATCAGATTTCCTCGACGAGTTATAGGTAGTAAGAAGATAATATACTATTCTGATGAATGGACTTCCCCATAAAACTATGGAATAGAATTGTTGTTCCCTGATAAACAAAACACAGCCAATTAGTGGCGGCATTCAATCCCCGGGTATGCCGGCTCTTAGTCAGGAGGACAGCGTGACTGTCGTCAGGTTAACTATATCTTCTTCACTTGTCCTGCTATATCCTTTCTCCTAACAGTCCCAAATGGGTTTAATATAATTATCTGAAACTCGATTGTTCGCTTCCGCATGTCACAGATTAGCGATAATATAACCCAGAGATGAATCTTAAGCATGCCCGGACCGTCAAGAGCCCAAGTCAAACTAGCATGTTTAGCATGGTCCGTGACTATTCTCCTACCAGAGCCGATAGCTTCTGCATTTGCTAATGACAGACTCTAGCCGTGCATCCAAAACTCGTTGCGACGGGAAGCGCCCCTGTGAGAGTGTAAGCAGGATACTAGCATCCATACCCTGTCTTGCATTGTATTGCATGACCTGGGCTGATATTAGACTATATTTTACTCACCTAGTGTTGCACTAACGAGAGAGAATGCTACTATCGACCCAGTCGGAGAGGAGGCGCAAGGCGTGGCGTCCGATATGAAAATGCAAAACGGCGGTCGAATCCCACGAACCTGGCAACATGTTCACCTCCTCTCTTGGAGTCACTGGAAAGTACAGGTATATATAGCCCAGCTGATTCTCCCCGGAAAAAAAAAAAAAAAAAAAAACAAAACAACTCCTAGACTACAAGATCTCTAATTAATTTGCGGCTAGGTACTTTCCTGGACAGTATAATGGGGCTGGTATCCCCTCTTAGCGATGTGCAGGACACCTCGCGAAATCCACCTGATGCATCCATCCTGGAGTCGCCGATAGTAACTGGACATCAATCTACGGCCGCTGCCAACTTGGACTTCCTTAATACTGATCAAGTCAATCTGTTGACGTTGAGAGGGTATGAGACAGATGAAGATTTGTTAGTATTACCGTGTTATATTGCCGTGACCATGGCACGGCAGAAAGAAACCCCCATATTGATAGGCGCGGAGTATAGAATCAACGCCTACTATGTGTTTATTCACCCATATTTCCCACTGTTGCCCCGAAATGCGGCTTCGATATACCAGGACTGCCCTATTGGACACTCGCTGCGCACCGGCTGCGTGGACAAGTCACTTCTCCCTTCTTGGCCGTCGAATCCATTTACCCTATCATTGCTCTCAATTCTTGTCTTGATACCTCATCCAGATGATCGCCTTGCAAATTGCGAGGAGGGAGTCGAACTACGTCGATCGTATGCAGAATTGTATGCCCGGGCTGCTCTCGAGGCTGTAGAAGACTCGATCGAGCGATCGTCCTCAACTAATCACCGCAACCGCACCCAAAATATGACGGACGATCAGAGTGACTTGCATCCTAATGTGCCTAAAAAGTTAGAACCCGTCTTGTCTCTTGCATTGCTGAGCCTGTATGAGTATTGTCAGCGCGGCAGTAAGTCGCGGATGCGCATTCGAGCCAACCACGCTCTCACAACAGCTATGGATATGGGTCTACACTCTCTTGCTCCAAATATGCCTGAGGGGTTTGATGCACACCGACGGGCCTGGTGGATGGCGGTTAGTTTATCCCCTCCCCCAATATTCCGGCAAAACGACTAATCCTAATGTAGGTGTTCTTGGTATATCACTCTTCAATATTGAATGACCTGGTAAGATCTACGAGCTTTATCTTTTGGAATGGTGCATTGTATAACAGCACCTGGAATGCTCTTCATTTAAGCTAAATTGTTGTTCAAGTCGCCGATAATACTGGCGGATGACCGAAGGATCACGACGCCCTATCCAGAGTTCCGTGGCTGTCTTGAGGTAAGTCAAACCATGACATGGCTATCTATGCATCACCGTGAAAAGGACACTTACAAGCTCAAAGGCGTGGCCATTAGTGGTCAAAGCACACGACGCTCTTTTGCAGAGCTTTCGAATAGCGAGGGAACTTACTAATGGCAACAATACGAGGCGACCGTCCAATTCACTAAAAGATCGTATCCGCAATCTAGACTCTTGTATCTCAAGTCTAGCTTCGGAATCTGACCGTTCAAGATGTGTTACCAATCAACAAGGCAGCGAGTCATCAGCGTCTAGAAACATGTGGGTAGTTGCGCGCGCCATCATCCACACGTATGTAATTCCTACTCATAGCCGTTTCTTGACCCGTGGTTGTTAACAATTGATATGTCCTAGTTCTCGAATCGCACTGCACAAGTTCAGGGCTTTTCTAGACCATCCGATCCCGCTAGAAACCGGCAGTGAGTTGAAATCAATAAACGACGTCGAATATCTACACAACCCCCAAAGCCTCCTGCCTAGCAGAACGGCACAAATTCAATCCATATTCCCATTCACCGAACAAGAGTCCGCTAAGATATGCCTGAAATCTGCCCTGGTCGTGTCCCGAATCTTTCGCGACCTTCCTTCACCAAACCCGAATTACTCCGATACCGAGTCAGACCAAACCGCGGAGACGTGCAAAACAAGGCCGGGAACAGCATCTGCAATTCACGGCAGTCCTCGGTCGATTCCGTACCTTGCATGCTGTGAGTTACAGAGTTTTTATGTGCTCGTGATGTTACTTCGGCGAGTTCGTGCCTCTGCGTACCTAGGGGACATTTCATCCTGTTATTACCTTCTTGCCAACCCGCAGCCAGAGTCGGAAGTTCAAGACGCAGAGAGGCTGCTAGAAGAACTTCGAAACGCGCTGATATCACTGAAAACGTCTATTCAAGCAGATACCGTATTTGGAGGTGTGATTGGTATGGCAAGGGAGGTTGAGGAAGTTTACTCAGCGACCTTCCCTGATTGACTCCCTGCTTCTATGTGTAATCATTAGTGTCGTTGCTTACATTTTCCATAAAGAGAAGTACACAGCTTGTCTTGTTTCGCAGATCTTCTCTGGGTTTGTTCTTGAATACATCATGACCAATGTCAGATGGAATAGCAAAATACTGGACATGGATTAACCACAGTCAGTTAAGACGCAATCAAAGCACCTTGTAGTCTAGTAGCTGGATCGACATTGTGTCTGAATGAGGCAATTCTAACCACCGTTCTGCTGCCCCCGGCGCTAATAACTTCCACCGCAATGGAGATTCCCCGGATTCCCCGGATTCCCCGCAAAGCCGGAGTGGACATCATCCCGGCTGAACTCCTGGTGAATAGACAATATACCCCCATGAGGTCAACCCATAATCAATCCAATCTAGGTAACTCCAACCTACGTGCGGGGGATCATGCGGGTTATTAAACCGAGCTCAGTTCTCTGGCAGACAGACAACAATGGACTGTACATCTAAAGGCTACTATTTCATAGCGGTGTTCACATCTACCACGCTCATCGAATAGATAGAAACAGCACAGATGCACTTCTTCTCCCACTATGTTGTCGCAATTGGCCTGCTGGCCACTGCGCTTCCCATCACCCAGGCATATGCTACCAGCCGATCGGCAATGCCTCGAACAGTCGTCACGACCGACATGGAGCAGGACGACCTCGCCTCACTGATCCGATACCTCCTATACACCAATGAGCTCGACACCCAAGGCATCATCTATACCTCCAGCCGCTATCACTGGGCTGGCGACGGTAATGGCACGAAGTTCTTCATCCCCGACCGGGAGTACACCACTCCACAGTGGACGTGGCGCTGGACCGGCACGCGGACCATCCAGGATATCGTCCTGAAGGCCTACGCACAGATCTACCCCAACATACTTTGCCATGATCCGTTCTACCCGACGCCGGACCAGCTCCTCTCCACCGTCAAAATCGGTAACATCGACTTCGAGGGCGAAATGGACCATGACACCGAGGGCTCGAATCTCATCCGGTCGCTGCTGCTGGACAGCACCGACACGCGGCCACTCTACCTGCAAGCATGGGGCGGGACCAACACCATTGCGCGAGCTCTGAAGTCAATCGAGGAGCAGTACTCGGGCTCACGACACTGGGCGCAGACAAGAAACGCCATCTCCCGCAAAGCAGTCATCCTGGCTAGTGGATTCCAGGACAATGCATACACGGACTACATCGCCCCCCACTGGCCGCAGATCCGCGTCGAGGATCTAAGTGCCGGGTACAAGACCTGGGGCTATAACTGCAACCAGGGCCAGGGCAACGAGCGTGGCCTCCCCAACGACAACCTGTACTTCACCGGCGACTGGATCAAAGCGAACATCCAAACCGGCCCGTACGGGAAGCTCTACCGTTCCTGGCTGGACGGCCAATCCATGCCCGGTGACGCGCAGGACACTTTCGGCAATGCCACCGAGGCCGCCCTGCGCGACTCATTCTGCAAGCCGCTGGGGGTCTATGACTTCCTCTCCGAGGGCGACAACGTGGTGTTCAACCCCCTGTTGACGACCGGGCTCCAGGACCCATCCGACCCAACCCTCGGTGGCTGGGGCGGCCGGGCCACGCAGAACACCACCTCGCCGAACCTGTGGCAGATGGTGGACAGTGAGAAGAACCAGAGTGGCGCGGAAATCGCCAACTATACGACGAACCGTTGGGCGGCGGCTGTCCAGAATGACTTTGCGGCTCGGATGCAGTGGACGTTGACGCCGAACTACGAACGCGGCAACCATCCGCCATCGGTTGATATCCTGAACGGAACAACCACGCGAAAGGCGCATGCTGGGTCCACGGTGACGCTGGTCGGGAAGGTTCACGATCCGGACGATGACAGTGTCGCCGTGTCCTGGTGGCAGTTCTTCGAAGAGGGGACATACCCGGGCAGTGTGGCTGTGACGGAGTCCGGCCACAATCAGGTGGATGTGACGATCCCCGACGACGCAAAAGCGGGTGCGACTATCTCGATTGTCATGCAAGGGACTGACAGCGGCCACTTTCCCTTGACCCGATACAGTCGGGTCTTTGTCCATGTCATATAAATCAAATGGGATTGGGTGGTGCCTGTCGCCAAGAGTTTCAATTATTTGTATGACAGGCGAATCATCCCTGGTGGTTGATTTACAGCCGGAAAAACTGTGGGATCAGAGTTTGTGATATCTTATAAGGGAGTGACTAGGGTTCAATATAAGCATAACTAGATGGGATATTCAGACCTTGTTCTAAATGGCGGTGTAATGTGATAGATAGAAACTATCGAGCATATTGGACAAACTTTATGAGACAGACATTTCATGTCACTAACTACCAGATATTACGCTGATAATTATGAGATAACTACCAGGAGAAGAAGGAATACGACATCCGACTTGATTTTGTCCAAGATGATGATTGAACTGAGTCATGTACAAAGTCTCCCAAGTCAGCCTCTTGCATAATCTCGTGTAGATCACTGTCAATTCTCTCTGTCTCTCTTTCTCCATCACATCACACTGAGTATTTCCTGGTTTGCCAAGGATGTAAGGGAATGGGATAATCACTTTTTCTGGACTGAGTGTATTTCAGCTTTCACAGAACCCATGCCAACCCTGTTTTAATTTAACTATGCAATGTGCAAAATATTCGCCACTGCATCTCGGTTTCTGACAGATCCCCTGGACCCAATAAATTCAAATAACCCTCCATTTCAGGACAGTTGCTGTGACATGGCGGGAGATATGGTTTTGATTAAAGCTCCAATTCGCGCCACTGCCACCTCTCACTTTTGAACTACATCATCATCATCATTCAAATTCGACAATGGGCTCCGTCGGGGATGCAATCAGCCTACTGGCAAAGGGGGAGGAGAATGACTTCCAGGCCCTCGGAGTCCAACTGCTCCAGGCTATGACCACATACACACAGGCTCTCAAGGATGAGAATCTCCCACCTCCTTCTCTGCGGGTGTCACCTTTGCCAGACGCCCGGGTGAAATCCTCCCAAGGAAAGGCCGCCAAGCAGGCAATCATCGAGATTTCCCAGCTAATATGTGCCGCGACGATGGACCCCGAGCTGAATCTTCTCATCAGCTCGCTACAGGTGAGTGACTTTGGGTTTTCTCTTTCAGGTTAGTGAAGGCGCTGATGAGCTAACTTGGAATCAATCTCGTGTAGTTCCATTTCTGCTCGTGCCTCAAGGTAGCGATTGATCTCCGGGTCCATAATTTCATTCCACTGGACGGTGCAGTGGCACTGAGCCAGCTTGCCAAGTTGGTGGGTGCGGAGGAAGCCCTTCTAGGTAAGAAAGAAAGAATGAATGAATGAATGATACCATGGGATTCCCCGTCTCTCTGAAGCCAACTCGAAACGCTGACTCTGCACAGTCCGCATTATGCGCGTTCTCGTCAACAAGCACGTCTTCAGACAGCCGCAGCCAGGCTACTATGCCCACACCCGGATGTCTTCTGTGCTCCTGAAGCCCAACACGCACGACCTCCTGTGCCACCGGTTCGTGTCCTCTAGCTTCGAGAATTCTGATGGCCCAATCGTCTAACCCACGCTAGATTAGAAGAAGTCTTCCGCTCCGCCAGCAGGGAGGCTGACTCCCTCGCCGCGGGCGGGTACCGCGAGCCGAAGCGCGGCCTCAACTACGGATTCAACCTCGCGTTCGATACGGACAAGAACTTCTGGAACTACATATCTGAGGACGATCCGAGCCGGGGCCAGCGCTTTGGGCGGGCGATGCATGCCGTCAACATCAACTCCACCGATACCGTTCCCCGGCTATACCCATTCGACAGTCTAGTCGTCGACGGCGGTCTGATCGTCGATGTGGGCGGTGGGGAAGGTCAAGTCGCGAAGGGGATCTTGAACTACTATCCCAATAGCGGACTGAGATGTATTGTACAGGATGGGCTGGTGAAGAAGTCGACCGCCGCTGGGCCGGCGGTGGAAATGCAGCCGCACGACTTTTTCGACCCACAGCCGGTGAAAGGTGAGTGATTTCGGTTTTTGGGATTCTTCTACCGCTGCAGCTAATTGGGTTTCTAGGGGCTGCGGCGTATTTCTTCCGACATATCTTCCACGACTGGCCGGACAATGCCTGTGTGACGATCTTGAGGCAGACGGCGAAAGCTATGGATAAGCACAAGAGTCGGATCTTGATCTGTGACCAGGTCATGCAGGATGATTCGCCCACTGAGGCGTCGATCCTTTACGACATCGATATGATGTCGTTGTTTGGAGGGAAAGAGAGAACACTGGGGGAATGGAAGCGTCTGGTAGCCTCTGCAGACGCGGGGTTGGACATTACCAATGTGGCGTATAATCCTGAGTGTGAAGCGGCCATTTTGGAGCTGAGGCTGCAGTAATATAGAGAATTTATAGTATTAATCTTGTCTTGGACTTTACCTTCAATAAGCTTGTCGATATAGCTGGGGATCTGGTAGATTTGTGGCATACGGCCGATGTCTGCACCCCCTTGCTTGGGTTTAGTTAATGCTGAATCCCCCCTCCCAATTAAATCAAACACAAAACCAAACCTTTGAGGGCAAATAATCTTCAGTTGCGTAATAGTGCCGACTCAATCCACTGGCGATCCATATCCACCCCAATCGACCCCAAGGCCTCAGGAGAATATTGATCCCACCAGTCTCCAGGATGTGGTATGGGCTGAAACGACACGCTGCCAGCCTGGGACTAACGAGCTCCTCTTTCACGAGTACAGAAATTCCCTTGATTCCTTATGTTTGACATGGTGTTCGCCCCCTCGACAGGGAATCATAACAAGGTGGTGAGGTGTTGTATGTTTCCGGGTGAATTTGAGGACGATGTTTTATGTTGGGGAGAAGAGTCCTTCCGGGGTTCATTCCCCGAGGAGGTGCAGAAGAAGGTGAAGAATAATTGGGCCTCCTATGGGTTCAATTCTTGAACAGGCATTTACAGAGGCTGGCTTAGTACTTGGAGGACTGTCTAGGTAGGCAAGAGCGAGAGGTGAATAGAATGGTGCTATGAATGTTCAATTTCCTTAGCATCAATCCTACCGACGAAGGTGGAATATTCTCGATTGATCAGGTGTTTGCAATAATTCCTGCCTCTCCTGCATGACGTGTTTGCATTAGGCCCTCTGTGGTGGAAGATCTACAGACTGAATATAATATGTTGAGGCTCTTATTTGCCTTAGGCCGCCACATCGCTTAAAGGATCAAAGGCGTGAATTACTACAAAGGCATTTTGGGTGAATAAAGAAGCGATTTCCACATACAAAATGTGGCCAGATAGTCGTTTCTTTCTCATTTCTTTTCTCTTCTTTTCTCTCTCTTGAAGAGCTTTAGAATCATCAATTTGATCAATTTCATAGCGGTTTTACGCATAATTTCACCAGGTTCAACGTCCAACATAATATAGCCATTGATTTCGTGGGCGGTCCGTATGGGGCTCTCGAAAAGAGCCAGACATACTTGTACGATCTGGGAATCGGTATCTGCCTTCAATTGTCATGGAGAGTGGATGGTCGGAAAACATGACCCAGTTACACAATGATATGAATCTGTGGCTGGTTGATGGTAATCGGCAAGTTCAGCTTGATTTCATTCTCAACTGGAAATTACACAATGGCAATTGCCATGCCAGTGGTTCTGTGGAAGTATACGGCTTGGACCCCAATGGGATGCCAGTGCGGCAGGGGCAGCCACAGGTAAGCGGGTGATTTAAGGCCACTGTGGTTATGATAATGGCCTAACGCCTGTATAGATAATCTTTCCCACGCCTGCCAATGGTCAGAACCAGGTTATTGGAATTACTCGCAGGCAGTTGTTCGCAGGCAATCCGGCCCTTGATTCTAACATCGACGACATATTTGTGTATGATCTTGACACCTTGAGAGACCTTGCCACTATTTCACTAGCCTTCATGAGTCTTCTGCTGGGCTGAACATCCTCTTATAGGTGGCGAGCCCTACGCCTTCCTGATACTATTGGCATCTCATGCTAGCAACCTTCGCACTCTCATCATCAATTTGGGGCAGGGAGGGACATGATTGCGTGGACCCTTCTTTATCTAAGACTGAATCTGATTGAGAATCGGAAACTGTCAATATGGATCTCGATACGGATCTCGATATGGATTTTGGAATGGATTTGGGGTGCGATGAAGCTACTTGTGCTGGAGTGTATGCGCGAGACAGAGGATAGGTATATCATAACTTTGTTTGATAAAGTTATACAATCAAAGTAAACCAAGGCAATAGAAATCCGATAGACCCTAAAACCATCCGCGAAAAAAACAAAAACAAACCACGGCCCACCAAACACATCAGTCAGGTCCTCAAACATCTACCAATAGCAACAGAGAATATCCTAATCACAGGTTGAGGTTCTCTAAATGGAAAACTCGCACGAAATGCCATGGTCCCTCTTTCCACAGTTGTCATCGTCCCCCTCCAACGAGCGCCTCTGTCCGTTATAGCTCAACAACGCCCCATCCAAATTGGACGAGTCATCGTTGCAGCCATTGCCATTGACCACATACAAGTTGCCGCGCAGCCCGGTTTGCGACCTACTAAATTTGAACTTGTCTTGGGAGCAGTCCATGGTAAGAGGGTCAACTTGGCTCCAGCCATTGCCGCTGGGTTTGCAGATTCGGACCTGGGTTGGTGTTAATAGTGGGGCTTGGTTTTCATGGGGAAAGGGGACATTAGCATACCCAGGGCTCACCGTTTATCTCGGTGTCACGGATTGAGGTGTAGTGGACGACAAACTTCCCAGCTGTCGGGGGGAAAGCATGCTGGTTGGAGTTGCAGTCGAAGAGTGCGTTTGCGCCAGTAGCGGCGGCGATGGCGGCGGCGAGAGTAATAGCAAGTCTCATTTTGAAGGATAGATAATTTGAAAGGAGTACTTTGAAATATTGTTATTGGATGTAGGCAATGTTTGTTTTGTTCTGGATGAGAAGTTGGACCAGATATGCGAGGGCAATTGACCCTCTTTATACCCGAGATTCTCTCAAAGAGAGACTGTTACGCCCCGAGCCATCCCATATAGAATCGAGTTGAGGTTTTTTTTACCGAGTCTTTCTCAACCAGGCTGTGTCTTGCAACGTATTTACTTATTCAGGTATAATGCTGCTCCTTCACGACTCTCACGATGATCATCGAGCAGTGTTATGGGGCGCCTTATTGTGGATATGCTTTATTCCCAACACTTAATGGGAACATTGCCATTCAATTTGATAATTGGGGTACGCCTAATCCAATGTGTTGGAGGCGCAATTGGAACTGCAGTTCATGGTTCCTGTTGACGAGAGGGCACTCCGGAGCTGCCAAGGATATCAATCTGGGGTCGACAGCTTAGGTCGGACTTAGTTAGCTTGAGATCTAGCACAACACAGCCCCTTGCATCAATGGCCTCGTATTTGACCTTCAATCTTTTTTTTGGTTGGCTTGGGACCTGGCACAACATAGCCACTTGCATCTAAGACCTCGTATTTGACCTTCCTCGGAGTTTTTAGACTCAGGCACTTTTTTTTTAAAAAAAAAAGACAGCATCTATTGTCTGGTGAACTTGGGTGCATCGGCTGATACTTGATTTGGAGAGTGCTTTAATTACTCAATTGCTTATCGTGGTTTTTTTTTTTAAAGAATTCATAGCACTTGACATTAAATATCCGACGGAAGATTTAATCGTAGCTTGATTTTTGGGCGGGATAACTACCTTACTATCTATTTTTAGATGCTTACTCCCTTACCAGGTCAGCTACATTCGCCGGCCATCGGTCCGATTGTAGTCCTGGCTGATATTATGATGTACCTTGTATGATTAAGACCAATGTGAGCCTATTACCATTTCCTCCAAATCATAAGTCATATCTGGAGAGAAAGGCTGGCCTATCCTGCGATACAAGTCGCCCAGAGCCTGCCTATCCTCCTCTGAAGGGATCAATGGCGCCTCATCTCTATATTCCTGGTCCTCCGAGCCCTCGATGGAAGTCATATATTTCATATGGCTGTCGAGCGGATATGGTGGCCCATACGCATCATTAAACACCGCGTAGCATTCTTCGCCCATTCCCAGCGTAAGAGTTGTCGCGTTTCCATGAGCATGGTCAAGATCCAACCATGATGTACACCCGAAACCAAACTTTCGCAGGAGCGGCAGACCTTCATTGAAAGCCCGGAAATAGTGGTGCCACCGTGTCCCATAAGACGCCCAGCGATCTTGACTGGGGAGGCCCTCTCGCCGTTCAAACACTCGGGGCTCAAGATAGGTCTTCTCAGGGCAATCGATGGCTACCTCGAAGAGAATATGACAGTTGTCGAGGTAGAGTTGTGTCAGGGTTGACCCATGGGACAAGATCCAGTCTAGTTGGGAGTCGTGAACGAATTCATAGTTTCCAAAGGCCAGAGACTTGAGCCTGGGGAAGTGAACGCCTTGGAGGTTGAGCTTCGGAAAGAAGCCGTAAAATAAGTTGGAGTAGATTGTCAGATGCTCCAGGTTCGATGCTGCAGGATTTAGCCAGAATGATGGCAACGCGGTGAAAAATTCATGGGGATTCGTTGACTGATGTAATTTATGAGTCTGCGTAGCTCAAGGTGTGTTGTTTCCACCGAGGACTTACATCAAAATCAAAGTCGTCATTGCCATCTTCCTGGTGGACAATATTCAGTCGAAGAGATCGCAACGCACCGAGCACTTGGGTGATATCTGCTACGGCGGATTCTTCACTCTCGTTGATATTGTGCAGATTATGCAGAGTTAGGCCTTGGGGCAGTTGAGGCAGAGATACCAGCAAGGTCATCAACTTGCGAAGCACTACTGAGCGGAAAGCTTGTGACTGTGGCACCTGGATGTGCCAGTCATCGCTGTCGGCACATGCCTCGTCGAAGCAAAGAGACACTCCCTGGAGCCTTGGGAGCTCCCCCAGACGGTGGAACAGCGCGCGGAATCGCTCAGGAAGAGCAGACCACTCCGCCGCCTCATCACCATGTTCACTCTGTTCATCGTAATCGACATCTTCCTTAATGGAAGGATCAGTATCGGTACGGTGCGTCTTTGAGGATGCCTAGCCGAGTTTCACGTACTTCATTCCATTTGCTGACATTCAGACAGACAGTTGTCACACATTGCACCAGGCTGGGATCGGCGAGAATGTTTTCGAGTCTGTTATAGCTTTCGTCCTCGAGAGAGACCACCGTATCACGAAACACCCATCCTTTTCCGATGGTTGCCAATGTGCCACATGTCAATCGGAGTTCTTTGCGGCACTGCAGGTCCGCGTACAAAAAGATCTCGCCCAGAATCTCTCGGGGGAGTGATGCTAAGCCGGACATTATGAAATCGTGGATATTTTTTATAAGCATTCACGCATGGAGTCATGCAACACAGCATAAGCCAAGCTCCGTCTCCAGGCTGGAAACAGATAAAAAGTAGGGGGCTTTGCTTTGTTCCGCCCCAATTTTAGTGCCTCCATAGCCTAGCTTGGCGGACGGTTTACCATGATAGGTCATATCATATGCTGATCCCATCCACTTCTATATCGATCGCCGGGATGCTGCCTATATTTATCGAACGCGAGATGATGACATTAAAGCAGCACGAAGATCGTATTCGTGGTAAAAATTAAAACTCTCCAGCAGGATCTCTAAAAAACCCCGAACTAGATTATCTTATTTGATGCTTCTAACCTGGCTCAACAGTCCCTCGTCTACTGAATAACAATGAAAGCACCTTTGGGATGCCCATCTTCTCATCCAACACACGTATGCCAACAAAAAGCGTGCTAAAATACTCTAATTGGTAATGATAGACATCGCATACAAACTTAATAAATTTCCGGAAAAATTGCTACGATGTGCTTTATTCTGATGTGCGGGGACCAGGTCAGGTGAAAAATCCCTCTCTCATACTCTGCTGATCTGCACCTGAAATCATATCCTCTAAGGCCCTTTGTTCTCAACAACGCTTGTTTATTGCAGCTTTACTATATATAAAAAAAATTCAAAAACTAAGGTAGATAAGAGATTCCAAATCGTGCTCTCTTATTTATTCTTCTTAGTAGGCTTTTTGTCACCTGCCTCTTCGTGTGGATCTATATTTGATATACGAGAGCTTCGATACTCCGAATTGTGTGGCTATTGTTATATTATTCCCCTAATCTTTTGGGGGTTTGTTTGTTGTTATGTATGTGATTTATCTGGATTAGTCGTGATTTAAGAGCTTATTTATCGAAAATTTCGGATACTTATAAATTTGTTAAGAGACTTGGTTTTTTAGTTTCCAGAAAATATTTATCAGCATTAGAGATCTTCCATGATCTCCAGCACAGAAGTTGAGATATATATATATTGATACTTTGCGTTGCGAGAGGGGAGATTCGAGTTCCGAACTTCTCAACTGGACTTTGGACAAGATATTATTAACATTGGTATCCTATCATGCCTACAAGGATATGACCAGCTAACCTCGAATCCCATCCAGATCAGGTGAGTATACCTAGTTAGAGAGAGGATTGATTCATGTAAAATAGCCGTTTGGAGTTGTTGCGGAGTGCAGAATTATCTAAGCCGAGACTATCCCCCATTGGGATATTTTCTGCCTGAATGCCTGAGTCTCCGATATCAGGAGACGATGACCAGTAGGCCGCATCACGTGCTCTCCGCCCGAGCTCCAACGCAACGGACAGCTTGGCCAACCCCCTCCGATATGATCCCACCTCTACTCGACTGAATTCCCCATCCGACTATTCATTCCCTCGTTGTACTCGTGGAGGACCCGATTTGCCCATCATGCCCGAGTTCGTCGACCCCCGGATGAGCAGCGTCAAGCCCCGCATCCGCTACAACACCATCGGAGGCATCAACGGACCGCTGGTCGTCCTCGATAATGTGAGCCCTTCGCCGACTGCGCGACACCGGAGACGCACCGGGCATATGCTAAACTGATGTCCTCTGACATAGGTCAAATTCCCACGATTTAACGAAATTGTCTCACTGACCCTGCCCGATGGCACGGAGCGATCCGGTCAAGTGTTGGAGGCCAGAGGTAAGTACTTGGTGGACTGGTTGTGAGCTTCCCATAGAATGACTTGCTGACCGCGATGATGTTTCCTATAGGCAACCGAGCTGTCGTGCAGGTACGAACCGAGACCGACCCCCCTTTCCGATCGACCTTCGTGTGTTAGACGTTAACAGTATACTGGTTTTGCTAGGTGTTCGAGGGTACCACTGGTGTCGATGTGAAGAAGGTAGGAAATCTTGCGACAAACCTGCTTCCTTCTAGAGTTACTGACACCAAGGTCAGACCAAAGTCGAGTTCACCGGTCACAGTTTGAAGCTGGGCGTCTCGGAGGACATGTTGGGTCGTGTGTTCGATGGTTCGGGACGTGCTATCGACAAAGGTCCCAAAGTGCTTGCGGAAGAGTACTTGGATATCAACGGCCAGCCTATCAACCCCTACTCCCGGGTATATGATATCACCAAGCTCAAATTTATAGGGGTCTGAACTGACAACAATTTCCCCAGGTCTACCCCGAGGAGATGATTTCGACTGGTATCTCGGCTATCGACACGATGAACTCTATTGCTCGTGGTCAGAAGATCCCTATCTTCTCCGCCGCTGGTCTTCCCCACAACGAGATCGCCGCCAGTATAGCTAGACAAGCCAGTCTGGTCAAGAAACCTTCCAAGGGTATCCACGATGATCATGATGAGAATTTCTCGATTGTTTTCGCTGCTATGGGTGTCAACATGGAGACCGCCCGGTTCTTTACTCGCGAGTTCGAAGAAAACGGTAGTATGGAGCGAACTACACTTTTCCTGAACTTGGCCAGTGACCCCACTATCGAGCGTATTATTACTCCTCGTCTTGCTTTGACCACTGCCGAATACTACGCCTACCAGCTCGAGAAGCACGTTCTTGTCATCATGACCGATCTTTCGGCGTACTGTGATGCTTTGCGTGAGGTCTCCGCTGCCCGTGAAGAAGTTCCTGGTCGTCGTGGTTATCCTGGTTATATGTATACAGATTTGTCAACAATCTACGAGCGTGCTGGTCGTGTCGAGGGTCGTAATGGTTCTATTACTCAGATTCCCATCTTGACTATGCCTAACGATGGTATCAACCCTCCCCCCGTTTCTTTTCTCGACTTTTACCTTCATAACTAACCACCTTCTTAACAGATATCACCCATCCTATTCCTGATCTGACTGGCTACATCACTGTATATTCCCTCATTATTCGACTATGATCAAGACCAACCAGACTAACATTCTATACAGGAGGGGCAAATTTTCATTGATCGTCAACTCGCCAACAAGGGTGTATATCCACCCATCAACGTGCTGCCATCACTTTCTCGACTGATGAAATCTGCTATTGGTGAGGGCCGTACGCGTAAGGACCATTCAGATGTGTCCAACCAGCTCTACGCGAAGTACGCTATCGGTCGTGATGCTGGTAAGTTTTATCCATCTACGCCCGCCCCGTTCCCTGTTCTGACAGAAGCCACTGCATAGCCGCCATGAAGGCCGTCGTTGGTGAGGAGGCCCTTTCCTCCGAAGACAAGCTTTCCCTGGAATTCCTCGACAAGTTTGAGCGCACATTTATCAGCCAGTCCGCCTACGAGGCTCGCAGCATCTTCGAGTCTCTGGACATCGCGTGGAACCTACTCCGCATTTACCCCAAGGAGCTCCTCAACCGAATCCCCAAGCGTACCCTTGATGAGTTCTACGCTCGTTCCGCCCGCAAGATTGCCAGCAAGGATACCCGCGACAACTCGGGCGAGCAGCAAGATACCTCGGCACAGCAAAGTGCCAACCTCATCGATGCGTAATCGTGTTAACTTCGTGCACACCCTTTCCTACGTTCCTTCTCATAGATTTTGAAGTCTCGGAGCTTTCTCGAACGCGCCGAGGGGGGGGATGAAAGTAGTGTTTGGGTGGTTGAACCCGCCCTCTACATATCCTTTGTTCCATTACATATACTCTTTCTTGCGGCTGTATCTGTTGCGACATGTTTACAATTTTTTTTTATCTGTGCCTTTGCGTGTTAATCGGTTAGCTACAATACACTTCTTGAAGTCTAACCACAGTCCTCGGGCTGATTGATTGAATTAATCGCCCGTAGCTCCCAGTGGGGGCCATCCTTTCTACTCTTCTGGTTGGCGTCCCACATACAACGCTATCGCAAACATCTTGTCATGTCCGCCTTACGGCATATTTTCTCCGATATTCTTACAGACTAAAGCAACTTGGCTACAGACTAAACGAACTTGGCTAACAGACTAAAGAAACTTGGCTAACAGACTAAAGAAACTTGGCTAGCTTTGGGGCTGCGGCAAGGCGTCCAGAGCACTAAATCATTGGGGTAGCACTGGGGAAATTACACCAAACCCATCTCTATGCACTAAATCTTCCTATTGAATCCTGTTGACACAGTCTTACTGGCTGCTGTTACATCGTTCTTCCTTCTGGCCCCCCCTTTTTTTCAGCCGAGACTGCCTTGCTGATCCGCACGGCCTCCCATCTCGCGTGTCAGCCCGCAGCGTATTATGCTGATATAGGAATAGCGTGCGGCAGTTGTTTGTATAAAAGACAAGCCAGACTCGAGGCAATAAGGTACCATCTTCCTCTCTATCCACCTCCCCTCAACCGAAGCCCCTCATTCCACCCATTTATACACCTTATTCAACGTTGCCCAAGATGTTTGGCAAAATCTCCCTCTCGGCAGCAGCTGCCTGTATGCTCATCGCTGGTGCTTACGCTCAATGCGGGGACAACGGCGTTGGTACGTTGAAAAGGCCTCCCTCCCTTTATAAACTGACACTGACATCTCCAAGGCATTGGCAGAGAGCAGCTCTGTAACCTTAGCGGCAAGCAAGTCAGTAAGTTAATATAGATCGATGCCTAGTTCTTACTCACTGAACCCGGATACTTACCACCTGACCAGTCTGTGGCGAGACCTTAGGGTTTATTACATCCCGTAAGTCCTCTCTCATCGTTATTACTTTATTGATCTGCGGAGTAACTCACCCTATCTCTCTCTCTCTCTCTCTTGCAGCTGGAACTTGGGACCAGGTCGCAGTCAAGCATGACTTGGATGGCACCAACGGCGAGCAATGTGGAGGTTACGAAGGCACAGGGGATTTCGGGCCTGCTCATGTCGACTGCGACGGCGACACCATCACCGGGGCTACTCCCCCCAACGCTGGTCATTACTCGTGCTCCAGTGCCAACATTGTCCAAGGGGTAAGCGCGTCTTTTCTATCGTTAAGTCCATGATTCTGATGTTCTGTCATTTAGGGTGGTTTCTGGTCGTTCGCCACCATTGTGGCTTGCTGCCAGCCGGCTTAAGTCTAGTTGCTATTGCGATTACGGACTCTGCTGTAGTCTGTCAAAGATCGCTATTCCCATCTTCGCGGCTGTTGGTAGTTCAATGAAACTTCTTTGGAGACTGGTGCGGGGAAACGCTGTGACTGCGTGCGCTGTTGCTAATTTTATATTTTAAACTAGCGTTAAGCAGGGTACAAACAAATTAAAGGCTCTTCTTTATTAGAAGGGCTGACCTGTCTATACTTTTGGATGATTAGGGATGCAGTCAACTCCGTCTCCATGAGGAATTATCAAAATGTGGTGGTGGTCGTGGTAGACACGGATATGATAAATCTCCTACCTCAGTTTCCTCTACCGCCAGACCACATACGAGGCACAAGTAGAACCCCCCAAGAATACCATCCCATCGTCTCCCATGTGTAGAGAGATACACTCAAGAGAACAATGGGTTCCGACACAAGAAGCTGTTGACATAAAAGTCCTTTGAAAACTTGTGCTTCCCTTCTCTCAAGGTAGTTGATAGACCCTTGCAGTCCTCCTCTCTGAGATGATTTAGTTTCACGGTTTCAGTACCGGAGAGTTGCGGATTACTGGCAGAACATACGTGTAAAATAAATACTTGATACTAGGAAATTCTCCTTGAATATCAATCTCATTCACGGGTATCTCCCTTCAACGAGTCAGTGGAAATATTTAGAGGAACTGCTTCGGGTGATACATACGGATTCCAGTTGGGAATGCATTCACCCGCCTTGGGGTTCTCTTCCCAGGTTTCCTTTTCCGATGTAAAGATCAACTGATTCTTTTAGTAGTTTCTTCTCATGTTGGGGAACCTGGTCATACCTTTCCAACTGACTGTGCGAACGCTGGTGCGACGCAGAGGCCGAGAGATACAAGAGTCAGGGAAAGCTTCATGGTAGTTGAATGATCTGAGTATTTTTCCAGGGACTTTGATTAAGAAAGGGAACACGTCGGAGGAAAGGGAAAACAGACCTGGTGAATATGAAGCAAGCCAGCCAGCAAGGGGGTCGGTCAGTCAGGACATTCTTTTCAACTCCAGCTGAGAGCGTTAGCGCGGGAATTATGCAGGTGGAAGACAAGTCTATCACGCTATTAAGGGCGGAGAATGTCGCATACTTCCTGTCAAGTAGGCCACAGGCAAGAATCTAATATTGCCCCCTTCATAGAGTGGCTAAAAGAAGGGGATTCATTATCAACTCTCGTCGGGGACCGTGAAGGACCTCCTTGAATATAAGTTTATAACCTTATAGATACTCATAATTTACTCTACAGAATCGATCCAGGGGAAGAAAATACTTATAATTTGGACACTTTCAGCCTCGCTACAATCGAGCTAGCCGTCTTATTCCACCCATCATCTAGCTTCGACTTCTCCACCAGCGTCAGACTGCCCCAGCGTTTCTCAAACTCCTTATCTATATGCAACACCGATGGAACCTGTTGCCCCAACCACTCTACAACAGCCACTGCAGTTTCTTCCACCATCTCCATAGGCAGAAGATGTCCGCCATTAGGAATAGTGACATGGTAAACCCCCCCAGTTAAGGCCCCCCCATTCCCCCCCACCCCAGTGCCTGTCCGAGCCAGTCTCAGCTCCTGCAGCTCGGACGTCCCCAAGTGACTAGCGCCACCAATGATATAAAGTGCTGTCGGACGTAATTGCGGTAAACTCCCCCACACAAAGTCCACGCCGGAGTTATAACCGACGCTGTCCGGAGCCAGTTTACTCGGGTCGAGATCCGGGTATGCTACTTTGTCCCGCTTTGTATTCCGTGAAGGACGCAGATAGGTAAACACCTCTTGGCTCTTCGTAGTCGTCAGGGTCACTGCCCCAGGTTCGGTATGGAGCGCGGTAGGCGTATCCCGTAGCCCATGTGCGATCCACCGGTTGAAAACACGCGGATCCCAACGGCGGTAGTACGCATTCCTCAGCATAGCAGCCCTGGCCGCATTCCGAGACGGCCATAAATCCTTCCGGAATGTGGACGCTGCGATCGTGGCAAGAGCGCCCTGGCTGATGGCGATGGGTGACATGGGGGGTTCAACGAGAACCAGAGACTGTAGGAGACGGGGATGCAGGATAGAAAGAGCAATCAGCTGGACTGCTCCCATGCTGTGTCCAATGCCGACAATGGGCCGGGGCAGCTGGTCACGAAAGTCGTTGATCATCAATAGGAGGTCGCGAGCGTGATCCAAAGATGACGCTGCAGGAGATTCTATTCAGTTCTCTGCTTTTTTTTTTTTTTTTTGTTTTTTATCAAGAGAGTAGTAGAGACATGGGTTCTTACGGTCATTTCCTAGCTTGCTTTCGTTGACCACGCCGCTTTGGCCCTGATGTGCGATATCTGCGATCCATATCCCGCGGATCGCAATTCCTTTCGCCTGCAAGCGATGGTATATCTCGTCCCAGAGAGGTTCGTATAACTCCTTTGGGAACCCATTTGCATGGGCGCCGATGATACTTAGATCCCCCGGTTTAGGGCTGGGGTTGCTAAGAGGCACGTATTGTTTTATCGCCAACTGAAGAACATCTTCCTGGCTTCCTGCAGTGGCAGCGGGATACTCGCGAATATGTTGCGCATTGATACGATGATCAATGGCGCGGAAGATGGAGGCGGACATTATGAAGATAAGTTGTTTATGGGTGGAGGTGTTTTCGAAGGGGCGGCGAGCCATATAAAGATCTTCTCCGAGGCATCTCAACCATCGCACCTCGGCTATACGAAGGAAGACCTAAGATGAGACAGAAAACGATTGATAACCACCAACCATGGTGAAGTACAATTGGTTCCCATCATTCATAATATGAAGCTCCCTAGACTCAAGTATCTAAGCAGTGCCAGTACAGCCGAGGGGATAACTCAAAACGCTAATAATCTCGAATTGGTGTTGTATCAAACAAAGGGCATAAAAAGAAATAGCGTAGTTACATGTCACCACCCCACCCACCCATAGATTCGAAGGAGATAGTTTCAGCAAAGAAATAAATAAAAAAATAAAAAAAAATAAACATACAGCAGCAGGGATTCGCTGGTGGTCACCCACCCAACTACTAACCTGCCGGCGTGTGGCTTCTGTGCAGTCAATAGTCGGGTGGGTGCCTCTAAAGGTGCTCAGCACGGCTGGGTGCGCACTTAGTACGACTATAATTTAGAAGACTAAAGCTCCGTGAAGCTCTATGCTGCTGTTTGGCAGTGATAAGCAGCATAATCTAGAGTCCCCCCGATAGCGGAGAAATCTGCGAGCCTTAACGTGGAACTATCCTTGACAGTTTAACCGAAAGCAGCAGTGATCAGCAATATCTCGATTACAGACCCAATTAGGAAAGTATTTTAAATGGGTTATCTCCATCGTGATAACCCCCAGCCGATGAGAGAGATGCAAATGCGGGGTAAGGATGTCTACGTACAGTATCTTTAGGGCGTCGTTACGTTGAAGGCGCCATCGCCACGATTGGAATGCCAGCACGATGTGATAGAGGTCGTGCTTTGGACATGCGCCCTGGTCATTTTCCCCTCGCCGAATTTGAGCGAGCTTTCTTACCCATTGATTGAGGCATCAGCAACCCATCTTTGAAAGACAGCTTTGTTCACCCCAGAAATCCAAGCTTTACGCATTCCACCTGGTATTGCTCCCCTGCCAGAAACACAACGTCGAACCCACCATGGGAAACAGGTTTGTTCGCGTGCGCTTTGCCCCAATAAAGACTTTGCCCGCTGCCCCCGCAAGTCCCCGTGGAAGTGCGAGCACGACAGAATCTCTCGCAAGATTCGCGCATGCGGAGAGCCAGCAAATTGCAAGTCGGAAACACAATAGAAGTCGCAAAGGCTGTCGAGACTGCCGACAACGCAAAGTAAAGTGCGACGAGGAGTTTCCCGTGTGTCGGCGGTGCCAACAACGTGGCTCGCTCTGTCAATCGGAGCCCCCCGCGCATGGCTGGCACCTCGAACTGCCATGGATCTTCGCCCACGCTTCCAGTGATCCATCGGCACCCATATCAAACGCTGACAGCAATCTCCTGCAATGGTGGTTCGACAATACATGCCATATCATGGTCTTGAACCCCCTGATTAACCCCCTCTCCTATCCCATCCTGGAGCACCTCGCCGCCTCTCCGGCCCTCCTACATACAGTACAAAGTATCAGCGCCGCCCATCAAAAGTATTTTGATAGCAGGGTGATCACCTGTTTCTACCAGCGCAGCCTAGCTCTGAAGCTGATCCACCAAGAGCTCAGCAGCAAACAAACTCCGCCGATAGTCTTATTCCTGACCATCTTTATGCTTGGCATTTCGTCGTCGTGGGTTGACGATAGCTTTCAAGACTTTGGTAAGGAGCACTTGCTTGGCGCTCACGCCATTCTTGATCAGATCCTCTCCGACCATGAGAATTGGGAGGACCCCAATGTCAAAACTATAACGGGATATTACCTGTTTTGGGATATGGCAGTCTCACTTCTCTCAGAGTCTGATGAACTCCCGGTCATCGACACCCCAGAGGTGCAGGGGATAGTCGACAAGATGGAAAACTTCTTTCATCCTATTGGGGGCTACTCGGTCAAGATATTCTACATGCTGAGTATCCTGGGTCGATATTTCCGGACAGTCTTGGATAAAGGCCAACGAGACCTGCTTCTGGAGCTTGAATGGGAAGATTCACTTACGAATTGGGTACCCAGAAATGAAGACCCCTATCTTTTTAATCTTTGTGACGCATTCAGGAGGAAAGGGCTCATTCTTTTAAACCAAGTCAAGTTCCTGTCGCCAGTCCCCGGGTTCGACGTGGAAGAGTATGTGACGAAAGAGATCCAGGATCATGCTCGATACGCAGTTCGGGAACTGCTGTCAGTACCGGTCACGGAACATTGCGTCACTATCCAAGCAATCCCTTTGACGCTGGCGGCTTCTGAGCTGACTGCTGAAGACGCGAATGAGCGAGCCGAGACCCTTACTCGGCTTAAGGCTATCTTTTCGTCTTGTCGAGTTCGTACTGTGTTATATGCTATGTCGTTACTTGAGCAGCTGTGGCATCTGCATGACTCTGGGACTAGAATCACCTATCATGAGCTCATGCTGCGGAAGAAGTGGAAATTGTCCTTGGTATAATAAGTCTTGTGACAGTGCGGCGTATGCATAGGGACAAAATGACTCAGAAGATGGCTGGATTCAACAAAACACGTTGGACTACTCTGGTGTTATACACTTGAATTGCAGGTGGCATACTTTCAGCCTTTGGCAAGTATACAGTTCATGTGTTTTTTTTTTTTTTTTATATAGTATCGATTTTCTAATTAGTTCTTATATAGAAATGTATTTATTTTGTTGATAAAGCCTCTAGTATTTCGCCTGCAGCTTGTTCAGCTCGGTTATGGAATACGTTAGCAAACCTGGCCAGGCCCTGGTGGTTATCTCCATGACTACTGGTCTTTTTGGTCGAAATACTTACGAGCTCGCATGAACCAATCGATAGCAGCATAAAGCGCAACAAGACCAATGACCGCTGAGATGTAATTCATGTCTTGACAACCGTTAGAAAATGAAAACACGTAAATTGGCGTTCGGACCCAATATATTTACCTCCAGCAGTGACTGGCATCGCATAAGGAAAGCAATAAATCACGCTGACAGTGGTGCAATAGAGGATGGTAAACACCCTCGCGACCGTTCCCCAGCGCCCCAGGTTGAAAGGACCCTTGGGTACATCTTTGTTCCTCGGGAGCAACGAGTAAAAGACGGGGATAATGATTGAAATGTAGGGAAAGATAATTACGCCGGTTACCAAGCTAAGAGTCAACGTCAGTTCCTCTAAGCTGGCCTCTAGGGTGGGCATGATAATGGTTTTAATATACCTGTTGAATGCGGTGGTTGAGGCAAGCGGTAAAATACAGAGAATGATTGAGAAGCACACGCAAAGAATGTGCGCATTCACTGGCACCTTGGATCGGGGGTGGACCTGAGACCAGAGGCGAGAGAAAGGAAGACCCTGATCTCTGGAAAAGGCCCAGCAGATGCGAGACTGGTATGTCTGGGCTGCAGCAATGCACCAAAAATAGGAAGTGACGACTAGGAGCTGCATGAAGATGGATCCAGCAACATTATTCCTCAGGGAGAGGTAGAAAAGCTGTAACAAAGGTACTCCAGTGCTCGTACCGGCGATAGCGTCAATGTCAACGGCGCAATCGATCAGAGCACAAGCCAAAGGCCAGGCTGTGATGAAACCAATCCCGACGGCCATAAAGAGGGCTTTAGGAACGTTTTTCTCAGGCTCTGGGATTTCCTCGGCCATGTGTACTCCAGCGTCGATCAGGCCGAAAGCATAGTTTGCATTGATCATGCCTACCAGGAAGGCCATTCCCGTGGAAGACCAACCACTGCTGTTTTCGGTACTGTTGAAGATGAAAATTGGGCCGGCATGTTCTTTGGCCACGGCAGCAGGGATGATGGTAATGGCGTAGCAAGACATGAGACACCACCATAGCCCGAGGACAACCGATTTGGTGATGACAGACTCGTGAAAATTCAGGAGTGAACTCAAAAGGATAAAGACGACAGCAATGAGGAAGGCTTGCCAAGCCTTGATGTCACTAGTGATAAACGTTAGGCGGGCATGGAGAGAGGAGTTTCTGGGAGGGGGCTCTCACTTACAAATCGGGATGGCTTAAGTTAATACAGCCCAGGATCATATAGGAGGCGGCAACGGCACCGCTGGAAACGCCCGTCAGTCCTCCAAGAAGGTTGCAAATTCCACAGATATAGGCGGATATACGGGATTGGCTTGGGGGGGCAAGTTTCTTAGCCCAGAAGTACTGCCCTCCGGCATTAGGCATGGAGCTGACCAACTCGCTAAGGCTGATGATTATGGCGACATTGAAGACGGCGACAATTATGAGGCCATAGATGACAGTCGCAGAGCCTCCTACAGTCAGACCCGTAGAGAAGCCTCCAGTGACCCCAAGCCAAGAGTTTGTAACGATGAAGGCGCAGCTGAAAAGCTGCATCCAGCTGAATTTCCGTTGCAGTTGGGGTTTGTACCCGCTGCCTTTTCATGCATGGTTAGTTTTTCCATTTTCACGGTTGGTACCTTGGGGGAATGGTTACTGATGAGGTATGATGTATCCGCATCAACGACTGTCCCTTCTTCGTGGGTTTTGTGGATAGTACGATTGGCCATCGTCTTATCACTGTTCGGCGGCGGTGGTGTTTTGTCTTCCATGTCGCTCTGGGAGACCATTTTTGGTGATAGTTGTGGAATGGAGTTTTACGTGGACATATCGAGCATGATATAACATCCTGGATGGATGACTAGCCTATGCCGGCACTCACGGGCGCTATTACCTATGGCACCTTTCTGCCGAAACTCAATCCAAGCCAACTAGGCTACACTACTCTCCCCAATACGCTAAACAATTGAACCAAATTACAGTGGCCCAGGGAATGGGCGGGGGTTTACGCTTGTCACTGGGGCTCTGACTTCGGAAATCAATATGACGGACCAGTCTGGCTACCCCGCAACCGCGCCTGATTGAAGCCTACTAATCTGGGACTCTATCCGACGATTTATTAAGGAGCTATACCCAAATCATAAGTTAGTTGGAGAAGCCTTGTCCAGCGACGTCCCGCGTGTCCGGTGAGTTTCGTCTTGCCACGAGCAAGGTGCGGGGGACGCACCTTGCTGGGGAAGATATGCGATCCCATCTCACCCCTCCACTAGCAGGCCGAATTACTGGTTTGGGTTGCTAGGCGATAGCCCATGAAAGTGGAACCAGCGCGAACGATTGATAATTCGCTCGCTTGCGGGTTGCATCCTGCATATTCATGGGAAATCATCCAGAAATTCTCCCATGGACTGCCGTCCAGGATGATTACGGTGACCAAGTCCACGCTGTCTTCCTACCAGTACGATGATACACTGTCCCAGATGATGAGAGAAGATGAAGATGAATGATAAATAGTACTTCAATCAGACCTCACACGGCTAAGTCTACTTGATATTTAGTTAACTAGACTTGTTTATTAAGCAGATCTTGTCAATTCTCTCGAGCATATACACCGCCATCTCCAATTGCGACTGCGAGTACCTAACAACACAGCAACCAGGCCAGTTCTGTGACAACTACTTTCTACAGCTTCGCGGAAGCGGGGAATTGGAATTGGAACTCATTGACAAGTCGAACGACTTCTCGGGCGAGACCAAAACTCAAGATATAACCACCGCCTCGGAGTCCTTTTTTAGAATCAGCAATCCAGTCTCATCAAATCAAACCCAAATCAAGTACAGTTCACTCACCGAACGCATGCACAACATTTTGGCCGTCCAAAACTTCCGAGTGTATTTTCACACCTGCCTCTCGCTGGGGTTGGAGACCAACGATATCACGGACGTGCTCGACCTTGGAGGTGTCTTCCGGGAAGACGTCGGGAAGATTCTCGTGGAGTCGCTTATAAATCTATTGACACAGCGTTAGCGACAGTTTCGAGACGGCTGGTTCTTGAGATCAAACTCACGCCATGCTTAACCTCATCCGTGATCTCTGCTTTTCTGGTATATATACCGTTAGACGAGTTCCTTGTTGGCGACTGCGACTGCGACTACTTACGTGGCTCCGTAGTTTCTGATTCCGCCAAGGATAGCCGTTCCGTCCAGACGAGGCAGGATGTATGTGTATGCTACAGAATAATCCTTATCGTGTCGCATGAAGATCTTATTGTATTCAGATTTGACCAGAATGATCTGACTCAGGACGGGTTCGATAGCGGGATCCGCCTTGACATCCTTGAGTTTGAGGGCACCGAGAGCGGATGCATTGATCAGGACATCGTGACCCAGTGCCTTCAGATCAGACAGAGATTGGACGGTGAAACGAAGAAACTTGACTCCGCAGGCTTCCAACTTCTTCCGTAGAAACTCAATGAGGACTTGAGGCTGCATAACAACTGTCTGGACTGCATGTTTGCAAGTTAGCGTACGAGCCGGATCAGAGATGAACGAGGGCAGGCATTGTCCGTGCATTTCATTCCGTACTTGGCCTTGGGCGGAAGCTTGGCCTTGGGCAGTTCAGCGAACTGTTCGAAGTTAGTTGACGTAGAGTCAAACATATACGGATGACTAAACGACGTACTCCGGGCAGCTTCCATCGGAACCACACGTCCTCATCAGGCTCAAAGTCCAAGATCTCTTCCATCTCGATTCTCTAGGAAATTTTGTTTCAGCAAGGTTTGAACCCATATATGAAGCCTTTACAGCCTTACCCTGATGCTTGATTCTGGGTGCGACACGGCTAGCCTTGTCAGATAGGCCAAGGCATCAAGTTGGATTTTCTGGTCATCCTCCTTTGAGCCTTGGACAGGCATCCAGATGGCACCAGCCCATGGGCTTGCCCATTCTAATGAGTCTGCATCTCCCGGGAGGTTCCTCCCAACGATTGTAACCTCGTAGTCTTTCGGCAATTGACTGGCGATAGCCATCCCAGTTATATTGAGGAGGAATCGGTCAGCGAATTGAGCTAATTACCAGGTAGGACGCCGAAGAACCTACCCGGCACCGAGAATGGTTACTTTTGGCATTTTGAGGGGTTTTCTCGTTTCTATGGCGATGTATGCAGACAATGAGCCGTAATTGATGCAGGTTTTGGGCCAGGTTCTCTCAGATACTCTCAGCCTCGAAAGAACGAATCTTTGTATTTATCCATCATGAACTGTTGAGTACGCACAGCATCCTGGAGACGGACATGGCCGTTTCTGATTTCTAGCCGAGCCTGGACTCAGATGACCGTTTCCATGCCTCCCAAACACTCCGGCCGCTAATCTCGGTACCACTCCGAAAATGGTAGTTAGCTCAGCTCAGACCTCCTTGCACTATCTGAAATCTCGCCCGCACACTGTGGGGCAATCAGTCTTCCATGAATCTCACTGGATTATTCAGATATGCAGATGAACTTGTAAGAGTCGGGAAGCACACAGCGTTCCTATTGGGCTACCTGGCTACGTATACAGCCGACTAAGTTGGGGGGCTAAACACGAAGGGGAAAAAGGGACCATCCCTGTCAGGGTAAAATCTCCATTTGGTAATTTATTAGGCGGCGGTCCAACTGCCGCATCCTAACTGTACTGTCTGGTGGCGTAACAAAGGCGATTGAATAAACGAGGGACATGCGTCGAGCTTGATCAGACGATAATTCTAGCTCGGCTGCCGCAGATCCTACGGCATTGCAGCACTAGATTACGGGGTGGGGGCCATGTACGTACATTGGTTAGCTAATGTACCTTTCGCATCAGTGCCGCTTTTGGAAAAAAGCATGCGACAGCCTGATCATGGAGTAAGAGTCCATTTGGCGTCTGAGAACAATGCGGGCACAGCCTATAAATAATCAGACTTACGCGCAAGAACTTGATCTATTTGACACCTCATCGTCTCCAGTTCTCCCACTACCTGGCCGCCAAGCACTCGCGCACACTCACTATGTCCACAGTCAACTCCTTACCAGATGGTGTCTCTCGATATGACTACCTCATTGTCGGAGGTGGTACTGCTGGCTGCGTCCTGGCCAGCCGGCTTGCCGAGTACCTACCAAATAAGACCATTCTCTTGATTGAGGGTGGCCCCAGCGACGTTGGTAACGAGTCTGTTCTGACGCTGCGACGCTGCGTCGATCTCATAGGGACAGACCTCGACTACGACTACCCTATTCACCCACAAGAGCGAGGTGAGCTTTCTGAGCCTGCTGCGAAGCCTGATTGTTTAGTTTAACACCCGTCCAAGGTAACAGCAATATCCGAATGAGCAGAGCCAAAGTCCTCGGTGGTTGTTCGAGCCACAACGACAGTGTCACTATTCGGCCTTTCGAGTACGATTGTCGGCGATTTGAGAAGCTGGGGGCCACGGGTTGGGGTTGGGAGACTTTCGACAGAATGTTCAAGAAGCTGCGCACTCGCTTCCAAACCGTCGATCCCCGACACCAGAACCAATTGATGAAGGACTGGATCCAGTCGGCTTCCAAAAGCTTGGACATTCCCATCATTGACGGTCTCAACGACGCCATCGCCGAGCAAGGAAACCCCCGCTGTGGCACAGGATTCGTTCCTGTCTCCTACACACCAGATGATGGCAAACGATCCAGCGCTAGTGTGGCTTACATCCACCCCATTCTCTTTGGCAAGGAGCCCAGACCCAACCTCATTGTCCTGACTGAGACCTGGGTCAAAAAGGTGAACCTATTTGGCGACGAGGTTACTGGAGTGGATGTTCAGTTCCAGACAGGAGAGGAACGAACGTTGTATGCCAACCAGGAGACCATTCTTTCTGCAGGTGCCATTGACACGCCGCGTCTTTTGCTTCTCTCGGGCATCGGGCCAGCAGACCATTTGAATTCTGTGTCCATTCCGGTCAAGAAGCATATTCCCGGAGTCGGTGAGAACCTCATGGACCACCCCGAGACCGTTCTCGTGTGGGAGATGCATGGGCCACCACCAAAGGAGTGCGTGATGGAGGCAGATGCTGCTCTATGGTATCGCACGCAACTCGTCGACCCAATCAACAACGACTATGCTGCCGATGTTCAGATGCATGTTTACCAGCTCCCCTTTGTCCTCAACACTGAGCGGCTGGGCTACCCTGTCCCTAAATACGCCTTCTCCATGATGCCCAACGTTGCCAGGCCCAGGTCGCGAGGTCGCGTTTTCCTCTACTCGAACGACCCTTATCAGAAGCCTGCTCTGGACTTCCGCTACTTCACTGACCCCGAGGGCTACGATGAGAGGGTCCTCATTGCAGGAGTAAGGGCCGCCCGCAAGATTGCCAAGCAGGAACCTTTCTGCAATTGGATCAAAAGAGAAATAGCCCCTGGTCCCGCAGCCCAGTCCGAGGAGGACCTCAGCGAATTCGCCCGTAGAGCCGGCGGCACCGTGTACCACCCTTCGGGAACCGCCAAGATGGGTAACTTGGACGCAGACCCAATGGCTGTTGTTGATCCCAAGCTCCGAATCAGGGGGTTGAAGCGGGTACGAATTGTTGATGCCAGCGTCTTCCCTACCATGGTCACGGTGAATCCCATGGTCACGGTTCTGTGCATTGCCGAGCGAGCTGCAGAGATGCTTGCTGCGGAGGAGGGTTGGAAGGAGAACAAGCTGCACTTGTAAATGCTTGTAAAACGCCGAAAGACGTACTAAAGGCCTATCTGAATTTTTAGGGATAACGTAGCAATTTCACAAATGAAAGCTTCAAATCTTACCATTATGTCTGCGGTCAACCAATACCTCTGGCCTCATTTGAGGAGCAACTAGCATCAGAGCGTCACCTGCACGTTAGGGGAAACACTTATCGCTGGAAATTGGTAATGTAGTATTTCCGTGCCTCTATTTATGGATCTACGTATGTAGCCGTAGGTGCGCAAGTGTTCCCCGCCCGCTTGCACTTGTTCCGCCCATGTTTAATCCCTGATTTCCTTAATTTAGCCCATGAGGTTTTCTTGAAAACACTTGCCCCATTGAGATTTTACGCGCTGTAGTGGGGATCTGTGGCACTTCATGATCAACCAAGACAATCAATACCTCGTGTATTAAGATTCTGCGCCTATAAAGTCCAACTCTCAATGCCTCTCCTTTTCACAAACAATTTCATCACATGTTGCGCCTACGAAAATGACTCCACAGATGTTCGCGAATCTTACTACTCCCAACGGTGTTTGTTACTCTCAGCCGTTGGGTCTTTTCATTAACAATGAGTGGGTTCAGTCAAAAGAGGGCGACAAGATCACTAGTATTAATCCTACGTATGTCACCGACTTTACCGCCGTGTAGGTATGCAAAGCTAATAGGAACTTCACAGCGATGAGTCGGAAATTTGTACCGTCCAAGGTGCTGGTGCCGAAGACATTGACGATGCTGTAAAGGCTGCACGAAATGCATTTGAGAGCACATGGAGAGATACAGACGCAACCGTGCGAGTGGATCTGCTCATGAATTTGGTTCGCCTAACGGAGCAGCATGCTGATACCTTGGCTTCGATCGAGACGTGGGACAATGGTAGGTCGTCGATACATTTCCAGCTTTGACTCATCCTCACTCACGATTGCTAATCTTGCGCGTAGGTAAGACATACGACGCTGCCAGGAACGACGATCTGCCTGAGTCCATCGGAGTATTGAAGTACTACGCCGGTTGGGCCGACAAAATTACTGGCCAACTGTTCTCAAATAACACACAGAAGCTCGCTTACACGATTCGTGAGCCTCTTGGTGTCTGCGGTGCCATTATACCATGGAACTACCCACTCAGTATGGTGAGCTATAAGATGGGCCCTGCCGTGGTTGCCGGAAACACTATTGTGTTAAAAATTGCCGAGCAAACCCCTCTTTCTGCTCTCTATTTTGCAACCCTTATCAAGGAAGCGGGATTTCCTCCGGGTGTGATCAATATCGTGAATGGCTTTGGTAGAAAGGCTGGCGTCGCCCTTGTCGAGCACCCTGATGTCAACAAGATCTCATTCACCGGGTCTACACCTACAGGAAGAGAAATCATGAAGCTAGCATCGAAGACTATGAAGAGAATCACGCTCGAAACCGGAGGAAAATCCCCAATGATCATCCTGGATGATGCCGACCTTCAACAGGCAGTTCAATGGGCACACTCTGGAATCATGTCCAACCAAGGTCAGGTCTGCTCAGCCACCAGTCGTGTTTTCGTTCAAGCGGGAATATATGATGCCTTCACCAAGGCATACAAAGAGAAGGTGGAGTCTGTCAAAGTCGGAAACCCATTCGAGGACGATACATTCCAGGGTCCGCAAGTGACCAGAGCTCAGTTCGAAAGGGTGTTGTCATATATTGAGTCTGGCAAACAGGAGGGGGCCACTCTTGCAGTAGGCGGCACCGCACACAAGAACGTGGACGGGTCGAAAGGCCTTTTTATTGCCCCAACAATCTTCACTGATGTTGAGGAGACGATGAAGATTTTCCAGGAGGAAGTGTTTGGTCCGTTTGTGGTCGTTTGCAAATTCGAGACGGTAGATGAAGCTATCAGAAAAGCCAATAACTCAATCTTTGGTCTCGGTGGCGCCATTTTTACTACAGATGTGACCAAGGCCCACTCCATCGCTCGAAGAATGGAGGCCGGCAGTAAGTTCCGCTTCCAAATCGTTATTGGCGAGTATGCCAGCTAACTGTAGGCAGCCATCTGGATTAACAGCAGCAATGATGCCGACCTCCGTGTTCCTTTCGGTGGCTATAAGCAGTCTGGACTTGGCCACGAGCTTGGAGAGTTGGGTCTGCTTTCTTACACGACTTGTAAGGCTGTTCATATAAACCTTACTTCCAAGTTGTGAAGGCGAAGCTGGGATTGATGCAGATTTGATCGAGTTCTGTATCGAGGTACTAATATCAGGTAATGCAAATACAACTGTACCAAGTCTACGACGGGTTTTCGTGTACTGATTATTTATTTCTCTTGGAGAGTCTGGATAATACAACCTTCACTTCATTTAACCGGGTAAATTAGCTGACGAAGACCAGCCAGATATGAATCGGATGATTGTTTGGCAAATAGACACAGAAAAGCAGAAAATTGAATGAGTTGTAGTACTCATCCACTTGTTGACACAACTTCTGTTCCAATCAAGCTAATGCCACCTTGCTCCCTCCCATCCGTTGCAATGTAGATGGTCAGATTCTCATAAAATAAACCATATTGCTCTGAGCTGCAGTGAATGTCTCTCCTCCAACCACCTCACACCAAATAGACCCTTTTAGCACATAAAAGTACTCATCGCAAGGCCACTTCAAGAGTTCTTCCCAGAAGCCTTTGCTCCACCAGCAACAATCTTGCCGTCTCGGGATCGATAAGAAATGCTTTTGCTCCCGGAGAGGGCAAAAACACTTCAAAAAAAATAAATAAAAATTTAAAAAACATACAACAGCAGGGATTCGCTGGTGGTCACCCACCCAACTACTAACCTGCCGGCGTGTGGCTTAAGTACGGCTGAGCGGACGGGAAGCCCTGTTTTCCACACCCTGTGGTCGTATGTACAAATCTTTCATAAGAATGGAATTATATAGAGCATGTTAATAAGAGTGATACTACTAGTTTAGAGAATCTACTTTTCAGCCTTATTGCGGAGATATTCGAGTCTAATCTTATTAATTTTGATTGTTTAAGGGATCCTAAGAAGGATAACAGCTATTCTCCACTAGCGCTACATATTACAGGCGTCAATACTAGAATATTTGTCTGATTAATCGTATTAGCTAGGTAACGTCTATGTTTGGTGACTTGCATTATATATATATATCAACCAAAAGGCAGTGCTTGAACCCGCGAAATCGCATACTACATGTCAAATGAAATTCTTCAGGGCCTCGGAAATTATTAGAACATCCCAGTTCTATATTTAGGTGTATAAAGGCCTTCTCGCCATAACCAGACCTCTGGCGCCATGAAAACCTACTTGAAGTTATTGACAAATATGTACTTATTTCCTATTGTCCAGATCGTCCTATAGTATGCATTTGGGCCCTCTTGTAGTTGCTCCTACAGCACGTTGCAATTCTACATAGACAACAGTAACAGTCGTACAGCCATTTAGGCCTTAGTAAAATAATGTTAATATCGGAGGTGCTGAACAACTAGGCCAAACTAGCATAAAATTCTATCAGGCTGTTGCGCGGCAAAGACAGACGCTTCTATTGACAAGGCGCTACATGAGTACTCTCCGTCAATAGTTGTCGCCCAATGATGCCCGAATTACTATATATAAAAAAAAAGACGGTGACGCCCTATCTTGCGTCACAGCCACTCTCACGTCTACCTAGCTTGTGTGATATTCAGATACTGCCCACTAACTTTCTTCCTGATTTTCGTTATGTATTGGCAATAAAGCATATTCAAGACCATTTGCCTCCTGGTCAACATACCAGAAAACAGGGTTTGGAGACATCGTCTATCTTGCCTCTGACTGCAGACACATAGTGCATTGTGGCGAACTGCCTGCCGAAGTAGGCCTAGCGTGACCTTGTCATAGTCATCAAGTCATCAAGTCGTCAAGAAATCAAGAAATCAAGAATTCTGATCATCTTTCCTCCTCTAAGCCTGATACCATCTGCAGTGGAATTGCGAGAGACCCCTAGTATGCTTAGTTCTCCACCACCGTTAGATCTGTCGTCCTTGCTTTCGGACATGATCATAATTCATACCTGTCCATTTTACAATAGCCTGCTTGCTATTCGTATACGCTAATGTTACATTGGAAGACTCCCCTCTCCTCTCAGATGAAGTGATTTTGACTAGGCTCCGCCATCAACCACGCCCACGATGAGCATCACTCGCAGAAACGACACCGATGAGGATAGATTTGCCCAGATTAGCTTGAAGGGAGTATTCAACGGACGTGTTCCGCCGCGTGTCCCGCGAGCCGTGGTTCGAGTCTCCTCTCTCGACGATGTGTTAGCAGGCGTGGCCCTGGCCATCCGAGAGCAATGTGGGCTGGCTGTTCGGTCCGGCGGCCATTCGCTCCCCGTGTGGAGCCTCCAGGAGGACTCGGTTCTCTTAGATCTTGGAGGCTGGAAGAAAGTCGACATAGACTTGCCCGAGGGACGGGCGATGGTGACACCGGCAGTGACGAGCAAAGAGCTCAACGATGCGCTGGCCCCGAGAGGGCTTGTCTCCCCCGGAGCGCATTGCCCGCACGTTGGGCTGGGGGGCTTCTTGTTACAAGGGGGAATGGGCTGGAATGCTCAGGTTCGTCGCGGGTGTTTCATGATTGCCCCCTTCATCCACACTGACTCTGTAGGGATGGGGGTGGGGATCCGAGGCTGTCCAGGCCGTGCAGGTCGTTACAGCGGAGGGCGAAATGCTATGGTGCAATAAAGAGCAACGTTCAGACCTTTTCTAGGCCGCCAGAGGCGCTGGACCTGCCTTCCCCGCCATTGTGATCTGTTTTCAGCTGCAAGCCAGGCCATATACACCACAGGGTGTCTTCTCGTCCACCTACATCTACCCATGGCAGTGCTACCGGCCTGTGTTTGAGTGGGCGCTGTCCGTCAGCCCCATGGTCGGGCCTGATACCGAAATCAAAATCTTGTCGTACTACCCGTACGACAGGAAGGAGATTTGCCTCTTGGCTCAGTTTATTACCACGCAGGAGACTGCCGAACACGCACAAGGCGTCTTACGGGAAATCCACAACACTCGACCCCCGGGGTTTCTGTCCCAGTCTCCAGTACAGCCCGAAAGTTTGGAAAACTTGTATGCCATCCAAGCCCGTATCTGTTCCCCGGGATATCGGTACTGCTCAGACAATGGGTTCCTGAAGAACGGCATCGACATCATCTCCGTCTTGGAAAAGGCGTTCCTGACCTTGCCGCACCGGCGGAGCGCTGCCTTCTGGACGCCCATGGCGCCTCGTAGTCGTGAGCCCCTGACCGATATGGCCCTCAGCATCCAGTCGGACAACTATTTTGCCTTGTACGCCGTATGGGAAGCGGAACAAGACGACGATCGGTGTACGCAGTGGGCACACGGTTTCGTCCAATCCATTTCCCGCCACTGCGTTGGCTCCTACATCGGCGAGGCGGATCCAGAAAGGCGACGCGGCCGTTTCTGGACGGATGAGAGCTTACATCAACTGGCGGCAGTGCGGCGGCGCTGGGATCCCCAGGGACGCCTATCATCATCGGCAGCCTGCGATCTGGGTCTAGATTGACATATAAGAAAAATAGACTTGATAGCCCAAACATAAAACTAGCAGATCTTCCACAGGATTGGGATGTTTATCTTGAAAAGTCGCAACAAACCATGCTACCCCTTTTCACGGAAACACAAATTTCTCCCCCTTTTCAGTGACACTCCCCATTAGCTCCTCGAGTACAACCCCCCGGACAAGGCGCCGAGGCATCATACTGCCAGGCAAAATACGGATCGGTCTCATGGAACAGCACAGGCCCAATAGGTCCTTCCCCATCCCCTCCATCCAGATTCGTCGACTGTGCCCAGATGTCT
The DNA here is from genome assembly GCA_015844325.1 of Aspergillus nanangensis. Classification (NCBI taxonomy): domain Eukaryota; kingdom Fungi; phylum Ascomycota; class Eurotiomycetes; order Eurotiales; family Aspergillaceae; genus Aspergillus; species Aspergillus nanangensis. The sequence continues at coordinate 190,459 of VCAU01000042.1, read as the reverse complement.
CTAGAAGAAATCCGGATCTGCGGCCAACCGGAGTCAATCAACATCGAGATCGAGGTGCCGTAGACGTAGTCACGCATCCCAGTCCAACGCATAGCGGCGGTGCACTATCAGTCCTCAATCAAGATGCATGAACCCAGGTCGATAATGAGGCGCATCAAGGAAGAGTCCCTGGTGTATTTGGGATGCAAGGGCATGGAGAACCAAACTAAGTTCACGGGAGACGGAGGCTAAGAGTTGACTCTAGATATTCTTTCTTCACCAAACACCGTGTTTGGTTCTTGCGTCATGGGTGGGACAGTGAGATCAAGGAATGAAAAAGAGCCGAACAAATCCAATAAATCATATGACTTGATGTGGATTCTAGAGCCACGACAAAACCGGTCTGACAGGATTTTGCCATCATAGATTTATTCTCAGTTATTCATCAAGAAAATATTCTGCCTTTCGCGGGCCAAAAGACCTCCTCATGATAGATAGATAACATAGAGCAGCAAATACCACAGCTGACTTCCAAGCCGCATTAACATGTCGCAAACCTACCAGTATAGTGGCCATAGCTCTATAGGAGTGGCCCCAGCAATGAACCCCAGCACGGACACATTGTGCCAGGACACCCGCGAACAAACCATCGCAGCGGCCATGCGCACGATCTTGAAATGCCTAGGGGAAGATCCCCAGCGAGAAGGTATCATCCACACACCCGAGCGGTACGCCCGCGCCATGCTCTTTTTCACCCAAGGTTACCAGCGTGAGGTTCATGAGGTCGTTAACAATGCCATATTCCCCGTCGACGGCCAGGACCTGGTGCTGGTGAAGGACATTGACATTTTCAGCCTATGTGAGCACCACCTGGTGCCGTTTCACGGCAAGGTAATGCCCTGCACATACATATATATGGATAGATCAATTGATCACAGGGAAGGTAACGTATACCATAGGTCCATATCGGCTACATCCCCAACGGTCGTGTTCTGGGACTGTCGAAGCTGGCCCGAATTGCGGATATCTACGCCCACCGGTTGCAGATCCAAGAACGCCTGACGCAAGAGATTGCCCAGGCTATCGCGCACAACCTCAGCCCGGCTGGAGTTGACGTTGTTGTTCAGTTCACGCATATGTGTATGGCCATGCGCGGGGTACAGAAATCGGGGGCTGTTACCACCACGGCTTGTATGACTGGGGTGTTGGGCGAAGATCAGGACCTCAAAAGACATTTTTGGGATTTGATGCGACAGCAGAGGTAGTAGAGACGGGGACGGGAGGGGAGAATCTGTGAATAGTTGGCTCTATTGGTTGGCCCTCAGTCCTTTCTCCCTTCTGGGGGTTATGTTGGATGAACTCCTAATATGGTGTTGGACACCTATAAAGTAGTTCAGACTTGGTGTTTCGCCAGATATTGAGACAGTCTTTATTGTGGCTCTCCCCCCATAGATAAAACGAGTTAGTCTTGGGAAATAAACAAAATAATCTAATATTATTTATCTAAGATTAATGTTGTCCTATTGCAGTGTCTGCATGTCTTCTACCGAAATTGCTTAGGGCTATTTCATGGGTGACAGTGTTGAACGGATCCGCCTGGTTATATGAAACAAAGTCACCTTCGGCTATATGCAAACTATTGCCACACGTAAATGTGGATTGAGCATCAACTGTATTACGTCATACAGGGCAGGGCAGGCCTTTAAATGATCTCGCGACAAACAGAAACATCCAGCTCTCAAAATTTTCACGTTTCTTGCCGGATTCCATTCTTTTATCGAGCGCAGTTGTCAACGATCGCAATGTCCGTCAAAGTATTTCTCACCGGAGCCACTGGCTACATTGGCGGCGATGCCTTGTACCAAGTATACCAGCGATATCCTGATTTCGAGTACGCGCTCCTTATTCGCTCTGAAGACAAGGCCAAGAAAGTCCGATCCGCATACCCAAAAGCCCGAATTGTCGCTGGCAGCAATGACGATCTCGAATTACTGGAACGTGAAGCGGCTTGGGCTGATATCGTGATTCGTACGTACACCGCATACGTTCTTATTTTTTTCTACAATTCTTCCATCCATTCAACTGCCGGAGTGCTAACCTGCTGCAGATACGGCTGATTCGTCCGACCACGCCGATGCGTCGACGGCTATAGCCAAGGGTCTTGTGCAGGGCCATTCCGCCGCGCGACCTGGGTTCTGGCTACACACAGGTGGCACGGGTATCCTGACGTACTTTGATTCGGAAGTCAAGAAGACGTTCGGAGAGAAGGATGACAAAGTCTTCAATGACCTTGAGGGTGTCGACGAGCTGGTAAATCTACCCAGCGCGGCTTTCCACCGCAACGTGGACGAGATCGTCCTCAACACGGGCATCAAACATGCCGATTCAGTCAAAACGGCCATTGTCTGCCCACCTACGATCTATGGTCAGGGCCGCGGGCCGACCTCCGGCCGGGGCCGACAGGTATACGAGCTTGCGTCGTTTATTCTGAAAGAACAATACTGCCCTCGTATCGGGAAGGGTCTTTCGCGATGGAATAACGTGCATGTGCATGATTTGAGCAGGGTGTTTGAGCTTCTTGTACAATCAGCATTGGATCCTTCCTCACGAAATGATCCGGAGATCTGGGGAGCGCATGGTTATTATCTCACTGAAAATGGGGAGCATGCCTGGGGCGATTTGTCCGTTGCTGTTGGCGAGGAAGCTTTCAAACAGGGGTACATTAAGGGGGACAAGCCCGAGCTTCGGGCCTGGTCGATTGATGAAGCTGTCAACTCGTCGGCTGGATTCGAGGCGGCGAGTTGGGGTATGAACTCGCGGGGAGTGGCGGCGCGAGCGAAGAAGGTTCTTGGTTGGAGGCCGCAGGAGAGAAGTTTGAGCGAGGAGTTGCCGGATATCGTTCGATCTGAGGGAACTAGGATGGGGCTGTGATCAGCTTGAATATAAACTTGGCCATCCAGTAAGAACATGTAAATCAATGGAAAGTGGCCACTTTCACATCTGGAGACTATATTTCCCCAACGGGGTTGTCCGAATGAAGTTATAGTAATTCAATGGCCTGTTTCTATTTCTTGACCTTCATCCAAAATCACATCGGATTGTTTTCCCACTCCCAGAATGATATTTGTGCTAGTTGTATCTCTAATCCTACTGGTCAATTACCGGTGATATCTCTGCCACACGTAGTAAAGAGTTCACTGCAACCAAGGCGGAACCATCCATTTTCCATATATCGTGTATATGCACCTGGCACCATAAATTACTTGTTCGATTGGTTATACCAACCTGTCCATCAGGTGGTAAGCATTTGTATTTTACAGGATACCAGGAGTAAAATCAACCACTTGAGCCCTTTCAAGTAGCCCATCCAAGCTCTTGACAAACTCCTGATGTACGGAGTCTCGTGTAACGTAAAAGTCTCTGTCTGCTTCTGTGGCAAATTCAACAATGAATGCATGTGTGATACCACCCTGAGTAGAAAGTCAACATGCCTCCTCAAGGAACTTTACCAACAAGAGAAAGGTAGTCTTACTTGTGCGCCCTCCGGCGAATTATCTCTTCCACCCGACGCGGACTGGATATATGGTTTGCGCGTTGATGGATCGAGGCAGCGGTCCTTTAGACTTAGCATTTGCTTACATGCCTGGGCTCTTATTAGTTGTTGCATCGGTGTAGGGGATGGATGATGCAAATATGAGGAAGAGGCCTTGACGCACATTATGAATTGCTTCAACAGCCGCATTCTGCTTGAATTGGAAAAGGACAATATGGGTGATTGCCATTGTGAGCCAAACACGCTGTAGAGTTTGGGAAACTTCTAGAGTGGGTTCACGATTAGTGGGAAGAAGAATCGTTTTGAGGATGTACAAAATAGTACCAAGGGTGGATTTTATATCATAAAAGCGACCATTCCCTATAGTTAGTTACTTGGGATATGCATTTGTCAGCCATATAGCCGTGCATATAGACAATCTATCAGTTTCAGTTTATAGGGGTGTTGCTCCGGAATTGATTTCCCGACTACAGATAGTACCGATATTCACTCTATTCAACGGGAATGCAATTTACAGCCGTTCTTCAAAGTCTATCTCGCAGGCATGACTATTTTGTGACAGGGTCTTTACGCCAATGCTATGTTTTTTGACAGGAAACCCATTCTCATTTAATCTAGTGGCCCCATTATACCACACATTACGAGAGAGAGAGAGAGATAACCACAGCTACTCAGGCAAAAACAGCTCCGGCGGTAAATCGAACAGACTCTCCAGCATAGTATTCCCTTGCCAACAATCCCCCCCCAGCGAAGCATTGAAAACATCCGCTTCGTTCGCAGAGTGAATAGCGCCGCCGACACCAGAAGCCTCAGCAGCCCCTACGGCACGGCTCTCCTGCCCACTCTCGGTAGTCCACGACGGCTGCTCTAAACAGCGACTCGACAAGTTCTCAAACAGCTGCAAGATAAACGTCCCAGAATCCCAAAACTCACTAATCGTCTTCAGAACCATCTGGCAGGAGTTATGCGCCGACCGACCCAGGCGCGCGACCAGTTTATTTGGGCTCCTCATCCGCTCATAGAACGCCGCCTGTGCGAGGAAGATACCGTGGTAGAGCTCATGGGGCACGCTTAGCAGGGCTGATTTCGTAACGAGCATGCACACGACGGTGGTAATATGATGTGCAGCAGTGTCGATGATTTCTTCGACCTCGCGCTCATCGCGGCGACATGGATCTTCGCCACGTATGTGGCCGAGATAAATCAAGATCAGGTGGTGGTTGTATTGGACGGACAGGGCCATGGAAAACGGGTTCGAGGGATCCGGCACCTCGGCATCCCAGGTTAATGTAGAAACGAGATCTGTTTTCCACCGGGTCAGTTTAGCAACGAGGTCTTCAGGGCTTACTGGCCGTCGTCCAGGGTAGAACCGGCTGATGATGATCTCGCGCATGATCTGGGAAAGCTTCGCGGTCTCGATCTGATACTGTGCATATCGCTGAGCAGAGGGGTCCTCTAGAAAGTTTGGGGCCAGGGCATCGTGCGCGAAATCCTCGATGGTCAGCATATCTGCATCGGCCTGGTCCAGGTCAATGCGGAACGGACGCCCGACCAAGGTACCGCATATGCCGTCTCGAACCACCAAGGCCCACCATAATCGTCGCATTAAGCTTTTGTCTTGTGGTTGCATGTTGGGTACGGCAAGGGTCGAGCGGTGGATTCCCATGGCTTCGGCAATTGTCACCGCCGTACTGATCCACGAGTAAAAGTTCCAGTACGTATTTGGGCCACCACCATAGAATGATAGGAGAAACGTGCTCTGGAGGATTGTGATCTTATTGGTTTCATATCCCATATCAAAGAGCGCTTTGGCCTTCTTGTAGAAAAACAAACGGGCCTCGGGCCGGGTCGGAAAGCCTAGAAGGCTCAGGGCGGACTGGGGGGCGAATGTCACCGCCATAAAGCTAATGGAATACGTGAGGAGTAACGGCAGTTGGTCAATCTTGTACTGTTGTATGAATTCCTGGCGATTGACAATCGGATAGAGCGGGTAGACGTGGTCCAAGAAGACTGACATGAGGGCATTCAAATGGGCCTTTCCCGGCAGATTAAACACTCCCTTGGCCCGTAGATATTCAAGGTCCTCGGGAAGCATATGTGTGGGCTGTGACTGGAAGGGTACGTTTCCTTGGGCCGTTGGGAAAGGAGGGCCGAGATGGTGTAGTGTCGGTCGGCTACCGCCCTTGAGGCCACTCAGGACGATGGCCAGGGGAAAGGACTCCCCGAGGTAAGTGATCGAACACTTGTCAATCCAGTCTCGTCCGTTTTCGCGGTTATCCAGGAAATGATCAAACATCGCGGACCACGAGATCTGTTGGTAGGAGGAGCTGTCGCCTGGGGTCTCCGATGACACCGGGGTCGGCGGAGGCTCACTCGCTGGGGGACCTTCCTGAGCCTGAACGCTGGAGGATTCAATGCCGGTCTGAGGATGGGCATGGCCGATGCTTCCTGAACTCCACGAGGCCAAGTCCGGAGCAGATGAAGAGGTTGGGAAAGGGGCAGCAACATCGGATCCAGACCCAAGTATTGGATATTGCGGGGGTAAATCTCCGGCGACATCAGCCGGGACTCTCACGCGTGATTCGTAACTGCGTACTTTTTTCTGACGCAGGGCACTCCGAGTATACGTTCCCCGTTTCGTCTCCCGGAGAACACAGTCCGCGTGGCGATCTCGCACACAGGGAGTGCATGGCATGTGTTGCATGGCGTCACACTTGATCCGTTTTTCATGGCAACGAGTACATGCCTTTCCGGCTCGCAGGCGCGATCTGGTCGGCTGTCTGTTGGGACTCCTTGCGTCCGCCATTGCTCATGTCGGCAATATCAGGATGTCATGTTAAAGCTGTAAGAGGGACAAAAGAACGACTGGGAATGATTAGTCAGCCATATAGCCGGTGGCAAGCATATATCCAGGCTCCACCCTCTTTATACTGGATGTATTCTCAGTCATCTACCGAGTTTCGGATCACGAAAATAGCTTTACTTGCGGATCTAATGTATCTTCCGCTGTCATTTGGACATGAGTTTCCGGCCAATCCCACGTCGTTTGCCGATGGGCAATTCTGCATGTCACGGGACATAAAACTAAAGGCCCATATGGAATAGCGATGGTAAATTTCTTCACAGGATCTGGTCGAGATTAAGGATGGTCCCACACCATTTTGCCTATGTCCTCTACTCCGCCAGTAGAGGACACAAGGTACCTTAGTACCAGAAGGTTTTTGGTAGTTTATAAGTAACAGGTCCCGTGTGCAGGTTGATAAGTTCTCAGCAGCTATAATGCTGCCAGTATAAACCAGGCGAGCCTCTCCAAGTGTCTGTCTCAAAAACTGAGTTTCATTCTCGACGATCAAGCATGATTCCTCCAGTGGAGGCTGCGGACTGGCAAGGTATTAAGCTCACGACTACTTATCCTCCGGTCGAGGCACCACTCATGGCAGGTGGCAGTGCATCAGATGGTAACCACGGCCACCTGCCGAAAACCCACCATCCCGCAGCCCTGGACCTAGAAGATGCTCCGGTGCTGCATGGAGAAGAGACCGGCGTGCATCCTCGTCGCCCACAGTCTGTTCCCTCCGAGTTCAGCGGCTTCACGGGCGAGTTAATGTTCATACTTCTCTGCTCCATGGGCCTGTTCCTATTCGGCCTCTTCCTCGGAAACGTCATCATCAACCAGGCCGTATTCCCTGACAAACTCGGGGTGAGCGAAAGCAATACTCCATGGTTGATCGGCTCCTTCCTGTTGGCGAACGGGATCGCTGTAATTGTCTCCGGGTCGCTGGCTGACCTGTCGAACCCGAAGTTTCTCATGATGCTAGGCTTCGTTTGGCTTGTCATCTGGAATATCGTGGGCGTTTTCAGTATCCGCCCCTCACTGCCAGTCCTCTTTTTCGTGGTCAGGGCCATGCAGGGGCTCGCTATTGGTGTCCTACAGTCAACGTCGATGAGTCTTCTGGGGCGGGTGTACTGGCCTGGGATTCGGAAAACAAGGGTTTTCTCGGTCATGTCCTCAATGACGCCCGTGGGTTTCCTAATCGGCTGTCTACAAGGCGGCGCCCTCACCGCACACCTGCCATGGATATTTGGGAGCAATGCCATAGTGTGCTTCATCTGTGTGGTGGCTTCATTTTATGGTATCCCCTCGTTTACCCCGAAGCCCGGTGCCTCCGGTGATCAGCTATCTCTCAAGCACTTCGATGCGCTCGGCGCCGTCCTCGCTGCAATGGGCTGCGGCCTGATTATCCTCGGTCTGACGCAAGGCGTCCCCAGCGGTTGGAGCCCATACACATACTCCCTGATCATTGTTGGCGCGCTCTTTCTCCTTCTATTTTACCTCGCTGAAAGACGGGCATCTCGCCCACTAGTCGATAACCGGCTCTGGACCACGCCCGGATTTCTCCCACTGGCGATTTCTTATTTCCTCGGATACGGAGCATACGTCGGTGGGTGGATGTTCTTCGCCGTGCGTTTCCTCCTCACGATCCAGGGCCATGCGCCAATCACCGTTGCTCTATTCTTTATTCCCAATATGATCTGCGGCATCCTAGCCACATACATCGTATCGAAAACTTTACATCTAGTCCCCGGACACTGGATCCTCATCGCCGGAATGGTCGCCAACACAATGGGTCCGGTATTCTTCATCCCTCAAACGCCGAATACAACCTACTGGGCTCTGTCGATGCCGGGTATTGCCCTGGTTACCTTCGGACCGGACCTGACATTCGCAGCTGCGTCGATCTTCATCACATCTAATGTCCCCCGCTCCTTCCAGGGCTCAGCCGGGAGTCTACTCGTGACGATCCAGAATCTGTCCGCGGCCATTGTGACGGCCATTGGAGACACGATCGGGAAGGAAGTCACCAAAGCGGGCGGCGACGGGTATAGTCTGGACTTGGACTCTCTACGGGCGATTTGGTGGTTTACTTTGGCGATCTCACTTGCGGCGGCGGTGGTTTGTGTTGGGTTTGTTCGCATCCCAAGGAGCGAGGAGAAGGATCACATAGAGTGAATCCTAGACAGTTGGGAACGGGAAATGCTAGTGCACGCGAGGGTGGATGGATGAATGAAGGGCATTTGAGTGCACGTTAGATAGAATAAATAGACAAAATAGAAAAACATAAAAAAAACATACAACAGCAGGGATTCGCTGGTGGTCACCCACCCAACTACTAACCTGCCGGCGTGTGGCTTAAGTACGGCTGAGCGGACGGGAAGCCCTGTTTTCCACACCCTGTGGTCGTATGTATCGGTTTGTTATAAAAAGGGAGTTATATAGAGAAAGAATTCATCCTATCCTGGCATCCTGAGTGGCTGTTCAAAGTCCGTACAAGCTGGTAGGGAAATCTGAACCCGAGCCCGAAGCCGAAAGCGACATCTGCTCTCAATCAATATCATTACCCACTGTCAATTAGACTTGGCATTCAAAATATGCTGAAGAAAAATAAAAGAATTTAAAGTCCCCTTTTAATACAAGCAGGTAGCTACTAATTTAAATAGAGCTCGTCCAGCTTGGAATACCTTCCCATCCAATTTCCCCAAATCAGGCACCAGATACTACTATATATTCCACCGCAAACAAAAAACATGTCGCCCAGTTTCCAGCGATTAGTCCGGTTCCGAGACACCCAAGGTAAAGTCCACTACGGAGAAGCCCCCGAGAATAAGGAATTGGTCGGCACTCAAGTGACCATCTACACCGGCGACGACCCATGGGACCTGCGCCCTTCCACACAAACAGCCAAGATCGTGGAAGTTCTCTGCCCCCTACCATCCGTTCCTATCATGTACGGAATCGGTATGAACTACAAGGGACACATCGAAGAGGTGAAATTCCCGGTTCCTCAGCACCCAGTGATCTTCACGAAACCGCCAGATGCGCTCGCAGGGCCCTACGACGCTATCCCGGTTGATAGCCGATGCACGAACATGGACTACGAAGGAGAGCTTTGCGTTGTGATCGGCGCTGATTGCAAGAACTTCATCAAGGGAGCCCATAACCCACTCGACTACGTTCTTGGTTGGACCATTGGGAACGATGTATCGAGTCGGTTCTGGCAAGAACCTCCGCAGTCAGGAAACCGGCATGGATACGCCAAGTCATTCGACAAGTTTGCACCCATTGGCCCGGTGATTGTCAGTGCGGAGGCTGTTGGGATTCGAAACTATGCCCATGCGGGTGACCTCGATCTGCAGCTGCGAACACTCGTCAACGGCGAGGAGAGACAGAATAGCCGGACCAGTGACTTGTTGTTCGGCATTGGTGATATCCTGGAGCACTTAAGTCGGGGTACTACGGTCCGGAAGGGCACGGTTATTATGACCGGTACCCCAAATGGCGTGGCTGCTTTTATGGAGCCGCCGAGGTGGCTTCGTTCGGGGGATGTGGTAGAGGTGGAAATTGAGGGATTGGGGAAGATCAGAAACACGATGGTGATTTCGTGAGATGTCTTCTAGCAAGCACCAGAGATAGATTTGAGTTACTATTATATATAAATGGAGTGAACTGAACACCGTATGAAAAAAATGCCAGTATCCAATGTCTCGCCTGAGAACCTTTAAAACAATCCGCAGTATGTTGGGCATGGGCTCGGGTTTGGAGAGTATTATTTGAGAACATGCCAGGCCACACCAAGTAGGTCAGCTACAGAAGGAATCTCTTATGGAATGGAATATGTTGCCTATGGTTCATTGTAAAGTAAATACACTAAGGTATAATCCAGCCACTTGCGTTGGTTGGAGACCGAGAACTAGATACACAGGAGCGGATACAGCAAAGCCACCACATGTTCACTACAATAGACCTTATTGATCCGAACCTGCTACTCCATCTATGCCGAATCCAGATCTGGCGGTCCTCGCGGCCCAATTTCCTTCCTCTTCTTTAAAACCCCATCCTGCTCTCCAGCCCTAAGTCGCCTTATCATCTCTTCAGGATCAAAATCCGTCCCAATAGGATTCTTCGCAAAAGTCCCCGTAGACATAAATTCCGTCGCCTCCTCAGGAGTGTCAAAGTTGTCCACCTGCGTTTCGATCACATTGCCGTCCGGATCCTTGTAGTAGATGCTGGTTGTTGGGCCATGATTGACGCACCATATAGGATGAATGCCCCGCGCTTTCCTCTGACGATATCCCAACATCAGCTCTGAAAGGGTCGGGAATGCAAAAGCGACGTGTTCGAGACCGTAGCTGGATGGCACCTTGGGACCCATCTCGGGGACTGCGAACAGCGCGAGACGATGATGTTCTTCGTCATAGGTGATGAATGACAGGACGTCATTCCGGTGCGCGACTTTCCCACCTAGGAATGTCACGAAGAATTCTTCCATGGCATGCAGGTTGGATGTCCGGAGTACAATATGGGCGAGTGCGGACGGGCTTTGCACTTTGGTAGTGGAAGCGTCGAAATCTGGAATATCCATTATGGGTGGATAGGGTAAACTATGAGGAGTAGATTGATGTGTTGTGAATGTAGTATTTAGATATTTATGTGTTGATGGGTGAGGTTGGAGTATTTTTGTGATTATATACCCACATGATAAACATACCATACTTAAAGAATGCCTAGAAAATCAGGCCGAGAAATTCGCGTTCGGGGTCGGGGTCGGGGTCGGGTTCGGGATATGTGCATCTCTTACTGCTTTACCCTGGAAAACATCCCATGGCTTCGATGTTCTTCATAGCCTTAGGGTCTTTTTACAATGCGGGGTTTATTGTACCCCCTTCTTCCCCGAATCTAGACCGGCGAAGGTGGCATACCGCTTGTATAGGGGAAGTAGTCTCACCTAAAGCACACCAATTTGCTTTCAATCAGAGTACCCCGAACTTGCTTTGTTTGCCGTTGCAATGTCGTATTCGCTCAAAGGTCGTAATGTTCTTGTCACCGGCGGATCAAGGTACGTACATCAGGTTCGAGTGCCAGAAAGGTACATTGCATCTGAGTTGTGTAAAGAGGATTAGGGGCTCTTGTGGCCGAAAGGTTTGGAGCAAATGGCGCCAATATTGCAATAAACTACGTTACCAGTGAGCATCGAGCTTTGGAGACATCGGCCAAAATCGAAGCAGACTCCAAGGTCAAGACTGTCATTATTCAAGGCGTACGTCTACAAAAGCCCCCTTTTATCGTGTACTCAACTTTGTGTATGGGTTGATATGGTTGGACAATGACAGTAACCCAGATTTAGGATGTCGGATCCCACGCCGACTGTGTGAGAATAGTCATGACAGCGATTGAGAAGCTGGGCGGCCTCGACATAGTAATATCTAATGCAGTGCGTATTCTTTGTCCTGAGTATCAAATACAGGCATCGGGCTAATTTTCCTGACAGGGCTGGACTAAGTTTGCTAGTTTCGAAGACCTGCACGGGTTAAGTGAAGAGGACTGGGATAAGGTTGCAGTCCAGTACGTCCAGCAAACGACTGCAAACATATTGCTGACGAGATGGTAGTGCTGGGCCACCAACGTCAAGGGCAACTTTCATCTCTTCAGAGAGGTTCTCCCTACTTTCAATATGAATCCTGACGGTGGAGCTTTTATCATCACTTCATCCACGGCGGTTAGGGATTTTGATTTTAGGAGCGACTGAATGAGAATCATCAGCTAATATGGCGATAGGCTATTTCTGCCACCGGCAGCAGCATGGCATATGCGGTATCAAAGGCAGCTGGTGAGATGCACTAGACTCGGTCACCTGGGACAGAAACCCTAAAATATTAATGTACAGGGCTCCACCTCATTAAGGCACTTGCCCAAACACAAGGGTCGAAGGTCCGCATAAACGCTGTTTTGCCGGGTTTCTTGCTCACTGAATGGGTACGTGCACTGAAATACAACAGTGCTCATCGAGCATGTTGAAGCTAACCCCTAGGGAAGGGTCAACGATTTTCAGCAGAACAGAAGAGGGCCTACGAGGACCGAACAGTGCTGAAGCGGATAGTATGTCTCACAATATTTGAAAGTTCTCAGTTGTCAATGCTGATTAGAGCACATGTAGGCGACTTTGGAGGATTGTGCCGATGTTTTCGTCACACTTGCCAAGAATATGTCTATCACTGGGCAGTCTATCCCCGTCGGTACGTATGGCTCGTTGATGTCACTTACTGAAATATGTTAACTTTGTATATAGATGGAGGGTTTATCATAAGATAATGCCATGTTACGAGGCTAGTTAGTTCCGAGATAACTTGAACCACTTGTGGTTGTTCATTATCGTCTCGCTCCTTGGAAACGGGTGGTGGTGGTGGTAGTAGTAGTAGTAGTAGTAGTAGTAGTAGAGGGACAGTTTCAAATGACCACCTCTAGGCGATTCTTCAATAGTTGTTGAATATAGGCGAAAGATCAGTAGGATTAAAGAAAGCCGTTGGTACTTCAAATTTTAGACTCAATTCCCGAGTTTCGAAGCATGCCCATGTCCCCGTCAGAGAAGTAACAAAAAGATGGAAAAAAGTGTCTTCCCCAACCCAGAAAGTTAGCGACATTAATTAATTTACTTATACAAGAATATTTTTACTCACGAAAATAGAAAAATAGGGAATACTCGATTAGAGCCTCGGGGGTTTGCGAGGCTGAAATTGACAGAAAATTGAAATCTGAACAATTTAATTACGAAGTCAAATAAGTCCAGCGAAAGCTGAGATTCCCATTGTTCCTATTCTTATATTTCTATAATTGATGATAGAATAGACATTTAACAGCTGGCTAAGACCCACTCCTCTATGCCATATTGAAAATTTTATGGAGGTCACGCTGTAGTTCCTTGCAATCAGCTTTGGAAGGACTCAGACTGCGCCAAATAACAAAGTTATCTGGCCGCACAAGGATAGCCCCACCATCATTGATTCCCCGGACCTTAGCCCAGAGACCATCTCGGTCGTGGTACAAGTCCGAAGCAGTTGACTGGGGAGACGCTCTGATAGCCGCAGTCCCAATACGCAGGCCAGATGTCTTGCTCAGTGCATCTGCTGCCTGAATCCACTCATCGCCCGCTTCGTCGGTGACCAAGAACAAATCATACCTCTTACCGGAGCCGATAAGGTCGTGCGTTGAGACAGTCTGACCATCTCGTTCGATCCAGGCATGTGGCAAGCGATGGCCAGGTCGAGAAGTTGGGATGTAAATCTTACCCCCAGAATCCTGTCTCGGAGCGCCTGTGCCGTCAGGGACGACGGCTCGGCTGGAATACACAAAGCCTAGCTCGATGTTGTGTGCACCGAATTCGACATCCTGTGTATCAAACACACGTTGGAGGTGATAACGGGCCGTTTCCCCTTGAGGGGAGTCCTCAAAGAGACGTGACAGACGTTTTCTATTATGCGCCGTGTCTCCGGGGGTCAAACCCATAGCGGCCGAAAGAACAAACGTGTTGTTATAAGCAAGGTAAGCCCAGTCGCAGTTCCGTCGACCAACGGGGCGACGCTCGGCATCGTACGTGTCAAGCAACGAGGGCTTCGCGCAGCCACGAAGAACAAAGGCAAGCTTCCAGGCCAGGTTATGCGCATCTTCGATGGCGGTGTTCAGACCCAATCCTGTCAATGGGGGGCGTCGGTGGGCAGCATCTCCGGCGATGAACAGACGGCCTTGGCTGTACTTGGTGGCTAATCTTCGTTCGAGAATCCAATGCGTCACCTCGAGAACTTCAATCGCGAGGTCTGGCGCCTTGAGCAACTGGCGGATCCGGGGTACCAGCTCCTCCGCTGTATACTTCCTGTCACTCAAGGGGTAGTCGTAATGGAAGACCCATTCCTCGGAGTGACGGTCCCAGGTTGGTCCCATCTTGATCATTGTTCCATGGTTGAATTCTTCTTCGGTCTCCGGATTCACAAAGTGCGTGATCAAGGTGCAGTCTAAGAAGTTAGTTATAGATGAACGAACATAGATCACACAAATAACACGAAAGGCGCCTAGCTTACCACCACAATATTTGGACATATCCGCTCGGACATAAGCGCTGGCGAACTTGACAATATTCGCCGGGCCTTCCATCCCGACCCCAATCTTGGGACCGACGAGTTTCCCACCATCTGCACCGACCAGATATTGGGCCCGGTATGTCGCCACGGTCCCATCGGGTGCTTTAACAGTCACCAGTACCCCGTCAGGATGCTCCTCAATCTCCTGGACGCAATGGCTGAAGAGAACTCGCCCCGGGTTGCGCTCCTCGGCGACCTGGCGAAAGATTGGTTCCAAGCGGATCAAGGGCAGGTTTGTCGACAATTCCGGGCCATCCTTTCGGTAGGTCTGACCCTCAGCGGTATCGAGCTGACCACCAAATGCCGACATCGTAGCCAGAAGGCGGCCGTCGAACGGGCCGTTGCCTCCAGGCGCAGTCCGCCAATCTGTGCGACTGAGGTTACGCGGCGGACAGCTGATGGCCTGGATACGCTCCGCGACATCGTGTTGGCGGAAAATCTCCATGGATCGCTGGTTGATGTAGTGGGCACGTGGAAGTCGCGATGTGCCCGGATGTTTCTCGAAGAGAACATGTTCCACTCCCAGGTTGGATAAGAAGATTGAAGTGGTGAGGCCGCAACCACCGCCGCCGATGATCACGACGGGGATGTCGATGATGGTGGCGTTAGAGATGGAACCCATGGTTCACGGATGGAAAAGAAGATTGAATAAGGGTTTGGTGAATGTTGCGAGACGATGCGAGTGCTTATTTCTAGACATCGAGTAGTCCATCGCAGCAATATAAAGCACGTCCATTCAGCTTCATTCATGCTCGATGGAGAAGTTTACCTAATGTCGGGTTCGGGTTCGGGGGTCTAAACTAGCCAAAGCAAGCTGTGGGGGTTTTTCCCTTACCCCTCTTGCCTGCCCCAATTGCCCCGTCTGTCAAATATACCAACTCCAGGGTGATCAATCAATCTATCTCCTTGACCGACGAGACCATGGCCTGCCGACGATGTCGCTCACGTAAGGTCAAGTGTGACCGAACCCGACCCTCGTGCAAGAACTGTATGCAGCGGGGCCACGAATGCAGCTACTCCGGCGAGCGGCGGAAGCCCAATAACAGCCAGGGGAGACCGATCCCCCATGTGTCCTGGGCGAGCCCGTCTCTGGGCAACAGAAGTGATGTGATCTCCATATCGAGCAGCACGGGCAGTGAGTTCTGCGCCAGAGCAACGGCAACCGACGGTGAAGCCACCCCGGAGACACTGCTCGACCAGATCCTTGATGGGGACGATGTGGATCCTCTCAAGGACCGCCATGCAGCAATCTGGATGCGTGTGGACGATGCAGAGGAATATTCGGGCCCGTCCTCAGGCATTGCGGGTATTTCGGACCTGGGGTTGAAGTGGATCTGGAGCCATGTGCCAGACTGCGATGAGGTTTGTCGCACTATTCAGTACGTGCGAGACGGCCTGATGACCCATTTGCGACAATGTATCCCTCCGCAGCCGGTTCTGGATCCGGAGATGCCCGCCGTCTGGAAGGCCCTGCCGCCGCCGGAGGTTGTCCGCGAGTATGTGGATGCGTATTTCGCAACAGTGCAAACTGTCTTCCCTGTGATAGATGCAGATATCTTCGAGGAGAGACTCACTCAATGGTACGAACAGCCATCGTGTCAAAGTGACTCCTGGAAAGCCCTATTGAATGCGGTGTTGGCGTCGGGATGTCGGGCGGCGCTGTCTAATGACACGGCGTCTGCCTTTCAAGAGTCTGGTACTCAGGCTTGGGGGTTCTTTAGGAACGCCTTGAACTATGAGCCAAAACTGGTACATAGCACCACTGATCTGGTATCTGTCCAGGCACTGGTTGTCATGGCCGTCTTTGCACAGGGTATGTCTTGCTCGCAGAGACTTGAATATACCCTCTGCTCCACTGCGGCTCGACTGGCACATAGTTTGGCGCTGCATCGACATGTACCCAAACAATGGCAGATGTCGGACCGCGAACAACGTGAGCGCCAGCGTCTGTTTTGGGTGATATACTGTCTTGATAAGAGCATCGCTTTGCGTTCTGGACGACCACCCGTGATCCATGACGAAGATATTAGTTGTCCCTTCCCCCGAGATGTTCGGTATGGAACAGCCAAGGTAGTCCCAGAGGCAACACAGGCTCAAACTGAAGAACCTCCTTTGGACTTTTTTCTTTACCTGGTCAAGTTCTATCGAATATGTAGTCTCGTGATTCAAAGATTATACTCAACTGTCGCCCTTTGTCAGTCCACCCGCCCGCTCCATAGCGCTGCCGATGAGATCCTGACGCGGTTGGAGACATGGTGTGAAAGCATTCCTGCGCGGTTCCGACCCGGCCAGCCTATCTCTCGTTTGCCTGTGGGTAGTAGTAGTCTTATACGGATGCAGGTCCTGGTGTTACATTTCTCGTACTATTATGGTGTCTGTGCCGTCCATCGGCGCTTTACACCCATGTTCCTACAAGCCAACGAGGAAGACGACATTGTAGAATGGTCTCCGCAGGGCTCATCAATTACCCACATAGAAGCTGCAAGGTTGATGGCGCTCCTCACAAAGTATCTCGATATCGAGAGTTACACTCCTGCTTGGTAGGTGGCAATTCATTTGTGTCATCTCGCGCTCGTCTCTGACATCGCCTAGGCTTCTTTTTTATTACCCTACAACCGCACTTGCAACAATATTCATGCATACCGTGACAACTCCATTGTCGGTGTCTGCAAATAGCGATATTGCACTAATGGAAGCCGTGGCTGGCTTCTTTGGTCGCCTTGAATTCATGACTTTTGGCGAGGCGGCGTTCACCAAAACCAGTGAGTTCGCGCGTCAGGCGAGACGCATCGTAGCAAAGGCAGTGGAGCAGAACCAGAACAGGCACCATACCACAGGTGAGTTTAATAGAAAGAAGAAGACAACCACCCTGGCTTCTATCGCTGATTAGCCTCAAATAAGATACCCCGAACTACCAGCACCCAAGTATGACGGTTCACGACGATGATGGCGACCTCACTAGCCGGCCGGTGCAAGCTCCTGCCTTGGATGGAATATCCACAGCCTGTACAGCTCCTATGGGTCAACAGAATTTGAGCTGTGCAGAGTCACAAGTGGCTGAATACATCATGCACGGCCCTGAGACGGACTGCAATCATCCCGATTTTGGTGGCTCACCCCCCAACTTTCGAAATATGGTGACGGGGGGGGTAAGCCTGTCATTTGGAAGTCTTCCGGATGCATATTGGTCGGATGAATGGTTGGCTGCTAATCGGCTTGATCTTGTTTGATCTAGCTGTATATACTGACTCTTGGCTCTCCGGGCTGCTCGAATGGAGACATCATAATATCGTGTCGAGTAAATAATCCAGTTTAACTTGTCATGTCGTTCGGCTTATGATATATATCATATCTGCAGAGTGCAGAACTTAATCAATCAGAATCACTACACCGCTTGTTGCTTTTCGATGTATTCTCAGGTAGATCTTAGGTACCATGCAAGGTACAGTTACACAGCTGCATCACATGCATTGGATACACACTCCATCTACCCACAATGTCTCTCTCCATCCAACTCTCCCACGCCGCCCTACTAATCGCCTCCCTACTGGCCATCGAAGAACCCCTCCGCCTCACAGCCACCTGGCACAGCGCCCCCCGCCCCCCCTCCCTGCGAATCCAACCATCCCACCCCTCAAACCCCCCTTCCAAACTTGGACCTGCTCCTCTCCAACCCACTGCACCGCGCAGAACACCTCCATCGTCCCCGACTGTTCTCCCTGAAGCCTGGGAAATATACGGGGAAACAACTGCCTACAATTCGAATATCTCAAGAACCTTACGATGATCGATGATTACCCAAGCTTCGTTCATAAAAGGTTGCAAGTAGGATACAAATATTTTCTTGACAGGTCATGGAGCGAACCTGTCAATTTCACTGTAACCAAGCCTGTGCACACAATGTCAGTAAATCAGGAATAATCCGAACGCCCACTGGCAGGATATGAAGGCCCAGGAAAAATCCACACCTCCTAAAAACCCTACTTAGCATCCACCGTCTTCTTCCAAGCCCTCTCATCCAACTGCCACTGCACAGTCTTCAGCAATCCTTCCTCCAGATCCACGACAGGAGCCCACCCCAGCGTGCGTTTCGCAAGCGTCAAATCCGGTCTCCGCATCGGGGGATCATCGATTGGCCGTGCCCGATACTCGATCTCCGATATATTCTGACCCGTAACTTGCTGCACGACGCGACCCACCACGCCCGCCAGCTCAGTCAACGAAATCTCAACATCGTTCCCGATATTAATCGGCCCAGGCACAGATTCGACCTCCATGAGCGCGACAAAGCCCCGGATACAGTCGTCGACATATTGGAAAGACCGCGTTGCCGATCCATCGCCCGTGATGACGAGGGGCGCCCCATCCAGCGCCGTCTTCACGAAGCTAGATACAACACGGCCGTCGCCAGGCGCAAGTCGCGGCCCGTACGTGTTGAAGATACGGGCGATGCGTACATCCACATTGCGCGGCGGCTGTTGGTAGGCCCATGCAAGGGCTTCGGCGGCGCGTTTGCCCTCGTCGTAGCATGCACGGGGCCCGAATGGGTTCACGTGACCCCAGTAGGATTCGGGCTGGGGGTGCTCCTTTGGGGATCCGTAGACTTCGGAGGTGCTGGATAGCAGGATTCGACAGCCATGCTGCTGGGCGAGGGTGAGGAGGTTGCGGGACCCTTGGTAGGCTGTGTCGAGGGTGTCGACTGGGTCCTTTTGGTATTGGGGTGGGCTGGCAGGACAGGCGAGATGGTAGATGGCTTGAAGGGGTGGGAGAGTGGGAATTGGGTTCTGGATGTTGTGTCTACCGTGGGGAGAGTTTTAGTTTTAGCAAGGAGGGCGCAAGGGGGGGAGGGGGGGGCTTGCTTAACGCACTGAATCATCGTGAAGGATGCATTGTCTTGGAGATGGCGCAGGTTCGATGGCGCACCAGTCTGGTAGCTGTCCATTCCGATCACCTTCTTTCCGTCCAGGAGCAGACGATCGACCATGTTGGAGCCAAGGAAGCCGGCAGCCTGTGCCAGTGAGTTGATGTTTTGGTTCATCGGGAGGGGAGGTTACTGACCCCTGTTACCAGGACTGGTCGGTCATTGTTGAGCAGACTCGATGGAGGCTGTGTGACACTCATTATGGAGAGAGGGACAGGGATTCACTTCGATTGATCTAAGAAGACACAAAGATAGGAATCTATCCTGTATTTAAGTTTCTTGCTGCTGCCCAATCCCCGCGTGCATTAATTATCCTTGGGCCAAAAAACAATTATTATTTTTTTTAAATAAAAGAAAGCAAATCCAGTACATGTCCCTATGAAGATTTCTGATACAGCTTCGGATCATAAACCCACACTTCGTCTTCGTCCTGCATCCCAGGCCGATGCGCTGCCTACTCGCACATAGCGACACCCTAGACGTGTCAAAAACGCCCCATCAAGCAAGTTTCGGCCGTCAAAAACATACTTCGGACGCTGCATCGTGTTTAAAATGCGTGACCAATCCAAAAAGTTGGACATCTCCAGTGGCGGAGTCAAAATCCCGTCGTCTAGTTGGGCAGAATCAATGGAAGGCGTCCGGAATTGACTCCAACCAGTCGCAAGAACGACGGCATCTGCCAGGCAGCATGCCTCATAGGGTGAGCGGCAGATCTGAAGATGCGTCAGATCCACCGCGCCCAGCGCCAGTTCGATCTCATTTGACGGGACCTTCGGGTCGTAGACCGACACTTTGGCGCCCTCTTCGAGCAGACCCCGGACCACCGCGATGGCCGGCGAGTTTTTCGTATCGGACGTGTTCTCCTTGAACGCAAAGCCCAGGACGGCAATCGGACGGCCTGTTACGCTGCCGTACATACAGGCGAGGATTCGCTGCAGGAACCGAGTCTGCTGCGCCTCGTTCATGGTCACCACCGACTCCCAGTATGCAGCCACGTCGTCCAAGTGCAGGCTTCGGGCGATATATACGAGATCAAGGATATCCTTCTGGAAACACCCGCCGCCCCAGCCAATGCCGCCTTGCAGCATGGCTGGCCCGATGCGCGGATCACGCCCACAGGCAGCCGAGACGGAGTCGACGTTGGCAGAGGCCCCCGTGGCTTCACAGATCGCACTGAGCGAATTGATACTGCTGATTCGCTGGGCCAGCATCGCGTTCGCGGCGATCTTGGCTAACTCGGACGACCATGTGTCCATGCGCAGAATCGCATCTCGTGGTACCCAGGTTTCGTATAGACTCGCGAGCTCATCGGCGGCTCGCCGGCCGCGCTCGGTCTGCGCAGACCCGATCAGGACGCGACTCGGTAGCATCAGGTTCTCCATCGCGGTTCCCTCGGCCAGAAACTCGGGGTTGGATAGAATCTCAAACTGTGCATCGGGGGATCCACAGGTGCTTAGCTGGGAAGGAATATTCGTATCAGCGTTGGTTTGTCTTGGGGATTGAGGGCAAAAATGGTCGTTTTCCATACCAGGTCCTGGAGCATATCGGCTGTACCGCAGGGGATGGTGGATTTCTCCACGATGATCTTCTCGCCTCTAGACACCTGAGCAATGGTGCGAGCAACTCGTTGGATGTTGGAGAGGTCGGCTGCACATCCCTGGCCTGCGCCGAAGGATTTGGTGGGGGTGTCGACGCAGAGAAAGATGAGATCGGCTTGCTGGATAGCGGCTTCGACATCGGTGACGAACTCTAGGTTTCGCTCTGGGGCTGGTCGCCGCCGCACGATCGACAGGACTTCGTTTAGGCCAGGCTCGTAGAAGGAGGGAGTCCCGTTTTCCCATGCTTGGATACGACTTTCGTTGAGATCTGCTACCACGACGTGGATTTTGGGGCATTGGTGGGCAATGACAGCCCCTAATGGGCCACCTAAGAATAGTTAGAGGGCTTCATTGATAAACCTCCGTAGATAGAGGCAGCATTGATTTGTTATTACCTACAAATCCAGCCCCGATACATGCAACGTTTTGAATCATTTTGAAAAGAAAAAAAAGTTAAGTTGGAAAGACAAAGACGTTTAGTCTAATTCCTGATGGTAACAACGTTTTGAAATAATCTCAAAATTCCCCCGTCGGCGATCTTGCTGTTCTATATTAATTCCAATCAACAGGTCATTCCCATCGATCCATCGGTACCCCGATTCACATACCAGGAATATTCTCACAGGACTGCAATTGATCTAGCGGTCAAGGGTCGACTACATTATTTTGCGATAACTGCGTAAATGGGCAGCGCAGAAATGACGTGTCTCACCAGTCCCAAGGACCGTCTACTGGAGATCTTCGCAGTTAATATATGCGAGCCAGCCTAAAGAGTGAACTTGCATGCAAGGGTCAGATCAAACATGAGGCAGGCGGACTATCTCGGTGAAATGGGTCATGGGATCTTCATAAGGGGGGATGCAGTGCAGAAAACGCATTAGCTGCGTCGGAGACATATCCAGTGAATAGTTATGGCAGATGTGTCTTGTGTAACCAAAAATATTTCGGACAGGTCTCATGTCACTACAATGTGATGCATATCCGAATATCGACAGCCTTTGCAACATACACCGCTCATCTAGGGCTGAAATTACCACTCAATAGTTAAAGACCGGATCTTTTGGCCTATCTCTGGTCCTTTTGCACAGCTTCTTCATACGAGGATCATCATCTGCTATCATGATTGTTGACCAGGTCGGTGCCAATGCTGGACGCCCCCCGTGGCAACATTCCAATCGCATCTACTCCATCCTCCAGTACAATTACATCTTGTTCCCATGTACTTTACTGCTGACGTTCTACGGTATGCTGCCCTTATTTTGGGGGACTTTGCAGCTTAATGACAACTCCAATTAGCCCTCCGAAGGCTGGTCGACCACACAGGCTACTATGCCGAAACAACCGAGAAGAGCTGGACCAGGTCAGCGACCATCCATGCCGCCCTCACCGTGTTCTTCCTCATCATCCAAATCCCCCCGTATGCGAACACTCTTGGGCTCTGTCTGCCGATGCGGCCCTTCCGGCATTCCAAGGGCCCAAAGACGAGACGACTCGGCACATTGCGAGTTTGCCTGGTGACCAAGGGAACCAACGTGCAAGTACGATCGCTCACCATGTCTTAGAAGAAATAGTGGACTAATCCTCGAGTCTTGTCTCCTCTCTTTCTCTCTCAGACTGCAGTCAATTCTGCCCGTCGCTGGGATGTTCTCACGCAGCGAAACCATCCCTCTGTCCGGTTCCATGTCCTGGTCGACAATGTCAATGGCAAGGAGTTCCGCCAGCAGCTTCCCTCCTACATTACTGTGGATCAGGTGCCGACACATGTCCCCGTAAAACGGGCGAAGTACAAGGCGCGGGCCTTGGAGCATTTTCGACAGAAGTACCAGTTGTCCAAGGAGGACTGGGTCCTGCACCTGGACGAGGAATCGGAAATCGATGAGCATGTCATGGTTACCTCGCTGGACTTCATTGAGCGAGGAACGGCGCAGTTTGGAAATGTACAAAAGCTTTAACCCTTTTGTCCCTTTCCATGTCTACGACTCCGTGTCATGGATAGAAGAGGCTTTTGACTGATTCCATTCATTATCTTAGGGCACAATCTACTACACGACGAGGAATCACTGGAGCAACACATTCCTATCTGCGGCCGAGGTTGTTCGTTTGGCAGAGGACTATGGACGATTCCACCTCCCGTTTAAGATCTTCCGACGCCCGCTCCTTGGTTGGGTTCACGGCTCCTGGATGCTGATCAACGGAGAGGTCGAGAACACCATCAAATGGGATACGGACAATGTGTGCGAGGACTATTGGTTTGGTTATCACGTAAGGGTCCGTTGCTTTCCCTCTCATATGTGAAGCTAAGCAACCCGCAGGCTGCCAAACATGGCTTTAAATTTGAATGGGTACATGCGCTTTTCCGCGAGCAGCCACCGGTATGCCTGATGGACTTCTGGCGGCAACGTCGCCGCTGGTACACCGGAATCTGGGGGCTGAACAAGATCACGGTGCGGCTGGCGCTGATCGCCGCTGGGCTGGGAGGGATGGGTAACTTCATCTTGTGAGTTTTTCCTTTTTTCTTGTTTTTTTTTGGGGGGGGGGGGGGGGGGG